>UESW01002072.1:175628-228949 GCA_900491605.1 Calamus simplicifolius | reverse complement strand
CTGAGTCAACGTCTATTTCAAAGAGAGATTCAAGAAAAATCCCAAGCCCTAAAAGTTCAAATTCGAAGATTTTCAAGGAGAAAAGAGAAGAGCAAAAGCCCTTTCCTCAAAGTTCTCTCCAATGATTTCGATCAAGAATCAGAGAAGCTTGATTCAATCATTCAAAGAGAGGAGAAAAGAAGAAAAGCTCAAATCCTTGGCTTCAATCAGGCTTTTCTTACCCTTGTTTATTTACATTGCATATTTGCTCAGTTTAAGGAGCTTTACATTGTTGTAAACATTATCTTGATTTGTTGTCTACTAATTCAATCAGGGGGATTGAATTAGTTGAGGTAGTTTACTCGGGAATAAGCTAAATTAGCTTGGGTTAAGGTTTTGTGCTAGTGAACCTGTGAAAATCGGCTGGGTTCATTGTGACCCCATGTAAAACATAAGTTAGAGTTGTGAGCTTGTAAAACAACTCAACTATAATCAGGGGATTATAGTGTGGACCCAAGAATTGCTTGAGAGTGACGTAGGTGTGGCTAACACCGAACCACTATAAATCTTTGTGTTTGCCGTGCCTTTGACTCTCTCTCTCTCTTTCTATCTTCTTCATATTGTGCATAGTAGTTATTAATTCACTTCACTTGTGCACTTTCATTAAGAAATTATTTTTAAAGGGATAAATTTTTTAAAGAACCCAATTCACCCCCCCCCCCCTCTTGGGTTGCTATCTGGGCCAACAATTGGTATCAGAGCTTGTGCTCATTTATTTGATCTAAAAATCAAGAGTTAAAGATCCAAATGGCAACACAAGCTGGATCATCTTTTGCTGAAGGTCAATCCACTAATAGGCCACCTTTGTTTAATGGCTCTAATTATTCATATTGGAAAGCAGAATGAGGATTTTCATTCAAGCTTTAGATTATGAATTTGGAGTGTTATACAAATGGACCTAGTACACCCACACATTGTAGATGGTTCAATAGTTCCTAAGCCCGAAAGGGATTGGAATGAGAACGATAGGAAAATGGCTCAGCTTAATGCCAAAGCCATGAATGTTTTATATTCTTTGGATGCAAATGAATTCAACAGAATATCTACTTGCATTTCAGCCAAAGAAATGGGATAGATTAGAAGTTACCCATGAGGGTACTAACCAAGTAAAAGAATCCAAAATTAATATTCTAGTGCACAAATATGAATTGTTTAGCATATGGAACAAACTGAATCAATCATGCATGTACACTAGATTCACAGATATTGTTAATGGTTTGAAAAGTCTTGGTAAGACTTATACTAATTCTGATTGGTGCAAAATTCTTAGATCTCTTCCAAGATCATGGGAAGCAAAAGTAACTGCAATCCAAGAAGCCAAAGACTTAAACGTTCTACCTTTGGAGGAGCTACTTGGATCTTTGATGACCCATGAGCTGACAATGAAGCAGCATCAAGAGGAATAAGTCAAGAAGAAAAGAACCATAGCACTCAAGGCTGCAGAAAATGATAAGAGCAGTAGCGAGAAGAAGAAGATGATGAAACAGCTCTCCTTGCAAAGAAGTTTAGAAAGTTTATGCAAAGGAGACCCTTCCACAAAAGGAAATCAGGAATTAAAATGGAAGGAGAAAAGGAAAAGAAAAAGAGAAAGAGAAAGAACCCTTGACATGTTATGAATGCAAAAAGCTAAGGCATTTTCGATATGAATGTCCTCAACTAAAGAAGGGTTACAAGAAGAAGAAGAAGGCCTATGTTGCAACATGGAGTGATAGTGAAGAATCTTCATCCGAAGAAGAACAAAAAGAGGTTGCAAACATATGCTTCATGGCGAATGACGACAACGAGGTAAGTTCTGAAACTACTTATGATGATTTTACATTTGATGAATTTATGATGCTTTCAATGAGCTAGTTAGTGATTTTAAGGTTTTGAGAATGAAAAATAAATCTTTGAAAACTGAAAACCTAAATCTTTTCAAAGAGAAAAATGAACTAATTTTTGAGGTTAAAAATCTAAAATCTGAAAATAAAGTTTCACTAAAAGAAAAGAATCAATTTCTAATGAAAATTAATTTGAAGAAAGAAATTGATAAATATAAGAATATTATTGATAGATTTACATATAGCTCAGAAAATTAAATTTACTTTTAAGTAATCAAAGAGTTGTATTTGATAAAGCCGAATTAGGTTATAGACCTTACATGAAATAAAAATTTGTAAAAATTTCTTTATTAAGAAAATAGCAAAAAATAATGTTTCATGTTATTGCTGTAACAAAAGGGACATAAATCATATGAATGCAATTTTAGAAAATCTAATAAAAATTTAATGGTTAAAGGAAAGAAAATATGGGTTCCTAAAGGAACAATATTTATTGCTACTAACCATGAAGGACCCAAGAAAGCTTGGGTACCTAAACAAAAAATTGATTATCTTGCAGGAGTGTCTTGTGATCAAAGGATCAAAAAGAAAGTGGTATCTTGATAGTGGCTGCTCAAGACATATGACGGGTGACAAGGAGCAATTCATCACCCTTGAAGATAAAAGAGGAGGATTGTTACTTTTGGAGATAATGGCAAAGGCCAAATTATGGATTTGGTAAAATTCAAGTAACTCCATCCACTTTTATAGAAAATATATTATTTTGATGGTTTAAAGCATAATTTAATTAGCATTAGCCAATTGTGTGATAAAGGTTTTAAAGTTTCCTTTGAAGCTTCTATTTGCACTATTTCTAATCCCATTGACAATAGCATTATATTTGTTGGAAATAGAAATGGCAATATATACTTAATTGATTTAGACAATTTGTCTACTAGTAACCATTGCTTAATTGCTTGAATGCTAAGGTTAATGAGATCGGATGGTTATGGTATCATAGATTAGGTCATGCAAGCACACACCTAATTTCAAAATTAATTAGAATGGATTTAGTTAAAGGACTTCCAAAACTAGATTTTGAAAATAAGAATTTGTGATGCATGTCAATTTGGAAAACAAACTAAATTCTTTCAAATCCAAGAATATTGTTTCAACTACTAGGCCACTTGAACTACTTCATATGGACCTTTTTGACCTACTAGAACCACTAGTCTAGGAGGAAAGAAATATGGTCTTGTGATAGTAGATGATTATTCTAGATACACTTGGGTATTATTTTAGCTCACAAAGATGAGACTTTCTCGATATTCTGAAATTCTTCAAGAAAGTCACAAATGAGAAAAACACTACCATAGTGTCTTTAGAAGTGATCATGGCACAGAATTTGAAAATCATCAATTTAAAAATTTCTGTATTGAAAATGACATTCATCATAATTTTTTGCACCTAGAACACCATAACAAAATGGAGTTATAGAAAGAAAAAATAGAACATTAGAAGATATGGCCCGTACCATGATATGTGAAAGCCAACTCCCAAAGTACTTCTGGGCGGAAGCTATAAACACAGCATGTTACATCCTTAATAGAGCTTTAATTAGGTCAATTCTTAAGAAAACTCCTTATGAACTATGGCATAATAGGAAACCTAACATTAGTTATTTTCATGCATTTGGTTGTCGATATTTTATTCATAATAATGGTAAGGACAATCTTGGGAAGTTTGACGCTAAATCTGATGAAGAAATATTTTTAGGTTATTCAACATCTAGTAAAGTATATAGAGTGTTCAATAAGAAATATTTAATTGTAGAAGAGTCAATTCATGTAGTATTTGATGAGTCTTTAGCATCAAGTTCTGAAAAGATTGATGATGAGGAAGATACAAATTTTCTTGAAAGAGATATTGAAAAATTGAATATAGATGTATCTTCAGACCATGAACCAGAGCTAAAAATGATGACTCACCTAAGGATGATGTTATTGATACTACTCGTAATGATGTAGATCTACCTAGAGATTGGAGATATGCTTATGGTCATCCAAAGGATTTAATCATAGGTGATCCATATCAAGGAGTAAGAACTAGATCATCAATGAGAACATCAATAATCATCTTGCATTTGTGTCTCATATAGAACCCAAAACTATTGAAAGCTAAAAAAGATAGTAATTGGATGTTAGCTATGCAAGAGGAATTAAATCAATTTACTAGGAATAATGTATGGTCCTTAGTTAATAGACCCAAAGTCATTCTGTTATAGGATCTAAATGGGTATTTAGAAATAAATTAGATAAAATGGCATAGTAATTAGAAATAAAGCTAGATTGGTTGGAAAAGGATATAATCAAGAAGAAGGAATTGATTTTGATGAAACTTTTGCACCTGTGCTAGATTAGAAGCAATTAGACTATTACTTGCATTTGCATGTCATATGAACATTAATTTATTCAAATGGATGTTAAAAGTATATTTTAAATGGTTTTATAAATGAGAAGTTTTTGTAGAACAACCACCAGGTTTTGAAGATCATGAATTTCAAACCATATTTTTAAATTACATAAGCACTTTATGGTTTAAAATAAGCACCTAGAGCTTGGTATGATAGATTAAGAAATTTCTAATTGAAAATAATTTTTCTAGAGAAAATGTTGATAAAACCTTATTTTTGAAAAGAAAAGATAAAGATTTATTGGTAGTACAAATTTATGTAGATGATATTGTATTCGGTGCTACTAACAATCTTTTGTGTCAAGAATTTGCTAAGTTAATGCAGGGTAAATTTGAGATGAGCATGATGGAAGAACTTAACTTCTTCCTAGGACTTCAAATCAAACAAGAAAGAGAAGGAATCATCATCAACCAAACAAAGTACATAAAAAAAATTCTCAAGAAGTTTAGTATGGAACAAGTCAAACCTCTCGTAACACCAATGAGTTTCATGCAAATTAGATAAAGATGAAGATGGTAAGCATGTTGATCAAAAATATTATAGAGGTATGATCGGTTCACTACTTTACTTAACAGCAAGTATATCTGATATTATGTTTGTGGTATGTTTATGTGCATGATATCAATCTGAACCAAAAGAATCTCACTTAATTGCATTAAAAAGAATACTTAGATATCTAAATGGAACTAAAAATGTAGGATAATGGTATTCTAGAGACTCAATGTTAAATTGATTGCATATTCTGATTCTAATTATGCTGGTTGTAAATTGGATAGAAAAAGTACAAGTGGTGCATGCCAATTTTTAGGAAGTAACTTAATCTCTTGGTTTAGCAAAAAGCAAATTTGGTTGCATTATTAACTGCTGAAGCTGAATATGTTGTAGCTGGAAGTTGCTGTACTCAAATCATTTGGATTAAGCGATAACTTGAAGATTATGGTATAACACTTGATAAAACACCAATTAGATGTGATAACACTAGTGCAATAAACTTAACTAAAAATCCTATTCAACACTCAAGAACAAAACACATTGAAATTAGATATCATTTCATTAGAGAACACGTAGCTAATGATATTTGTCTTGATTATGTTTGTACTGATGAACAATTAGCTGGCATTTTTACAAAACCCCTAAGTGAATAAAGATTTTGTTATCTTATAGGAGAATTAGGAGTTTGTGATCCATTGTAATGATTTTTAAATCTCCGAGGAATGATTATCTAGAATTCAATCATTTTTTCTAATTTTCTTGTGATTTTAAGAAAAATTTATCTAGATATTTGAACCCCTTGATTCATCACTTTTCAAAGTTGATTTATCCAAAATTTGATGACAATCCGGACAAGTTTCAGATTCTTTGAAACTTTTTTTTTATCGAAACTGTCTTGGAGCTGACACCATAGTTATTGGAGTTGACTCCAGTTTTGTCTGAGATTTGGAGCCGACACCTGCCTTCCAGAGTCGACTCCACTTCGGGCGCTGACTGTGTTAGCGACCTGGAGCCGACACCTCGCTTTACGGGAGTCGACTCCAAATGGTCCCAGGTTGATTTCTCTAGGGCAGAGTCGACTCCTCTCATCTCAAACTTCAAACTTTTCCAACTCTTTCCAAAACCTAAAATTTCTCAAATTAACCATTCCCTAGCACTCAATGGCACCCAAACGTAGGGGATCCTTGTTTGGTGGAGTGGTGACGATCGAAAAATGAACGGTGAGGCGTCCGACGCAACAACCCTCTCCGAGTTCATCCTCTTCCTCATCCGCTTCAACACCAAGTGTCATTCCAAGCCCTTCTTCACCTCAAATTGATACCTTTGCTGGCCGTGTGATCACTATGGGCAGGAAGGTCGACTTTCACTCCTTTAAGGAAGAGGGTTTCTCCATTGGGTGGCAGTTAAAGGAATTAGGTTGGGAAAAGGTGTGTTCTCTTGACGTTCCTACTTATCCTAGTTTAGTTAAGGAGTTCCACCATAATTTGTCGAGAGGAGATGGAGGTCTTGTAAGTTTTGTTAGAGGAAAAAGAATTCATTTAACTGCTGAGATATTAGGAAACCTTTTAGAGATTCCTGATGTTGGACTAATTGCAAATTCTCATAGTGAGAGAGCAGGAGCTTTATCTAGAATGCTTGGAAGGAAAGTTACAGAATTTGAAGAAGTTAGGGCAAACCAGTTGCCCCTAGAGCTCAAATTATTACATAATATTTGTGGTTGGATTTTATTCCTGAAGACCGGCAGATTTGAGTATGTCTCGGAGCGAGACATTATTATCATGGACAGTATTTTGACAGGTCAGCCAATAAATTTAGCTGGGATGATGATATGGTATATGGCTGAGGCTGGGAGCAAGAAGAGATCAACCTTGCCTTACAGCATGATTCTGACTTTAGCATTCTAGAGCCAAGGAGTAGTTATTTTAGATAATGAACCTTTGAAGAACCTTAGGCACACAGATTACTATAGCATTGCCACTGTGCATCGTATGGGGTGCGTAAAGATTAATGGTAATTGGAAAAGGAAAGGATACCTAGAAGATAGGGCAACTGATACTGGAGCTACTACACCATCAGAGGCTGGACCATCCATGGCATCCTTCACCTGAGCCCAGTAGATCATCACCACCACCAGCACCTACATCTGCATTTGTTTCTATTCCTACTTGTGGATTTTCCTCAATTCAAATGGAGCAACTAAAGGAACTCTTTGCTTGTCATGAAGAAAGAATGAAGATTGAATTTGATAATAGACTTATGAGTATAAGAGAGTTGTATTACTCCTTAGAAGATAAAGTAAACAGAATTGAATCATCCTTTGGAACTTCTTCTGAGGCCTTGAAATGTGATTTAATGCAAATTTTGAGAAGATCAATGACATTGAAGGAGATTCTGATACATATTCAAAGTGCAATGCGGAGTTACAAGAGAAAATAACTGTGGCAGCATCTTTGGTAGAGAAGTTATTAAATAATTTTATGAAGATACAAAAGGATGGAATGGAGAAGATTTTAGAAGAGCTTAAGAGACTTCTTAGATTTTCTTAGATTTTGATGTTTAGTTTGCTTTATGATGTAATTTGATTTTGTTTGCATTTTGAATGATGTAATGAAGTTTAGTGAAATGAACATTTTGTTGTAATATTTTAGTATTCAATGAATGTCATACTTGAATTTTGATATTAAGTTGCTTGAATTTTGAGTTAACCTTTGATTTTAATGTTTGAATTATTCAACTCCTATGTTTGATGTTAATTTAAGCTATACGAACCTCCTTCTTAACATTTTTGTTGATTACAAAAAAGGGGAAGAGAAGAGGTATTTGTATATGCATAAAGATAAGGGAAAGAAGAAATATTTGTATATGCATGTACAATGGTAAAAGATAATGAAGATAATATATGTTAAATGAACATTTATATCAAAAGGAATTAAGATATGCAGTAAAGTTTCAATGAACTTAACATATGCACACACATAGGGGGAGCTATCTCATTAAGGGGGAGCTTAACCTTAATTTTAAAATGTTTTATCAATTATGCATTAATTGATTATGCATATACCCAATGTTTTTGTCATTATAAAAAGAAGAGATTGTTGAGAAAATTATTGAGAAATTATTTACCCAATAATTGATTTTGATGATTAACAAAAGCCATGAGTATATTACTTATGATTCTGATAGATTTGATAAGTGTTTCAAGAATTAAGATCGGTTATTTATCCAAATGGTACTTAGAAATCAATTTTGAATCGAATTCAATGGAATTTATTTAAGTTCAGAACTTGGAGCCGACACCTAGAACCACTCGAGCCGACTCCAGAGCATATCGGAACAGTTCAGAATTTTGGCACGGTTCAGAGCCGACACCCGACCTGGCGGAGCCGACTCCAACCTGAGATACAGAAAAACTATTTTCTGCTTCAGAAGCCTGAGCTGACACATGGATTTCGGGAGCCGACTCTAACCTGATTCACAAAGACTATGTTTTCGGAGCACTTCTTGAAGCCAACACTTTAGAAATCGGGAGCCAACTCTAGTCAGCGGTGAGTCGACACCTTGTAAAGTCGGAGCCGACTCCACGTCGAATCGATTTCTTGCTATTTTTGGGAAGACGATCTAGAGCCGACACATAAAAAGTTGAAGCTGACTTCAACCTATCAAGGACGATTTTCAAATGTGTCAAATCAGCTCTAACGGATATATTTTTCCACCTAACCCTCAACGGATATATTTTCTTGCATGGAGAATCATCTAAGGTACATTTCAACGGTTATTTTCTCACCTAATCTCGGATTAAAAAATCTATAAAAAGGAGGATTCGTCCGTTCAAAAAAAGAGAGGAAAATAGAGAGAAAAAAATAAAAAAAATATCAAGAAAATTTTCAGTGAAAAAGAGAGAAATTTCAAAGTGAAATCTCTGAGTCCATCTGTCATTCAAAGAGAGATTTAAGAAAAATCCCAAGCCCTAAAAGTTCAAAATCGGAGGATTTTCAAAGGAGAAAAGAGAAGAGCAAAAGCCCAATTTCCTCAAAGTTCTCTCCAACATATTTCGGTCAAAAATCAGAGCTGAAGCTTGATTCAATCATTCAAAAGAGAGGAGGAAAAGAAGAAAAGAAGAAAAGCCCAAATCCACTTGGCTTCAATCAGGCTTTTCTTACCCTTGTTTATTTACATTGCATATTTGCTCAGTTTAAGAAGCTTTACATTGTTGTAAACATTATCTTGATTTGTTGTTTACTAATTCAATCAGAGGGATTAAATTAGTTGAGGTAGTTTACCTTGGGGACAAGCTAGATTAGCTTGGGTTAAGGTTTTGTGCTGAACCTGTGAAAACTGGCTGGGTTCATTGTGATCCCATGTAAAACAACAAGTTAGAGTTGTGAGCTTGTAAAACAACTCAACTATAATTAGGAGATTATAGTGTGGACCCAAGAATTGCTTGAGAGTGGGCATAGGTGTGGCTAACACCGAACCACTATAAATCTTTGTATTTGTCGTGCCTTTGACTCTCTCTCTCTTTCTGTCTTCTTCATATTGTGCATAGTAATTATTAATTCACTTCACTTGTGCACTTTCGTTAAGAAATTATTTTTAAAGGGATATTTTTTTAAAGAACCCAATTCATCCCCCTCTCTTGGGTTGCCATATGGGCCAACAATTTTTATTTCTTCATTATATTTAATATGATGGCATTTCTTATATGCGTGGCATAGTTATTATTAATTTACTGTATGAGTTATCTAGTTAGGATAATCATTGTTTACTGGGTTGTGAAGCTCATGACTCTACTATTTTTTCCTTTCAAATTGAGATTAGGGGATGAATCAAGGATAGTTTAGTAAAACGAGTGAAATATACATTGTGATTTAGGATCATTTTTTATTTATATTAAGGTGTATTTGTTATAAGTGATGCAATTCAAATTATAGAAAGATTTATTTTTAGATGTGATTAAATTTAAATTTTATGTTTGTTACTTTTTCTTTATGATAAAACAATGAATGCTTTACATACTTATGAGGTCATACCTTATAAAGGTCATGCCTTCTAAATATATGGGTTCTCATTTTTTTTGCTCAGATCTCGAGTATGAAGCACATTACGTTTATCATAAATTATAATTAAAAGCTCACTTCATTTATTATCACAATATAATGCTACATTGGTCCACAATTGTAAAATCTAGTGCTTCTAAAATGATCTAGCTTCCTTATTATTTTGATAGCCTAGGTTACAAGAAAGAAATTTTTTTGTGGTAAAAAATTGGGAAAGCCAACCAGCAGATCATGTTTAAGAAACTTAATATATTGAATAACCAATAATAAGCTAACCAGCATATTATGAAAGTGATGTCAAGAATGCAATATTTTTATTTGTAAGTTCTACATTTTCTTACTTTTTTACTATTTTAGCTATTTTAAACTTAATTTATTGAATAACCAGCAACATGCTCTATACTATTTTCATCATGACTTAAGAAATATGATAATAGCAAGCTTAGAATTTACCATTGTCATAATAACATGCTACTTGTAAATCATATCACATTGCCATTGTTATGGTATATATCCTAGGCTATTTGCCTTCATCATCTATGCTATATAGAGAAACTATATATTATGATAATAATATAAAGTTAAGTAAGAGTATGTGTACTTGAACAAGTTGTAATATCCTAAAAAAAGCTCTATACGTGAAAGAAAAGTTTAAGAAGTTTACAACTCAAGTTTATCTGCTACCAATCAATTTGGAACTGAGTTTTTAAGCCCACGTAGACCCGGCTGCTAAAAATTAATTGGGCCAACTAGTGGACTTGGAACATTACAATGAAATTAGAGCTGATCCGAGCATACGGAAGCTAAGTGGGTAAGAGATAATAGTAGATTTTAGCTATCTTATAGTGTGCAATGAGAATATCACTTAATTGATAGAAAAATAAAGTTTGAAGAGCTTATAACTCAAGTTTATCCGTTATCAATTAAATTGGACTTAAGTTTTCAAGACCACATAGATCCAGCCTGCTAATAGATTAATTAGCTCAACAGCTGAACTTAGGGTGTTACATCAGTATTACCACAAGAAAAAGTTTTTGATCTATATTATAACAATATATGTTTGATATGTATTGCTAAGCTACCAGGTCACTAGACCTTTTTATACCCATCTTCGCATAGCTAAGGGCCGAAGAGTTTGCTTCCCAAAAGCAGAACTCATGATTTAGCTTATTGTAACAAAGGAGAAAGATGCGCTCAACAGTGTTTATAATAGAGAAATCTCTCTCTGTTATAAAAGCTATTTACTGTTATTCTAAAAATTCATATTAAAATGAAGAGATAACAATGTCCATGGTGTTTACTGAGACATATATCTTCACTACTGACTGCATATTTTATAATAGTTGATATGCTAACGTAGGTATCACGAATTGGCAAACATTTTCAATTACTTTGTAACCGGAATACAGCTTGGTTCAATCTCTCACTTTTGTCAAACCTAACAAGCGAAAATGTTGAGTTCAGCTGCAACCTTCTCCAGCCAAATCAAACACCGGCCCCTAGAGTGAGAATAAGAACTGGGCCGAAGGAAACATGTTAACTAAGCATGGAAACATTGATGATAAACATGCCAAAATGTTCAGGACACATAGTCACAATAATAGCAATAAGTTACAACATACTGGGAAAGCGCCGAGCCATGTCTACGATGACAGTTTTTAACTCTCTTCCTTAGCCTATGGGAAGGTGAGTTCTACACCATCCGGATTGCATAAAACTTGCATAAGTTGACTTTGCCTATTAAACTCAACTTTGCAAGGACAACTGGCAACAAGCTTCAGTACTCTGCATGCCTTTACCTATGAAACATCATCCCCATGGGCCTCTGCAATATGTCCAGTTGCAGGTGTATGTCTATCGAACCAGTTTGCTACATTATTCCTTCTCTGAAAGCTTCAGATATCATTCATCATGTGCTTGAAATTGAAACAATGGTTTCATCACTGGCCACAACTATGTAGTTGTTACAATTAGCTAGCATCCGGCACTCATAAAGCATTGTATTAACAATGACATCACTTTGTGATCCAAAACAAGAGCTTAATTTCAAAATTGAATCTAACTCACTGATAACTGAAATGATAATATGCAGTCACTTGACCAAAAATGGAGCAGCAGAGCACACCACCTGACTTCATTAAGAAATAAAGTGATATAAAAGGCCTGAGAAAAGACTGGCATGCGGCATTAAACTAAGATGCAGCAGAACAATATTCAGAGACAAGGGTGGAATACAAGTAGGCATGTGCCCCATCAACAATCAAATACTTTGATCCACAACAGCCTCAACAAACCCCCAACCATCTTCAATATCGGGTCCCATCCAATAACCAGATATTATCACATGCATTGTGGGATCTATAGTTTTGCAACTAGCCACGGAAGCACATAAATATCTGATAGGCACCAATAGATTCTGATGGCACCCCATGGTGACATCCAAACTGATCATGTTGTTGGGTCTGGACAGTTTCATGACTGCAAATAAGAGTGCAAAACATCAGCTGAAATGGATGTGCTTAAATTTGAAGGACTGCATGCCACATTGAGATGGGACTAGACCTAGCCTGGGAGCTGCTTGTTCCAGTATTCTATTTACAAGCGAAGCCTGTACTCGTTCCTCCTGCTAACATATTGATCATAATACATCAGGAAGAGGAAGACCATGAGTACGAACAGATACTTGTATGAAAAGAGAACATCACAACATTCCACATATAAATATAAGCAAGAACTAGATATAAGCATTTGATTCTCATTCATCACATTATGAAAGTCTTCCATTTGATTTAGTCATGATCATTGTGCCAAAGCTCACCCTATTTGATTGGTCATAAAAAGATATGATGTGGACATCTTTGCCCTAGCAAAAACAACAGTCTGATTCACCTTCATATTAGTCATAACCCAGTTTATTGAGGGCTGATAGGATTTCTTGAAGGATATTTCATGTGATGAAACTGGCTGGCAAATGTTAACTTGAAACCTTTGATATAGATATCAAGAACAGGCAGCAGACAAGTTGGGCTAAGATTTCTTGCAAATGGCCGGAGATATTTGTGAAGCATAAAAGCACAAAACAATGAAAACCTACAAGATGGTCTCCACCGATTCATTCAGAAACTTAAGATCCATTTATACAACATGCTTATAAGATCGATTTTCATGGTCCTTTTTTACCATTAATTCTTCTAAGCATAGGAAACTCTGGAAGAGGAACTATAATGTGTGTGTAGTTGTAAATAGTTTTTAATATCTACAATAAAATAGCTGGGAATTGATCTACAACTGGCAGTTGTTTTCCAGAAATCCAAGCAGGATTCTTGACCAGTAACAAAAACACAAACAACAAGCCACATAACAAATCAGTTCCAGTAACATTGCTGCACTAAAAGTGCACCAGCGCTATCTTCAGACTCACGATGTCATCTACACTACCAATTCCTCTCACAGCATCTCCTCAAGAATCCATATGCCCAACTCTAAAGGTTAACAGTGGTGAATGAAGAAATCAGCTTCGGTACATTAGTTACACAATCATGTGAAGAACCAATGCCTACAGAACCAATGTCATCAGTTGCAGAGCATTTCAGATGGTGAGAGATCATGGGATTAAGAGTGGGTGATGGTCTCTTTACTTTGCAAGGAAGCTAGAGCAACCAAGCTTAACTTGCCACCATCTTTCTATGGTTGTTAGAAATGATATCATCTTTGACCAATAAGAGGAACTACAAATGGAGGGCAACAAATGACTTCTACAACTAAAGTAAAACTTCAAATAAAATTCCACAAGTAGAAGGAGATCAACTTCTCCTATATACTCCATTCCTATGCATATAGAAGTATTTTATTTGACACAACAATCTCATTAGAAGGCCTCCAGATTCTTCGACTGTAATTTCCCAAAAAAAATCCAATTCTGGAGAGCTCAAATAGATGAAATCATATAGGAGGAGTACCATTACAGTTTTGAATAGGAGTTGGACTCTCATTTACCTGCATGCATAGAAACTACATGTTTATAAGAAGGTGATTTGTTGAGGTCTGATACTCTTGGGATTTCCAGACCAGTGACCTCCAAGGCCTCCTATTTTTACCATGCTCCACTTCTCCTTCTACCATGCTTCACTTCTCCTTGTATCTAATGAAAACTCAAACATAGATCACCATTACCAAGATATCATATTGATATAGCGTCCTACCTAATAAATCAGTAAACTCCAGTCCTACCTAAAAAAGTCCTAGGAGAACTTTGAGGATCAAATTAATTTCCTTAACTCATAACACCCCTAACGAGTTCTGTTTATCCACTCAGTCCAGAACAACCAAAGGCATAACACTCTGAAAGATAAAACACCAAAGATCCATCCAAAGAAGAGTTTTGAAATCACCTTTCTTCCATACAAAATGCCCTGCCTATCCTAACCTAGATTCTCACCATCAAAAGACATTTTTGTCCTCGTGGATGGTAAGCACCTTGCATTCTTCTCGAACACCAATACCATGTTTCAAGAAAATTGCAATCAACTTATGCAATCCAATCAAACAAATTGAACAACAATTTCTCAGAAGAACTCTCCATCTTAGCACATCTCTCGCTATGTTGTTACTGTAAGACTGAAGCATAGAAACATTATCCCATCATACACCAAAAGCAATTCCATACGGGGGCCAAAACATTGTTATCAAGCAAGTATTGCCTTCAATACATAATAAGATGCTGAAGTTTCTTTCTGTGGAAGGCCAGGACACCCAAGAATTACAAACGCCCTCAATGTTCCACATCCCACAGTAACCCCCATCACCATGAATTCGCACTGTTCTTTTGTTTAGATTGAAAGCACATCGAACCACTCTAAATGAATGCAATAGAGCCCAGCTCAGCATAAAACACACCATAAAATTCAGACTAAAAGACCCTTATGCGCCGCCTTAAAGCCATTTATCGAATTAAAACTCCACAGACCTATCTTTTTTTTTTCCCCCTTTTTAATAAGAATCTACATCTACTCCATGGTTAGTCTCCAAGTATCCAATCTTAACTTGGCTGATTGCTACCAAGGACACCTGGTAAAACTTTCTTCAAAAAATCTTTTTGGAAGCATTTAATCACAATTTCGGAGCCGCGAATAATAATGATAATGATAACAATAATAATAATAATAATAATAATAATAATATCTCGCTCCAACATCGTTATCGGAGATGAGTTTACCGGACCGGGAGGCAAAGATGTTGCCACCGTGCAGCCCTCAAACAGCGCTGATCGTTAGTCTTGTATTAGTACAGCTGATAACAGCCCAAAAGTTCTCTAAACAATTAAAAATGAGAACTTTAAATAGAACTAATGGAACAAAATTGAGAACTCGGGAAGGACGGAAGAAGCGTTTGGTTACCTCTTTCACTGCTGCCGGGCGATGGGGAACGATGGAGGGCCTGAAGGAGGATTTGCAGATTCCGCAAGCCATTAAGAGAGATAGAGAGGGAGGATGAAGCGGGGGAGGAGGGAGGGCAGAGGGTGGAAGCGCTCGAGGGCAGGGGTTTTGATTGAGCCGTACCCACAACGATAGCATTCCGATCAAAATCAATGGAACAATTGGTTCGCTCGTCGATCAAATGGTTCTCGGATATCTTGAGCCCTCGGTGTGACCTTTGCGTTCCAACGCATCAACCCGGCCCGCGGATGATCCCCTTTAGGAAAAGACTTTGCGCACCTCGTATATATTAACGCACGTGTGAAGATCATTGAGCCTTCTTTCGCTTCGCATACGTATTATTAGTAAGCCCAAGCAATTAATCCGTATAAAAATAATTTTATGCATTGCTTTTGATGCATGAATACATACATCAAATATGATTGTTGAGTATGTGAATGCACGTTTTTTGCATCAAAAACGATGAAAAAGACTTTTCTTAACCTGTAATGCACTTTATGCACAATAGGCAGATGCACAGACTTTTTCTTACTTTAAACTTATTCCGACCTGTTTGATGACAGTTGAATCCAATGGCGGCAATTCACTCACTTTATTTAAAACATGCTTAATTTATTAGGACTCACTTAGCTTTCTTCTTCTTCTTCTTCTTCTTCTTCTTCTTTTTTTTTTTTTTTTTTTAAGACGAATGATCATATCAATATAGAATGAGTCAAATTTGATATATCGGAATGCAATATTTTATAGTATCCCATTTAGAAAATGGTCCTACTTTAGCTTAATCGTCGGATAATTCTCTATCACATCCACTGGTTAAAGAGTGGTAACTAAATCTCTTAAATAGTGTTAACGCTTAAGTAGATTAAATAGTATTTAAATGCTTAAACGCCTGCGGTGGATTAAATAGTATTTAAATGCTTAAACGCCTACTTGATGGGAGTAAGCGGTGGAAGGGAGTTAAGATATCTAGATCCCTTCCTAAGGCTTTCTATAATACGATGTTATCGAAAGAAAAATCAAAAACAAGCGGAGGCATTGGGTCCCTGATCAAGAGCACATTCTGAGGGCATACACCATCAAAGTGCGATGGCTCATTGATTGGAAGCACTCAATCAAGGTTCCTCGAGAAGAAGATCAAGATCCATCGAGAGGAGGAAGATCAAGATACATCGAGAGGAAGATCAAGATCCATCGAGAGGAGGAAGATCAAGATCAATCGAGAAGAAGATCAAGATCCATATAGAGGAGGAAGATCAAGATCCATCGAGATCCTGATTCAAATCTTCTAGAGGTAGATCGAAAGCAATGGCTGGAGGTAATAAAAAGGATCCTAACTATTAACTCTATGCAATATTGTGTAGATTGTTAATAGTTTTCTAACAGTTGGTATCAGAGCATTATACCTCTGCCTTGTTTTTTATTGTGAGCATTTCATATTTGATTATTTTATTGTTCGTAGGTTTTTTCTGGTCTCTATTTCTCTCACATAGGGATAATCCAAGGGGAGGCTACTGGTAGTACCCTGGATTATTTGACCCACGAATGTGTGGTAGGGATATTCTCATATTAGGGATGCACCAAAAGGAGGCTATTGGTAGTACCTTGGTGAGTTTTACCCAACTATCTACATATCGGGAGAGTTAATAGATTGCCATGAAGTTTGTTTGCGGTTTTTTTCTTTTTTTAATCCTACATTTATGGTTCCGATTTTTGCTTCTCGGTTCTTCATTTTGATTTATTGTTTCGGAATTTTGAGCAGCCGAATTTATAGCTTGATATTAGAAAACATTGCCTGTTCGGAAACATATTTTGTTCAAAAGGAAAGAATTCCGTGCATTTTCAGTTTTATCGCGTCATGGATTTTTCTTGGCCGCTCTCAGGTTCAAATCTATAGTGGAGGTTTTTCCTATGTTGTTCCGTTTTTCTTAGCAGTCTTGATTTTCTTCCGTCAGGTTTCGGTTTTTGCTCGTTTTTGCTCACGATCGGAGCGATAACATAAGAGAAAAAGGTGGCTTCCATAACCACATGCGGTGACCTATTAAAGAGAAAAAATGTCTGTTGCGGTTTCAATTTTCTCGCCTATAAGTCCTTCGGTTTTCTCAAGAGATTTAAAATTAAATTGATTGGTTTTATCATTATTTCTTAAGTTTAAAATTTTTGTATTAAAATACGCCTCCTGAGTCTCTATGCCTACGGTGTTTTGCATAGACTGGCCCAAGGAAATAATGAGCTACGGCCGGACGTGTGTTAATTAACAAAAATTTTTCTTAAGATGATAATTTTAAAATTCATTAAATAGATAATTGAAATGTTGTCTCCTGTTTTGCATACTAGATTTATTCTATGCATGAATTTGGTGGTAGTGTGAAAATCACAGTGCAAATCCTTTCAAGGTCTGATTGGTCAATTGGTGTCTAGAAAAGTAAAGAGATTGTGGTTACTTAATTGGTTCCGTTGACTGACCTAAGGAAAGCAACGGGGGGACCCCCACTTCTCTTTCACTGGCCTGGCCAATTTGATTAACTCAGATCTTGATTTGGAAATGTTACGTTGATTAAGATCACTACCTAATAATCATGCTAAATTGGTTAATCTATATGCATATAATGGAATTCAAATGTCATGTGATCAATATGATTTTGATTAATTGAGGAGTAGCCACAGCATCTTTGATTAATCAAAATTATATATTGAGTTGCAAAGATCACATAAGGTTAGATGACATTAATTGTGACTAATTATATTAATGTAATGAATCTTATCCCACAGGAATTTTTATTGCACTGATATAATTAATTAGGATGCGATAACAAATTATTTTCTTAATTACCCACAGGAATTAAGAAAGGAATATAATTTGTTAGTCACATCATTAAGTTAATGAGTCTATTTGAGTATAATAACTTAGCCCACAGGTAGTTATTGTATGTTATTGATTCATGTTATTGCATGTTTACATTGGTAAGACATGACATCAAGTTATATGCCTCAAATTCAATTACATGAACATGATTTTATTTTTTATGCAGCTATTTTGCCTGTTAATATTTCTGATATGAAATGTGATGTTTTCGATTTAAGTGGTGATAATTATAAATTATGGAAGGAGAGAATTCTTCTTCAATTAGGGTGCATGGATATTGACTATGCTATCAGGAAGGATGAACCACATTCAGTTACATCTACTAGCACTCAGGCTGAGATTGCTGCGTATGAACGATGGGAGCGGTCCAATCGCCTCAGTATGATGTTCATACGTACTAAGATTTCTGCTAGTATACGTGGTTCAATTCCTGAGTGCAAAAATGTCAAGGAACTTCTGAAGGCTATTGATGCACAATTTGAGTCTTCAGATAAGGCACTGGCTAGCACCCTAATGACAAAATTATCATCAATGAAGCTCACTACTGTTGGAGGTGTGCGTGAGCACATCATGAAGATGAGGGACATTGCGGCTCAGTTGAAATCCCTAGAGGTTGAGATGTCAGAATCTTTCTTGGTGCACTTTATTTTGAGCTCACTCCCACAGCAGTATAGTCCCTTCAAAATATCTTACAACACACATAAGGACAAATGGTCAATTAATGAACTTCTGACCATGTGTGTTCAAGAGGAAGGGAGGCTGATTTTAGAAATGGGAGAAAGTGCACATTTAGTCACTCAGAGAAAGACTAAAGCTCCCAAAGCCAAACGCAAAGGAAAGGGTAAAGTACCCATCCATACAGAAGACAAGAAGGAGTCCAAGTGCTTCTTTTGCAAGAAGAAAGGGCATATAAGAAAGATTGTCTCAAATTCAAAGCTTGGCTTGACAAGAAAGGTACTCTAACCTCATTCGTATGTCATGAATCCAATTTGGTTATATGTCATAACACATGGTGGATTGATTCTGGTTCTACAATCCATGTTTCAAATACCTTGCAGGGTTTTCTAAATCAAAGGAAACCATTGGGAAGTGAACAAAGCATCTATTCAGGAAACAAGATGGGTTCACATGTGGAAGCAATTGGGACGTGCAGACTTATTTTACATTCTGGTTTTGTTTTGGATTTGGAAAAGACATTTTATATTCCAAGTTTCTCTAGAAATTTGATTTCAGTGTCAAGGCTTGTACCAGCAGGATACTCCTTTAATTTTAATAAAAGCTCTGTTGATTTATTTTATAAATCTAAGCTTATTGGGAATGGTACATTGTCAGACAATCTTTTCCAAATTAATTTGAAAAATAATACCACCTATAATGTGATGCACGCCCAAACTGGTATGAAAAGATGTGTTATAATGAGAATTCCTCTATTTTGTGGCATCGGAGATTAGGTCATATCTCATTGAGAGAATTAAAAGATTAGTAAAAGATGGAGTACTTGATACTCTTGATTTTACTGATTTTGGCACTTGTGTGGACTGCATAAAGGGAAAGCAAAACCAACAAGTCCAAGAAAGATGCCAAGAGAAGTTCAGAAGTACTGGAGATCATACATACAGATATATGTAGTCCAGATATGGACTCGTATGTGTTGGCCCAGATGGCAACCCAAGAGGGGGGGTGAATTGGGCTCTTAAAAATTTAAGACTTTTTAACTTTAATTGATTAGTTAGCAAGATGTGCAAGTGAGAGGCTAACTAAAACAATACACAAGCAAATAAAGAGAGATAGAGAAGAGAAAATATGGCACGGCAAACACAAGATAATTTTATAGTGGTTCGGTGCAATCAACACCTACGTCCACTCCCAAGATTCACTTGGGTCCACACTATAATCTCTCTAGATTACAGCCGAGTTGTTTTCCAAGCTCACAACTCAAACTTGTTGTTTTACCGGGTGCACAACGAACCCAGCTGGTTTTAACTCGGGCTTACCAGCACAAAACCCTACACGTTGTTTTTCACGGGCTCACAACTAACCCAACACAAGCACTCCGGCTTGTAACGAGGTATACCAACCTCCACTGATTCAATCCACTGATTGAATCAGCAAACAATAGAATAGAAGTGTTTGAACAATGAATGCTCCCCTTGAGCAAATATACAAATGAAGTACAAAATAATAAAGGTTAGAAAAGCCTGATAGTATTGCAGATGGTAGGCTTGGGCTTTCTTCCTTCTTCTCTTTAACTCCTCTTGAAGTTGAATCACGCCTCAGCAAGATTCTTGACCGTTGAAGACTTTGGAGTTGAGATGAAGCTTTTTCCTCTTTTGAAAATCCTCCGATTTGACCTTTGAAATGCTTGTGGATTTTCTTTTGACTCTTGTGGATTGATGAGAAGGAGCAGACGAAACTTCACTTGGATTTCACTCCTTTTGAATCACTCTCCTTTGAGCTAATGATTTTTCCAATATGCTCTGTTTTTCCCTCTTTTCAAATGATATTCTTTTCTCTCTTTGATTTTCTCTTTTGATTTGAAAAGAGCTCTCTATTTATAGAATCTGCAAAAATATATCCGTTAGAGACAAGGAAAAATAGCCGTTATTCAAAAATCTTACCGTTGGGGCTGATGTGTCATCGTTAAAAATCGCGCCCAGATTTCGCGGAGTCGACTCGAGCTTTGTGGGAGTCGGCTCGAAGTCGATTACTAAAAATAGAAACATTTTAAGCATTGAAGGGTCGACTCGCGAAAACTAAAGTGTCGGCTCGAAAGTCGGGAGTCGACTCGAGGAAAATGGGGAGTCGACTCGAGAAGTGCTCAAAAAACATGGGTTCTGTTGTTTGAGCGGAGTCGGCTCGCACAGACAGGAGTCGGCTCGCAAGAGTCAGGGGTCGACTCTTGAAAACCAAGGGTCGACTCGAGAAAATCAGACATTTTGGGGAGTCGACTCGGAAACCCTTGAGTCGGCTCGGGAGCGATACAAAAATCAGAAAAATGTTCTGATAGACTTTAAAACTTGTCCCAATTAAATTTAAAATATAAATTTGACTTGAATACATTAAATATGACATTTATCATGGATTCAAGACATGTTTCAAGAATTCATCGATTGAATTATAATGTGTAAAAATTCCTTTTTGAAATCTTTTAAGCATAGAACTTGAAACTCCTTTTTCTAATAGATTCAAAACTCATTTGATATAACCATTGATAGTTCATTCCTTTCAATTTGAATAAGCTCAAGGTTTTTGATAAATAAACACATTGTATTCTTTAAGGTACTCATGGCTTTTGGAAATCATCAAAATCAATAAAGTTGGGGCAATTATGTTTCAATAATTTCTCAACAATCTCCCCCTTTTTGATGATGACAAAAACATTGAGTATATGCATTATAAAATTAAAAAAATTTGTGATTCCAAAATCAACTATTGTGTTCATGGAAAGGCTCCCCCTCAATGAGGTAGCTCCCCCTATGAACCTTAATTTTATAAATCATTCAAAATTTTTCAAAATCAGAAACTTAAGCATTTTCTTTATGAAATTCAATTTATCTCTTCCCCTTATGCTCTTCCTCTTTCAAAATTAAACTTTGATTGAATTGAAGGCAAGGCATATACGATTGAATAAAAACTCTCCCCCTTTTTTGTAATCAACAAAAAGGTTAGGAAGTTTAATATCAATAACATTCTTTATCTTTTTCTATTTAACTTATCAATTGAGATAATCATTCAAAGTATTCAAGGATACTTACAATTGAAATAGACAAAAGTAATGCATCAAACTTTCTCATTACTTCAAAATGAAAGTACATGAAAATGTAAACTTGCTCATTGCATTGAAAGTAAACTTGATTACATCAAAAAGAGATTACATGAAAACTTAAAAATTTCTTCTAGTAATTCTATTCAAGTGATCAACAATCTGCTTCATCCCTTCACATTGAAGTCTAACATAGTCTTTGAGTTATTGTCAACAAAAGTACAAGCAGATGTAATTTTTTCTTGAAGCTCGGCGTTGCATTGGGAGTATGTCTCCGAGTCACCGCAGATATCCTTAAGTTCTCCAAAGATATTCTTTAAGTCTTCACTTAAGGACTGGTAGATGAACTGAGAGTAGACTCAATCGATGCAACCGATCACTGAGTGAATATAAGGCTTCTTTTAAATTCATAAACTTTTCATTAAATTCTTCTTTCAGTCTGTTTTCATGCTCACTTATCTCAGACTTGAATAATGATCGAAGCTGATCTAACTGTATCAGAAAAACTACCAGATGAAATGTAGAAGACTGAGCAGGAGCAACAGTAGGAGCAGGGGTAGAATCAGAAGCAGGAGCAGGAACAGACTCTGGAACAGACGAGCACTGAGGAGGCTCAGGTGATGAATGTCTCATAGAAGGTCTGGGGGCCTCTGCATCTATATCTCTGTCCTCAGTAACATTCTTTCTCTCCCAATTCCATTTTTCTTAACAAACCCCATGCGATGTATGTAGCCAAAGATAAAATCTGTATGTCTTAGTTCCTTCTTTGGCTCACATCACCAAAACAATCCCTTGGCTTTGAAATAATTTAGTTAAAACCATGCCATAGGGCAAACTCGATTTCTTTTTCCCGCCACAATCTGCAATGTACCATATATCATCCGAGGTAGATTGATGGGTTCCCAGAAACAACAGCATCCATAACAAAAATATCTCGCTCAGAAACATAGTCGAATCTGCCGGTCTTGGGAAACAAAATCCTGCTGCAAATGTTGTGGAGTAGTCTTAATTCCAAAGGCAATTGACTAGCAAATACTTCTTCAAATCCTTCAAAATTTCTGTTCAATAGCCTAGTGAGGGCTGGAGATCTATCTTCTGGGGCAAAGGTAGATGGTCCAGACAAGGGTAATTTCAATAATCTAGATAGAATAGAGGATGTAATGTTCAGACCAATGCCTCTAACCTTGCTCACCAAGCCATCATCTCCTCTGGTCAAATTCTTGTAAAACTCTTTAACTAGAGCAGGGTAGGTGGGACAGTCCAATGAACAATACTCAAATCCCATCTCAATTAGTTGTCTACCTATTATGAATCCTTCATTCTCAAACAATTCAAAATCAACCTTTCTTCCTGTGGTGACAATCCTACTGGCAAGATGATCTACCTGAAGGGTAGGAGCTGGAGCAGGAGGATCACTAGCAGAAGGGGTGGAGGATGAATCCGTAGACGGCTCGCGGACGGGTCGTCGAACGGTCCTCTTTCTCTTCAAACCGGCGCCACTCGAGCTAGCTCCTCGGGTTTTGGGTGCCATTGATCTTGAAGGATTGGTTAATCAGAGGTTATTTGAGGTTTGGAGGGTTTTGGGAAAGCTTTGGAGAGGATTTGGAAAGATTTGGAACGAATGAAATGTCCGTGGGGTCGACTCGTGCCCTAAATAATCGACTGGGACCACGTCGAGTCGACTCGCGCAAAGTGTGGAGTCGGCTCCCGACTAGTCACAGAGCACGGACACGATCTCGAGTCGACTCGCTCAGAGGAGGGGTCGACTCCTGAGTTTCAGCAGAAACTCGAGTCGACTCCGATACTCTCGAGTCGGCTCCCAGACAATTTCAGAGAAAAAATAGATTAAGATTCAGAGAATCCGAATTGAGTCCGGAATTTGATCTTTGAGTATGATTAAAAATCATGGACTTTGAGAGATCAAATTGATATGAGTTCTAGATAAAATTTCCTTAAGATTTTGAGAATTTGAAAGAACTCTAGATATATTTCCTTAGAGGTTTCAAAATTTATTCAAAAGGATTACAAATTCCTAACTCTCCTCTAAGATAACAAAATCTTTCTTCATTTAAAGGTTTAGTGAATATGTCAGCTAATTGTTCTTCAGTGTTTACATAATCTAAACAAATTTCATCATTAGCTACATGTTCCCTTATAAAATGATATCTAATTTCTATGTGTTTTGTTCTTGAGTGTTGAATCGGATTTTTAGTTAAGTTGATTGCGCTAGTGTTATCACATCTTATGGGAGTTTTATTAAGTGTGATACCATAGTCTTCAAGTTGTCGCTTAATCCATAGGATTTGCGCACAGCAACTTCCAGCTGCTACATATTCAGCTTCAGTAGTTGATAATGCAACTGAATTTTGCTTTTTGCTAAACCATGTGATTAAGTTACTACCTAAGAATTGGCATGCACCACTTGTGCTTTTTCTATCTAATTTACATCCAGCATAATCAGAATCTGAATATGCAATTAGGTTTAATGTAGAGTCTCTAGAATACCATAAACCTACATTTTTAGTTCCATTTAGATATCTTAAAATTCTTTTAACAGCTATTAAATGTGATTCTTTAGGTTCAGATTGAAATCTAGCACATAAACATACTGAAAACATAATATCTGGTCTACTTGCTGTTAAATAAAGAAGGGATCCGATTATACCTCGATAATACTTTTGATCAACCTTTTTACCTTCTTCATCTTTGTCCAGCTTGCATGAAGGACTCATTGGAGTTCCGAGGGGTTTCATTGTTTCCATACCAAACTTTTTGAGTAGTTCTCTTGTGTATTTGGTTTGGTTGATAAAGATTCCCTCTTTGCATTGTTTGATCTGGAGTCCAAGGAAGAAGTTGAGTTCTCCCATCATGCTCATCTCGAATTCTCCCTGCATCAACTTTGCAAATTCTTGACAAAGAGAATCGTTAGTAGCACCAAAAATAATGTCATCTACGTATATTTGTACTACAAGTAAATCTTTACTTTTTCTTTTCAAAAACAAAGTTTTATCAATTTCCTCTTGTAAAATCATTTTCTATTAAGAATTTACTTAACCTATCATACCAAGCTCTAGGTGCTTGTTTCAAACCATATAAAGCTTTGTGCAATTTAAAAACGTGATTTGAAAACTCGTGATCTTCAAAACCTGGTGGTTGTTCTACATAAACTTCTTCATTAATAAATCCATTTAAAAATGCGCTTTTTACATCCATTTGAAATAAGTTAAATTCATATGACATGCAAATGCAAGTAATAGCCTAATGGCTTCTAATCTAGCTACAGGTGCAAAGGTTTCATCAAAATCAATACCTTCCTCTTGATTATATCCTTTAGCAACCAATCTAGCTTTGTTTCTAATTACAATGCCATTTTCATCTAGTTTATTTCTATAAATCCATTTTGATCCTATTACTGAATGATTTTTAGGTCTTTCAACTAAAGTCCAAACATTATTTCTTGTAAATTGATTTAGTTCTTCTTGCATTGCTAACATCCAATTATTATCTTTTTCAGCTTCTTCTATAGTTTTAGGTTCAATTTGTGATACAAATGCAAGATGATTACTAATATTTCTCATGTATGATCTAGTCTTATTCCTTGAGATGGATCGCCTATAATCAATTCCTTAGGATGACTATGAGCATATCTCCAGTCTCTTGGAAGATCTATATCATTATGATCAATATTGACATCATCGTCCTTATGTGAATCATCATCTTTAGCTCTTGTTCATGATCAGAAGATACTTCAATATTAAGTTTTTCAAGATCTTTTTCAATTATGTTTGTATCTTCCTCATCATCAATCTTTTCAGATCCAGTTGCTAAAGATTCATCAAAAACTACATGTATGGATTCTTCAACTACTAAGGTTTTCTTGTTAAAGATTCTATATGCCTTACTAGTTGTTGAATAACCTAGAAAAATTCCTTCATCAGATTTAGCATCAAATTTTCCTAAGTTGTTTTTACCATTATTATGAATGAAACATTTACATCCAAATGCATGAAAGTATTTTATATTTGGTTTTCTTTCATTCCATAATTCATAAGGTGTTTTCTTTAATATTGGTCTTATTAAAGCTCTATTTAAGATGTAACATGCTGTGTTAATTGCTTCCGCCCAAAAATACTTTGGTAAGTTGCTTTCGCATAGCATGGTACGGGCCATGTCTTCTAGAGTCCTATTTTTCTTTCAACTACACCATTTTGCTGTGGAGTCCTAGGGGCTGAAAAATTATGATTAATTCCATTTTCAGTGCAAAAATTTCAAATAGGTGATTTTCAAATTCTGTTCCATGATCACTTCTTAGAGATACTATAGTAGTGTTTTTCTCATTTGTGACTTTCTTGAAGAATTTCAGGAATATCGAGAAAGTCTCATCTTTGTGAGCTAAAAACATTACCCAAGTATATCTAGAATAATCATCTACAATCACTAGACCATATTTCTTTCCTCCTAGACTTGTGGTTCTAGTTGGTCCGAAAAGATCCATGTGAAGTAGCTCTAAAGCCCTAGAAGTTGAAACAATGTTTTTAGATTTAAAAGAACTTCTAGTTTGTTTTCCAAATTGACATGCATCACATATTTTATTATTTTCAAAATCTAGTTTAGGTAATCCTTTAACTAAATCCATTTTAATTAGTTTTGAAATAAGGTGTGTGCTTGCATGACCTAATCTACGATGCCACAACCAACTAATTTCATTTATGTTAGCATTGTCAGCAATTAAGCAATGATCACTCAAAGATAATTTTTCTAGATCAACTAAGTAAACATTGCCATGTCTATAACCAGTAAATACAATGCTATCATCAATAGAATTAGTTACAGTGCATAAGAAGATTTAAATGAAACATTAAAGTTTTTATCACATAATTGACTTATACTTATTAGATTATGCTTCAAACCATTAACATAAAGTACATTATCAATAACTATAGATGGAGTTATGCGAACTTTACCAAGGCCCATAATTTGACCTTTACCGTTGTCGCCAAACGTCACAACTCCACCTTTCTTTTCCTCTAGGGTGATGAATTCATCTTTGTCACCCGTCATATGTCTTGAGCAGCCACTATCAAGGTACCACTTTTTCTTTGATCTTTTGGCTACAAGACATTCCTGCAATATAATCAAACTTTATGCTTAGGTACCCAAGCTTTCTTGGGTCCTTCATGGTTAGCAGCAATAAAAATTGTTCCTTTCGGAACCCATATTTTCTTAGCTTTAACATTTAACTTGTTGTTATTATTTAACGTTTTGCATTCAAATGATTTATGACCTTTTTCATTACATTTGAAACAAGTTATATTACTTTGGTTGGCTTTTATAAAAATATTCTTTAGAGATTTCTGTTTCCTTAATGTGTTATATCCTAAACCTGCTTTGTCAAAAACAGCTTTTTGACTATCTAAGATCATGTTAAGTTTAGTTGAACTTAAAGTGAATTTCTCAACAATGTCTTTATATTTTTTAACATCTTTCTTAAGAGAGTCATTTTCTTTAACTTGCTGTTCTTTTTCTAAAGCTAAAGTTTTTAGTTGATCTTTTAAATCTTTGTTGAGTTTTTAGTTTCAGATTTTAACAAATCTATTTCTTGATTAAGATTATCTCTTTCTTTGCTAAGTTCTTCTTTTTCATTAGTTAAGTTCTTAACTTCTAAAGCTAATTCATTTTTACTTTTAGCTAAACTAATATTGTCATTTTTCAAAAACTTATACTTCTTTTTCAAGGATTTAAAATCAATCATAAGTTCATTGAAAGCCTCAAACATTTCATCAAATGTAAAGTCATCATTTGAGTTTTCAGAACTTACCTCATTGTCGTTGTCGTCGTCGTTGGCCATGAAGCAGATATTGGCAACTTCCTTTTGCTCATCTTCTTCCGACGAGGAAGATTCATCAGACCATGTTGCCATGTATGCTTTCTTCTTTTTCTTGTAGGCCTTTTTCAGCAAAGGACAATCATACTTAAAGTGCCCTGGCTTTTTGCACTCATAACATACTAAGGGCTCTTTTTCTTTTTCTTTCTCCTTGTCCTTTTTCTTATCCTTTTCTCCTTCAAATCTTGCTCCAAATTTCTTTTTATGGAAGGCCTTTTTCTCATAAACTTTCTGAATTTTTTGGCCAAGAGAGCAGTTTCCTCATCATCTTCATCATTACTTTCACTGCTGCTCTCTTCCATTTCTGCAGTCTTGAGGGCAAGTGTTTTCCTTCTTTTTGTTTCCTCCTCAACATGCTGCTTCATTGTTAACTCGTGGGTCATTAAGGATCCTAGAAGCTCCTCTAAAGGTAATGCATTGAGGTCCTTTGCTTCTTGGATAGCAGTGACTTTAGCTTCCCACGATCTTGGTAGTGACCTAAGAATTTTACGCACAAGATCAGCATTAGAATAAATTCTACCAAGACTTTTTAAACCATTCACAATATCAGTAATCTAGTGAACATGCATGTGATGGTTTCAGTTTGTTCCATAGTAAACAATTCATATTTGTGAACCAAAATATTTATCTTTGATTCTTTACTTGGTTTGTTCCTTCATGAGTAATTTCCAACCTATCCCAAATTTCTTTTGCGGAATTACAAGTTGAGATTCGGTTGAATTCATTTGAGTCTAAGGAACAATATAAAATATTAATGGCCTTAGCATTTAGTTGTGCCATTCTCCTATCATTATCATTCCAATCCCTTTCGGGTTTAGGAACAATAGTGCCATCAATAAGGTGTGTGGGTGTACTAGGTCCGTTTATTATTACTCCCCACAATTCATAGTCCGAAGCTTGAATGAATATTCTCATTCTAGCTTTCCAATATGAATAGTTGGTTCCATTAAATAAAGGAGGTCGATTCGTAGAATGACCTTCAGCAAAACTTGAACCAATTTGTGTTGCCATATGGATCTTTAGCCCTTGATCGTGAGATCAAATTCTAAATGAGCACTTGCTCTGATACCAATTGTTGGCCCAGATGGCAACCCAAGAGGGGGGGGGTGAATTGGGTTCTTAAAAATTTAAGACTTTTTAACTTTAATTGATTAGTTAGCAAGATGTGCAAGTGAGAGGCTAACTAAAATCAATACACAAGCAAATAAAGAGATAGAGAAAGAGAAAATATGGCACGGCAAACACAAGATAATTTTATAGTGGTTCGGTGCAACAACACCTACGTCCACTCCCAAGATTCACTTGGGTCCACACTATAATCTCTCTAGATTACAGCCGAGTTGTTTTCCAAGCTCACAACTCAAACTTGTTGTTTTACCGGGTGCACAACGAACCCAGCTGGTTTTAACTCGGGCTTACCAGCACAAAACCCTACACGTTGTTTTTCACGGGCTCACAACTAACCCAACACAAGCACTCCGGCTTGTAACGAGGTATACCAACCTCCACTGATTCAATCCACTGATTGAATCAGCAAACAAATAGAATAGAAGTGTTTGAACAATAATGCTCCCCTTGAGCAAATATACAAATGAAGTACAAAATAATATAAGGTTAGAAAAGCCTGATAGTATTGCAGATGGTAGAGGCTTGGGCTTTCTTCCTTCTTCTCTTTAACTCCTCTTGAAGTGTTGAATCACGCCTCAGCAAGATTCTTGACCGTTGAAGACTTTGGAGTTGAGATGAAGCTTTTTCCTCTTTTGAAAATCCTCCGATTTGACCTTTGAAATGCTTGTGGATTTTCTTTTGACTCTTGTGGATTGATGAGAAGGAGCAGACGAAACTTCACTTGGATTTCACTCCTTTTGAATCACTCTCCTTTGAGCTAATGATTTTTCAATATGCTCTGTTTTTCCCTCTTTTCAAATGATATTCTTTTCTCTCTTTGATTTTCTCTTTTGATTTGAAAAGAGCTCTCTATTTATAGAATCTGCAAAAATATATCCGTTAGAGACAAGGAAAAATAGCCGTTATTCAAAAATCTTACCGTTGGGGCTGATGTGTCATCGTTAAAAATCGCGCCCAGATTTCGCGGAGTCGACTCGAGCTTTGTGGGAGTCGGCTCGAAGTCGATTACTAAAAATAGAAACATTTTAAGCATTGAAGGGTCGACTCGCGAAAACTAAAGTGTCGGCTCCGAAAGTCGGGAGTCGACTCGAGGAAAATGGGGAGTCGACTCGAGAAGTGCTCAAAAAACATGGGTTCTGTTGTTTGAGCGGAGTCGGCTCGCACACAGGAGTCGGCTCGCAAGAGTCAGGGGTCGACTCTTGAAAACCAAGGGTCGACTCGAGAAAATCAGACATTTTGGGGAGTCGACTCGGAAACCCTTGAGTCGGCTCGGGAGCGATACAAAAATCAGAAAAATGTTCTGATAGACTTTAAAACTTGTCCCAATTAAATTTAAAATATAAATTTGACTTGAATACATTAAATATGACATTTATCATGGATNCCGATACAAAATCAGAAAAATGTTCTGATTGACTTTAAAACTTGTCCCAATTAAATTTAAAATATAAATTTGACTTGAATACATTAAATATGACATTTATCATGGATTCAAGACATGTTTCAAGAATTTATCGATTGAATTATAATGTATAAAATTCCTTTTTGAAATCCTTTTAAGCATACAACTTGAAACTCCTTTTTCTAATAGATTCAAAACTCATTTGATAACCATTGATAGTTCATTCTTTTCACTTGAATAAGCTCAAGGTTTTTGATAAATAACACATTGTTTTCTTTAAGGTACTCATGGCTTTTGGAAATTATCAAAATCAATAAAGTTGGGGCAATTATGTTTCAATAATTTCTCAACAGTTGACACATTCCATACCACTGATTGATCTGGGATATGTGACGAAGGGATTGAATCGTACGGTAACCGTTCATGGACAGGTGTTGATGACCACGTCAACAAACCCTTAACACTTGGGTGGTCATGATGCTTTGCTAGAGGCCGCTCATGATCTATAATCATGGATTCTTTGACTTAATCAAAGAGTTGATTTGGTTAAAGAATTGACTTGGACAAGGTGTTGATCAAGTCATCCTTAGGGTCAATATTAGGGACATGATTATTACCAACGTGTCAAGGGACCTAATGGGTCACACGCATTAAGAAGATTTTGGATGAAGTTAAAATGGGAATTAAGTTGGACTTAATTCAAATTAGATAACCAATAAATTAGGATTGGGTTTGACTCAATCTTAATGAGAGAACATGAAATTGATGAATATGATTCATTATAGAGAAAAGAATTTTTTGTTCAAAAGAGAGACCTTTTGTACATGAGATGTACATATGAAATCCATTAATTAGGCTTGATCCATGTGATGGATGGCTTAGATTAATTGAGATTAATAATATGGTATTTAATTGGGTCCATATGATGGCATGATTTGATTCATGGAAACCCAATTAAACCGAGGGCTGAGATCGTGCCACGTGGAGGATGGATCCATGCCCATGTGATGGACATGACCCATCTCCACGTCATGGAGGAGTGAACCCCATGATTTGGGGCATTCTCATGAAGCCAAATTCAAGGTTGCGACGTTGGTTTCATGGGATAACCAATTTCCTAATTTTTAGGGATGTGGTTTGGTGGTTGTAATCTTAACATTATCATGATAGCAAATATCCTAAATTTGTTAGGATAATTGTTATCAACTTGATAAGGTTGAATGGTTAGGTGGTTGTGATAAAATCCTTTTTTTATGGAACCACACAACCTCCTTTTCATGTATAAAAGGGAGAGAAATACCCCCTTCGAGAGATACACCGAACTCCTCTCTTCTCTCTCTTGGATGCCTAACACCTCTTTCTCTCTCTAAAACGTCCTTTCTCTCTCTAGGACGTCCCTTTCTCTCTCTTGATTGATCAAGATTTGATCTTGATCAAGAATCCTTTTTGATTTGAAAAATCAATAGAAAAGAAAAGAGGCGCTAGCACCCCTCGCAAGAAGGTTATCATCCAATCCTGAGAGGACATCATCCAAAGATCTTCGCGTGGATCACCATTAGAGGCCGGACGCATGGACGGCTAGTGGTAAATCATTTACCGGCTTCATCGGGCATCATCCCCAATAAAGAACACATGTATGATCTATTAAAATAATCATGTGTTATTTCTTGTTAACTGAATCTGTTCCCTGAGGATCTTGGGCTTTGGGAATTAAATTCGTATTTATTTTTTTATTTTCCGCTGCGTGTTATATGAATTTGATTCATATAACATACAAAATTCCCAACACTTTGAGCCTGTCGGTTTGTTTCTATTGTCTATTTGTCAAAATCCATATTCAAGGATTTGTTCAACTATGGATTTCGGTTTTTGAACTGCATGCTTTATTGCTGGTGAGTATATTTGGATACGAGGTCAAGTAAATGTCTCCAAAACATTGCATATTTGATCGCTTCTCATCCCTCTTCTTTACAAACTATGCAGGACTTATTGATGGAATTTATGTTATTTTTCCCCTTTTACAGGACCACTATCCAAAACCGATGCTGCCTTAATGGAACATTGAGTCTAGAATAAGTTCTTAATGATTATTGGTTGCCTCAAGCTCAGCAGCTAGATGGAATGTTAAGAATTCTGTGGTCTTTGTGTTTAAGAACCAACACGTGTTTGTATGAGTATGCACCCATGAAGCTTCAGCACATGGACGCAAATGTGGTGGGAAGATGAATTTAGTCGAGTCTTTGGAGAGATGGAACCACTTTGGGTTCATCAGGGTGGATGGTCACATGGATGCATACATGGTGGGAAAATGAGTTGAGAGATTAGTCTTTGGAGACATGGAACCACTTCTGAGTTCATCATGTTGGACGGTGTACAAACAGCAATGTAATGTAAAGATACCCAGCCAATTCTTTGTTTATGTCAGCTGTAATTGTATTATAATATGTCAAAATCGTCTTATTCAAATGCGTTTGCCATCAATGGCTTGTTTTGTCCAATTCGTTTCTATTTCGAGCTTGATTTTTATTTCTTTTACACAACTGCAATATTGTAATAGCATATCCTTCAGCCTTATCCTTCCAATTAATCTATTTGCTGGACTTAATGCGACGTCTTTAATTGTTGTCTCTAATAATGTTCATCTCACTACTGCTATTTAGATGATTAGCTTTTGAGAACCACTGATTTGATTATGTTGTGTGATTTGTGTATAGAATTGAGGTCTTTGAGGATCAACTTGAGAGAGTACGTTAATGGAAATCTTCAATAATTTGGTAATTTTTTGGACTTTGAGATGCTCTTGACCAATCTGTTTTTCATCCCCGTTTCGACTTGAGTTTGAGGAAGCTGAAGGGACGTTAGCTGGCAAATTTTTGGCAATGGGTCAAGAAATGCTTGCGAATTTAGGTAGAGAGATTTATTTCAGTTGGTGGGACAGCACGGCCTTCTCAACCTTAGCACTTTTTTGTTTATTTTGTTGGGGGCGGGGGCCCAAATGTCTGGATGAGCTGAGACCGCATCACTTCTCATTTCATGAAAATTGGAACGGTTTTATCTCACAGATTAAATTGTGTCGACTCTTTGGGGAATCTACAGTATGGTCTGCAAGTGGGAGGATAAATGGTATGATCGTTCTGGCAGCATTGAGGATTTAGTGGAGCACATGAATGATGTGGTGGATTTAGCATTTTCGCTTTGTTGAGAAATGGCGGATGGCACTTGTTGACAACTGCGAAACATAATTTATTATCAGGATCTCATTTGTCCGGTTCCTCTCCATCCAAAATAAAATAAAATCAAAACAAAGTTAGAATTGCTTTAGGAACCTCTTTGGTGATTTGCCTGAAGCCAAGAAATCCAATTCATTGGCCCTACGGCATCATCTAGTATTAAGCATGCATACCAATCAAGTAATTTATTTATCATGCCCCTTGATATCGGTGCCTTGATATTTGAGTCATGTTTGTTGCCTCCTTGATGTTCCAAATCGCTTAACAATCATATTGGGTGAGTCATATTTTCTTGAAACTAGAAGATTGGTACCCAAGAATTCAAGTAAAGTAGAACACTCATAAATAGTATAATTTTTCGAACATTATTAAACGTTAATTAAAATTTGTGCATGTTAATTTACTAATATACTAGATTTATTAATCGATAATTTCATATCCTGTATTAATTTAACAAAATTAATTATATTATTTTCAGTTGAAGAAAATTAAATTAATGGGTGAGTCATATGTTAGGAATTTTTAGAAAATTATTAATTAATATATTCATTATTATCAAGTAGGAAAAGTTATTATGAAAATTTTTAACAAATTTATTTATTTAAAGCTCTATTTATAATGCAATCATTAATTAAGTTTGATATATTGATATATTTTTACGAATATATTTACTAATAAAATCCTAAACAAATATCATAAAGTCAACGTAGGACAAAATAAAATGAAAAACAATTTTTTTTCATCAAATGGTTAAAGGGTATTTTTGGCATTTCATAAGAATACTTTATCTATTCCAAGTGGAATAGCTGCTTATTCCCACATCATTCAAACACCATTTGGAATAACGCGCATTAATTACACTGAAATAACATGGAATACCAGATTTCATCCAAACAGATATAGGAAATAACAAGTGGAATAAGTTATTCTGAGAAATTCGTATTTCTATTCTCGAAATAACTTTTTAACATTCAAATACAGTTTTAGAATATATATGTTTATTAATTAATATGTGCTATTTATAATAAATAAATTTTATTTTAAAATTATTATTATTTTAGCCTTCACGAGGTTCTGGTGAAGTAGTCTAAATTAAAATATGGATTTGGTGAAAATTGCCGTTCCAGCGAGGCCACGTTCTCGATTTGGTGAAAATCCCACGTGTGCCAAGCGGCAATTGTGAAGCTTACGCCGGTGGCAGTAGTCAAAGGGCCGGATACTCGGTTTCTGTGCCTTTTTTGAGCTTCGGCGCTAGCTGACCCGAAGTCCGAACAGGCTCCGCTCGGCTAACAACGCAGGGAAAATAATTAAGGAAAAAAAAAAGAAAGATAAATATGAGGTCCATGATGGGACTTGGTATCTCACCGAAGTCGTCGGTGCTTCGGTTAGGTCTTACGCGGTCCAAAAGAAACACTCAAAAATGCCGACCTGTCACGGTCAGCTGACGCCCGCCCACTTCGACACCCACTGCCGCCGCCACCCACCGCGTCAGATCTCATATCTTCGCTCCAAACCTAAATAATAATAATAATTAAAAATAAAATTGTTATTGCATTAATATTCATGCGAAACGATTAAGGTCAACCTCCTTCCTTCGATCTCCTCGAGCTTCCGTAGCTCGACCTCCGCGAGCTTCCGCAGCTCGGCCTCTCGGGCTTTCGCAGCTCGACTTCTCGGGCTTCCATAGCTTGACTTTTCCGGGCTTTCGTAGCTCGGCCTTCCCGGGCTTCCATAGCTCGGCCTCCCAGGACTTCCACAGCTCGGCCTCTCCGGGCTTCCGTAGCTCGGTCTCCCCCGAGCTCCCATGATCCGGCTTCACTGAACGCCCCACGATCCAATACCCACCTCACGGAACCTGGCGCGGGAGAGCCTCAGCCTACTATAACGGCACCATAAACAAGGAATCATACTGAGAAGTGGTCTAGAGCCTATCAAGGCCACCTGAGACCTACATATCTACCAGATCTCAAGCCATCAAGGGGCTCTCCCAGCCGTCGATCCCCTAACAGATAAGATACGGATCCCAACAGCCCCACAACGGCCTGATTCGATTCACTTCCGTATCCTAACAACCTCTGAACCTTCCAGAAGGCGCTCAAGGTCCAGGTGACAGTCTATAAATAGGACACTCCCAGATTCCCTCAGGTACGCACATTCGCGCGCGCTCACACCCTCACTCCTCACTCTCTCGCTCTCTCGCCGGCAGCTCGTCGGTGCTTTGCCCTTTAGAGCTCCCGATTGGCTGCCCCCGAGAGGCCTCCCGGAGAGATCCATCTCCCCATCATCTGGTTGATCGTCGATTTCTTCTCCACTGACTTGAGCGTCGGAGGGTCTTCCGCGGAGGGCCACCCCCAACGCCTCTCGCACGAGGACTTTTGTGCAGGTCCGCCCCCCCCTTTGGAGATCGACCGCGCCCGAGTCGGAGGACGGATCCCGGCGGTGTAGAACCTCTCTAATGGCCAACCGGAGAAGAGCAACCTCAGAAGCTCAAGATCAGGTCGCTTCCCAAAGGCCTGATCCGACGAGCGGTGTAGCGCCGCAACCACCACCAGTCGAAACCCCGTCACCGCCTGCCATCCCGGTGACCCAGGACCAGTTTGCTTTGCTGGTCCAACAAGTTCAAACTCTGACCCATCTGGTCCAGGAGCGCCTTACAGCTCCTCCTGCTTCGCACTTTCACAAGGAAGCGGCGGTTCCTTCTTCACCGGCGACCTCCTCCTCCAGTCCGCACAAATCCGCGGACCCCCCACACCGACCTAGAGGGGACAAGCCGATCCCGCGAGGCGGTCACAACGGAGATCCTCCCAGATCTCGGCGAGCCCGGTCTCTCTCACCGATGACTTCCCACCATGATTCGACGCCGTCTCTGTGATCCTCTCGCCCAGCTCCCCCTCTGGTGGCAAAGAGGAGATCCGTCGTCAGATCCAGGAAATGCGTCAGGAGCTGGACGCCGCCAAGCAGGCCCATCCGCCCCAGCCCAAGGCGGAACAGGGCACCCCTTTCTCTAAGAGGATTATGGAGGAAGTGATTCCCTCCCATGTCAAGTTACCAGCCGTCGAGCCTTACCACGGCTCTTCTGACCCGGACGACCATCTTAGCAGCTTCCGGTCAATAATGATGTTCCACGGAGCATCTGATGCGGTCCTCTGCCGCGCCTTCCTCTCCACCCTCAGAGGATCCGAACCTGGTTCAATGCTTTGAAGCCAGGTTCTATCGATTCATTTGACGAGCTGAGCCACCTTTTTATTGGTCAGTTCGTCAGCAGCCGCCGCCACTGACGAAGATCTGACTCCCTTTCCAAAGTCAAGCAGAGAGAGGGGGAGTCTTTGAGGAATTACCTTGGCCATTTCAATAAGGCCATGTTGGAGGTGGACCACCTTAATCATGAGGTGGCCATGTCTGCCCTGGCGGGGGAGTCTCGAAGGAGAGCGACTTCTACCTAGCTATGGAGGTCAGCTACCCCCCAGCCTCTCTGATATGATGGCCCTGGCGGACAAGTATGCTAGGGTCGAAGAATCGCGGAGAGTTGCCCGCGCTGAGCAAGCAAAGAAGAAGGAGCCCAAAGTCCCCGACAGGCACCGTCCTGCCCAGCGACCAAGTCCGCCTCGCCGCCAGAGAGTCCCTGCGCTGCCGCCAAGGAATCGCTCCCGGAGCCCTCCCAGGCGATTCAACCACTACACTCCGTTGACCGTGCCCGGGTGCAAATCCTCATGGAGATAGAGCGCCAGCTCCTCCGGCCAATACCTCTCCGAGGGAACCCGACCCGAAGAGATCCTACCAAGTACTGCCGCTATCATAGGGAGCACGGTCACGATACTGAAGAGTGCTGGCAGCTGAAAAATGAAATTGAGAGACTGATCCAGCGGGGGCGACTGAATAGTTCAGGAGGGCGCCCGAGCCACAACAACAAGGAGGTGACCGCCAGCCCGAACTTCAACAACCTCCTCCTCCACCGAATCCGCCCGTGATCGGCCGCATTAATATGATAGAAGAGGCCGGCGGATCGAGCCCCAGGGGCGACAGTGATGGATCAGCGCCAAAGAAGGCACGAACGGGCGAGCTCTCCTTCTCCGATGATGATCTTCTAGGGATACAGCTCCCCCACGATGATGCACTAGTTGTATCCCTTAATTTGAATAACTATGATGTAAGCCGAATCCTAGTTGATAGTGGAAGTTCGGTAAATGTTTTGTACCTCGGTGTGTTTGCCAGGATGAAATTACTCATAGAAAATCTTCGAGCTGTGGATTCCACCTTGATGGGATTCACGGGCGACGTCGCCGTCCGGAAGGGGTCGTCACCCTGACGGTCCGCGCGGGAACCTGGCCCCTTGTGACTATTGTACAAACAGATTTCCTAGTGACCGACCTCAGATCCCCATACAATGCAATATTCGGCAGGCCCGGTCTAATGTCCCTCAAGGCAGTTATCTCCATCCCACATTTATCCATGAAGTTCCCCACCGAGCGAGGAGTGGGAGTTGTTCGGGGAAGTCAAGCCATGGCTCGGCAGTGCTTTGTCACAAGCCTTCAGTCTAGAATGCCAGAGGTTGATGGGCTAGATGCTCGTGAGGACTTCGCCGAACAAAGGGGAGAACCGGCAGAGGAATTGGAGGAGGTACCGCTGGATGAGGCTCGTCCCGACCGAACCATAAAAATCGGGTCACTGCTCAAAGGAGAACCTCGGCGCAGATTGATCAGGTTCCTCCGAAGTAACACTAACATCTTCGACTGGTCTGCCTCCGACATGCCAGGGATCAGCCCTAAGGTTCTCGTCCATCATCTCAATGTGACGAGATGCACAGGCCCTCAAGCAGAAAAAGAGGAGCTTCGCCCCAGAGCGACAAAAGGCCATTGAAGAAGAAGTAGACAAACTAATCAAGGCCAACTTTGTCCGGGAGGTAAATTATCCGAGCTGGCTATCGAATGTCGTCATGGTGAAGAAGTCGAATGGCAAATGGAGAATCTGCATCGACTTCACCGACCTCAACAAGGCCTGCCCGAAGGACAGCTTCCTCCTCCCTCGGATCGACCAGCTCGTGGACGCCACCTCAGGCCACCAGATGCTGTCATTCATGGATGCCTATTCAGGCTACAATCAGATCCGAATGGCCCCTGAAGATGAAGAAAAGACCGCCTTCATAACCGACCGAGGTACTTACTGTTACCGTGTTTTGCCTTTTGGTCTTAAAAATGCAGGTGCCACCTACCAGAGGCTGGTCAACAAAGTATTCAAGGAGCAAATCGGCCAAAATATGGAGGTGTACGTGGACGACATGCTGGTCAAAAGCAAGGAGGCATCGCAGCATGTCGAGGACCTCACAGAGAGCTTTGCCACGCTGCGCAAGTACGGGATGAGACTCAACCCAACCAAATGTGCTTTCGGTGTTAACTCCGGGAAGTTCCTCGGCTTCATGGTCTCCCAGCGAGGTATCGAAGCCAACCCCCAGAAAATTTAAGCTCTCCAACAAATGGCGTCCCCGGCATCTGTCAAAGAGGTCCAATGCCTAAACGGGAGAATAGCGGCCCTAAACCGCTTCGTGGCACGGTCGGCCGAGAGATGCCTCCCCTTCTTCAAAACTCTCCGATCGGCCAAAAACTTCCAGTGGAATCCTGAATGCCAAAGGTCATTTCAAGATCTCAAGAAGTACCTCGGCTCGCCCCCACTCCTCAGTAGTCCGACCCCAGGAGAGGCCCTACTCTTGTACCTGGCTGTTTCGGAAGGTGCGGTTTGCTCGGTGCTGATCAAAGAAGAAGGCAAAGTCCAAAAGCCGATCTACTATGTCAGCAGGCTACTCCGCGATGCGAGACAAGGTACAGCAGAATTGAAAAGATGGTGTTGGCTTTAATCACCTCAGTCGGAAGCTACGGCCATATTTCCAAGCACATTCCGTGACGGTCCTGACCGACCAACCCATTAGGGCGGTAGTCCACCGTCCCGAGACGTCGGGGAGAATGACCAAGTGGGCCGTCGAGCTAAGTGAGCATGACATATTTTCAGCCTCGTCCAGCCATCAAGGCCCAGGTACTAGCCGACTTCCTCCTTGAATGTACCATCCGGAGGACAGTTCTACCCCAGACTCCCCCGAAGAACCAAAAGCTGGAGCCCGGTGGCTCCTCCATGTCGACGGGTCATCTAATGCCCATCGCTCCGGTGCGGGTCTGGTTCTCACCAGTCCGGAGGGAATTACCTTTGAATATGGCGTCCGATTCTCCTTCCCGGCCTCCAACAACGAAGCCGAGTACGAAGCCCTGTTAGCCGGTCTCCGAATCGCCCGCAATCTGAAGGTGGAGAAGCTCAATGCCTTCACCGACTCTCAGCTAGTAGCCGGCCATGTACGAGGAGAGTTCGAAGCCCGAGAGCCGAACATGATTCGGTATCTCCAGGAGGTATGGAGCCTGCTTCCCCATTTTGCCGAATTTGAAATCATTCAGATTCCCAGATCCGAGAATGCCGTGCCGACCTACTCTCCCGATTGGCGACCGTGGAGTCAATGGATGCCGAGCAAAAGTTCCACCTGGAGACTTTGGAGAAGCCCAGCATTAGGAAGCCGACCGAATAATGCAAGTTAAGACCGAACCATCATGGTTCGACCCTATCCTCAAATATCTCAGAGAAGGGTCTCTTCCGTCCGACCGAAGGGAGGCTAGAAAGCTGAAGCTGCAGGCCACCCACTACGTGCTGATTGAAAACCAGCTTTACAAACGGTCTTTTTCTATGCCGCTGCTCAGATGCCTTCGCCCATCCGAAGCAAATTATGCTCTGCGCGAGGTACATGAAGGGATCTGCGGCAACCATCTGGGAAGCCGATCCCTATGCCACAAGGTGCTGCGACAAGGCTACTACTGGCCGACCATGCAAAAGGACGCGGACGATCTAGTCCGAGCCTGCGACCCCTGCCAGAGGCATTCAAGCATCCAAAGACTCCCTTCCGCCGAACTAGTTTCCATATCCTCCGCTTGGCCCTTTGCCAAATGGGGGATGGACATCCTCGGCCCATTCCCGCTTTCCGCAGGACAGCGGAAATTTCTATTCGTCGCCATCGACTACTTCACCAAATGGGTCGAGGCGGAAGCAGTCGCACAAATTACCGAAGCACGGGCCAGAGATTTTGTATGGAGGTCCATCATCTGCCGATTCGGCCTTTCGCATACTATAATCACCGACAATGGTAAGCAGTTTGACAACTCTAAATTTCGCCAGTTCTGCGAGGAGCATGGAATTGTCACCACCTCACTTCAGTCGGGCACCCACAAGCCAACGGAGCGGCCAAAGTGACCAACAGGACCCTCCTTCAGGGAATCAAAGCTCGCCTCTCCAGAGCCCAAGGCAGGTGGGCGGAGGAGCTGCACCATGTCTTATGGGCCTACCGCACAACCCCAAGAATCCCGACAGGCGAAACCCCATTCCGAATGGCTTTCGGTACAGAGGCCGTCATCCCTGTGGAAGTCGGCCTCCCATCATTGCGGGTGGAAAGCTACTCAGAGGAAACTGGCAAAACAGCTCCGCACCAACCTCGACTTGGTAGAGGAGATCAGAGAGAAGGCCCGGATCAGAATGGCCGCTTATCAACAAAGGGTAGCCCGTTATCACGCCTCCAAAGTCAAAGGGAAAGCCTTCCTGCCCGACGACCTTGTCCTCCGAAAGGCCTCTATTTCCAAACCGCTAGAACAAGGAAAGCTGGCGCCGAACTGGGAGGGCCCGCACTAAGTAGCGGAGATCATCGGACCGGGAACCTACAAGCTACAGGATTTGGATGGGAAATCCATTCCCCGAATGTTGAATTCGGACAATCTCGAAAATATTATCAATAGGGTACGTCCTCTCCGAGTTTATTTCATATGCCTCATTATATCTTCATGTCAGCATATTTTTCAATGCAAATCATTATACACTACATTGCCAAAAGTTGCAAAAAGAAATAGATGCTGCTTACCCATCCTCGGCACGACCGAGCTACTTGTCTGGACAGGAATTCTCCGAACCTTGGCAGGGCCAAGTAAAATATTCTCCGAACCTCGGCTGGGCCGAGCGACAAATTCTCCGAACCTTGGCAGGGCCAAGTAAAATATTCTCCAACCTCGGCTGGGCCGAGCGACAAATTCTCCGAACCTCGGCTGGGCCGAGCAACAAATTCTCCGAACCTCGGCTGGGCCGAGCAACAAATTCTCCGAACCTTGGCAGGGCCAAGTAAAATATTCTCCGAACCTCGGCTGGGCCGAGCAACAAATTCTTCGAACCTTGGCAGGGCCAAGTAAAATATTATTCGAACCTCGGCTGGGCCGAGCAACAAATTCTCCGAACCTTGGCAGGGCCAAGTAAAATATTCTCCGAACCTCGGCTGGGCCGAGCAACAAATTCTCCGAACCTTGGCAGGGCCAAGTAAAATATTCTCCGAACCTCGGCTGGGCCGAGCAACAAATTCTCCGAACCTTGGCAGGGCCAAGTAAAATATTCTCGAACCTCGGCTGGGCCGAGCAACAATTTCTTCGAACCTTGGCAGGGCCAAGTAAAACATTCTCCAAACCTCGGCTGGGCCGAGCAACAAATTCTCCGAACCTTGGCAGGGCCAAGTAAAATATTCTCCGAACCTAGGCTGGGCCGAGCAACAAATTCTCCGAACCTTGGCAGGGCCAAGTAAAATATTCTCCGAACCTTGGCTGGGCCGAGAACAAATTCTCCGAACCTTGGCAGGGCCAAGTAAAATATTCTCGAATCACGGCTGGGCCGAGCAACAAATTCTCCGAACCTTGGCAGGGCCAAGGAAAATATTCTCCGAACCTCGGCTGGGCCGAGCAACAAATTCTCCGAACCTCGGCTGGGCGAGCAACAAATTCTCCGAACCTTGGCAGGGCCAAGTAAAATATTCTCCGAACCTCGGCTGGGCCGAGCAACAAATTCTCCGAACCTTGGCAGGGCCAAGTAAAACATTCTCCGAACCTCGACTGGGCCGAGCAACAAATTCTCCGAACCTTGGTAGGGCCAAGTAAAATATTCTCCGAACCTCGGCTGGACCGAGCAACAAATTCTCCGAACCTTGGCAGGGCCAAGTAAAATATTCTCCGAACCTCGGCTGGGCCGAGCAACAAATTCTCTGAACCTTGGCAGGGCCAAGTAAAATATTCTCCAACCTCGCTGGGCCGAGCAACAAATTCTCGAACCTCGGCTGGGCCGAGCAACAAATTCTCCGAACCTCTGCTGGGCCGAGCAACAAATTCTTCGAACCTTGGCAGGGCCAAGTAAAATATTCTCCGAACCTCGGCTGGGCCGAGCAACAAATTCTCCGAACCTTGGCAGGGCCAAGTAAAATATTCTCCGAACTCGGCTGGGCCGAGCAACAAATTCTTCGAACCTTGGTAGGGCCAAGTAAAATATTCTCCGAACCTCGGCTGGGCCGAGCAACAAATTCTCGAACCTTGGCAGGGCCAAGTAAAATATTCTCCGAACCTCGGCTGGGCCGAGCAACAAATTCTCCGAACCTCGGCTAGGCCAAGCAACAAATTCTCCGAACCTCGGCTGGGCCGAGCAACAAATTCTCCGAACCTTGGCAGGGCCAAGTAAAATATTCTCCGAACCTCGGCTGGGCCGAGCAACAAATTCTCCGAACCTTGGCAGGGCCAAGTAAAATATTCTCCGAACCGAGCAACAAATTCTCCGAACCTTGGCAGGGCCAAGTAAAATATTCTCCGAACCTCGGCTGGGCCGAGCAACAATTTCTCCGAACCTTGGCAGGGCCAAGTAAAATATTCTCCGAACCTCGGCTGGGCCGAGCAACAAATTCTCCGAACCTTGGCAGGGCCAAGTAAAATATTCTCCGAACCTCGGCTGGGCCGACAACAAATTCTCCGAACCTTGGCAGGGCCAAGTAAAATATTCTCCGAACCTCGGCTGGGCCGAGCAACAATTCTCCGAACCTTGGCAGGGCCAAGTAAAACATTCTCCGAACCTTGGCTGGGCCGAGCAACAAATTCTCCGAACCTTGGCAGGGCCAAGTAAAATATTCTCCGAACCTCGGCTGGCCGAGCAACAAATTCTCCGAACCTTGGCAGGGCCAAGTAAAATATTCTCCGAACCTCGGCTGGGCCGAGCAACAAATTCTTCGAACCTTGGCAGGGCCAAGTAAAATATTCTCCGAACCTCGGCTGGGCCGAGCAACAAATTCTCCGAACCTTGGCAGGGCCAAGTAAAATATTCTCGAACCTCGGCTGGGCCGAGCAACAAATTCTCCGAACCTTGGAGGGCCAAGTAAAATATTCTCCGAACCTCGGCTGGGCCGAGCAACAAATTCTCCGAACCTTGGCAGGGCCAAGTAAAATATTCTCCGAACCTCGGCTGGGCCGAGCAACAAATTCTCGAACCTTGGCAGGGCCAAGTAAAATATTCTCCGAACCTCGGCTGGGCCGAGCAACAAATTCTCCGAACCTTGGCAGGGCCAAGTAAAATATTCTGAACCTCGGCTGGGCCAAGCAATAAATTCTCGAACCTTGGCAGGGCCAAGTAAAATATTCTCCGAACCTCGGCTGGGCCGAGCAACAAATTCTCCGAACCTTGGCAGGGCCAAGTAAAAAAACCTCGGCTGGGCCGAGCGATAAATTCTCCGAACCTTGGCAGGGCCAAGTAAAACGTTCTCCGAACCTCAGCGAGGCTGAGTAAAAATTCTTCAGGTTAAGACACCGGCTGAAAGCCGAAGTGCGTAGGCCCCGATTAAGGCCGAGGGACTTCCAAATAGTCCCCGAAATTTCCGCCGTTTAAAACGAAGCACGCTGAGCAAAAAACCGTTGACACACAAAAGGAAGGGCCCATTAAGCCCCGCGTAATTGCCTAAAAGCCCCAAGCAGAGCCAAGGAATGCCCCTCGGCTACTAAAATCTTTGGGTAACGCCCCTATAACCCATCGATCAAAGCGTCTATTTCGACGCGTGAACCAGTGGAGCCACGCCGACTCCCTAACTATTACGCGAATGACATGTTTAAAAGCAAAAGACTCTTGAAAAAGGAAGGTCATCTGAACAAAGCCTCTTTGCATTAATCCGAAAAGAGGGAAGTAACACAAAAGAGAGACAAGAAAAGCAAAAGCACAAAACAAAAGTAACGGAGGCCCTAAGTCAGGGGTCAGAGTCGCTTCCGGACGCCAGCAGATCCTCCAGGCGCTTGGTGAGATCAGCCACCTGCTGGCGAAGCGACTCAACCTCCTCCTTCTGCCGGTCTACCACCCGGCGCAGGGCCTCCGCCTCCTTGGTCGACACGTCCATGTACTCCTCGACGACCCTTACGAGCTACTGATTGCTCGCGAGGGTCGACGCCAGAACCAGCCCGTCGATAGTGATGGTGGTGCACCCCCTCTCCGAATACAGCAAACCATTGAGAGATGCACGCAACTCTTTCGAGGATCGCCCTTGAGAGGCCATGGTCTGACACTATTTCACGACTTGAACCAAGGGATGACTAAAACCACACCCTTCGGTCATATTTATACTCGTCAGGCGGGTATCTCAATCGGTCACGCCGTAGCTACCGACCTATGAGAACTTGCCACGTATCGTCACTTTAATGGCTGTAGAATCCGAGGTACCACACCCCATCCCGAGTGAGATCGGTAAGTGCGGACTGACTGATCGGGAATCCCCCCGAACAGACTACCTTCCGATCTGCCGCCCCCCGTAATAAATACTCCCAGCACTTCCCCAAGCTCCTTTTTCGGGAAGCGCAGAGGGAAGAGATCGGCGTCTGGCCAATGACTTATCCCTTCGGGAAGGGTAACGTCATAAATAAAGGAGCGTGACAACATACCGCTCGTTCCGCCCGGGTGCCCCCTCACAAAGCGCCATAGAGACCTTACACTATGGCTCACAGCGGCAACTAAGCCATTTCTTCGAGCCCTGAATCTCCGAACCTTGGCAGGGCCAAGTAAAATCTCTCCGAACCACGGTTGGGCCGAGCAAAAAATTCTCCGAACCTCGGCTGGGCCGAGCTACAAGTTCTCCGAACCTCGGCTGGGCCGAGCAACAATTTCTCCGAACTGTGGCGGGGCCAAGTAAAACATTCTTCGAACCTCGGCTGGGCCGAGCAACAAATTCTCCGAACCTTGGCAGGGCCAAGTAAAACTTCTCCGAACCTCAGCTGGGCCGAGCTACGAGTTCTCCGAGCCTCGGTGAAGCCAAGCGCAAGTTTTCTGAACTTCGGCAAAGCCGACCTGCAAGGACGCGAGCTCCGATAACGATGAAGCACAAAATACTAAACTTCGGACCAAAGTAAGGAGCGTATTTCGCCGAATGATCCCTAGACTGTCGCTTATGAACCTTGATTAGTTTGGGTAGCGCGGGATCTTCCTAAGAGCGAGCGAGGCACCCATGCCCAACAGCAACAATAAACTTGGCAGAAGAAATAGAGATTGAGAAACAGAATAAAACTCTCTTTATTTCATTGCCAATCAAGATCGGTTACAAATGCTTCAAGGCGTTACAAGAGCATTGAAATGCATAAAATAAAGACAAGTACAAAACTCGGGCAACTGCTCCAAAGCAGACCTGGGCGACCGTGATGCTCCGGCATCCGACCGTCGAACCAAATAAGCCGCATCCAGTCAGCTCGAGCTGATAATAGCCGGGCGACATGACCAATCGTTGCGGCCAGCTTCAGTAAATAATGATATCTCGGTGACCCAACCGAGATATTTGGGTGGCCATCCCAGACCACCCAACGAGGGACCCCCCGGCGAGCAGATAGGGAGCCAGGACCCTGGCGTCGGAACGCTCTCCCAAATCGAGTATGCACCGCCCCCACCTTGCCATGGCTCAAGGACAAGGCGTCGGCGGGCGGCATACCATCTCCCCCTCCCCATGTGGCAAAAGATTCCCCAGACGGGCGAGCCCAGGAATCCAAGTCGGGGGAGGAGGAGAAGTTCAAGCGAGACATGGGGAGTCCGCGTGCACTTCCTACCATGCGTCCCCAAAGGGGAACCACAAAGGTCACACTGGAAGAGTGTATGTGCGCTCCCCGTGTGATCTCTGTGCCCTCCATATGCGCTCTCCATATGATCTCCGGGACTCATCCCCTAAGGGCGAGCCATCCTTCGGCAGCTCCTTCATCGCCCCAACTATCCGGAGGCAAAAAGCTTACAAGAGTAAAGCTCAGTCCTCCCACTCGCAACGACAGAGAAACGAGCATGATGAAAGCTCTAGTGGAAAATAAACTTTAGGGGATGGCTTAGCGCTACCCCACTTTCCTTTTTTATAGACCAAAAATGGACCGGGAATAATTACCAAGGCTATAAGCTCCCAGATTCAAACACCTGGGCCATACCCCCACGTGGCCTCCCAGGATGAGAGCGGCACCCTAATGCGCCGAGCCCACCGCCTGAGTTATGACATATGCGGAGATTTCCTCTTGATCCGAATCGCGATCATTAAATGCGAGGATCGTCCGCCAGCGATACGGAAGCTGGCAGGTTCAGGATATCGTCTTGCAAAATAATGTCCTCCAATAGCAAATGACAGCGTGCGTCGTACGTCAAAACGACCTGCGTGGGAAAAGAGCACCTTCCAGAAAGCTCCAGAGCAGCTTTATGTTTCCCACAGCGTCGTATCATCAGTTTCGATGAAATAAAAACGATTTGCCGGCAGAGCGGCAGGGCGCTGGCAGAATAACCAAATAAGCACGAAGGCTACGTAAACTGTTCTTTCAACGAAAAATAAAATGACCGAAGGAGGCGAAAAACACTTCGGCAACCACCTTCATGCGTCGGCCCTAGCCGACCTACTCTACTTTGCTCGTCGGCTCTAGCCGACCTATTTCGCTCGGCCCTAGCCGACCGCGTCGGCCCTATTTCGCTCGTCGGCCCTAGCCGACCTATTTGCTCGTCGGCCCTAGCCGACCCACTTTGTTCGTCGGCCTAGCCGACCTATTTCGCTCGTCGGCCCTAGCCGACCTATTTTGCTATCGGCCCCAGCCGACCTATTTCGCTCGTCGGCCCTAGCCGACCTATTTCGCTCGTCGGCCCTAGCCGACCTATCTTGCTCGTCGGCCCTAGCCGACCCACTTTGTTCGTCGGCCCTAGCCGACCTATTTCGCTCGTCGGCCCTAGCTGACCTATTTTGCTCATCGGCCCAGCCGACCTATTTCGCCGTCGGCCAAACCGACCTACCTTACCAATCGGTCTTAACCGTCCAGTTTCGTTTCTTGAGTCTTAATTAAGACATGAGCCGAACCAGATCACCTGTCGGTTCGCCGGTCAGGGCTATCGCCCCGCCTTGGGTTAGGCCAATGCATTCCCTCAATCCCGAAACAAAAATGACCAAAAAACATTGGCGAGCCATAAGTTGCTCACGATTGAGGCGAGACTGGGCGGCAACCGGCCATACAAAGAAAAACGATTAAATAAAAATAGAGGGTTCATCCATTAAGAAACGTCAATCAGACTTTCAGAAAGCGAAATACAGGGGCGACTTCTAAGGTCCAGGAGCCGCGTCAGTTTTGGAGGAGCTCTCAGTTACATCCGCAGAGGTGTGACTAGGTTCACCTCTCTCTAATACCTTTGCCCCTCCAGCAGCAGTTTGCGATCGTCCATCGGAAGCTGCGGCTTCGCTGGGACCCGGGGCAGCGCCAAGATCGGTATCGGAGACGTCGACATATTCATCCTCCTCTTCTCCTTCGGACTCACCATCATCGGGAGCTTCAGTATCCAAAAAGAGAGATCCCACTCTGGATGCTCACTGGATATCTTATCTTTACATTCTTCTATCCCAAGTCGGAAGGCATCAACGCCGATAGCATGCTTCCCCTTGAGTATGCAAGCTGCATATTAGCCTCAGCAGCCTGCTTCTCAGCCTCCACAACTTGAGCCCGCAAAATGATGTTTTGCTCCTCAAACTCGCCGGCCCGCGTCTGAATTCTGAGCTCTTATTGCGGTTGGACACGAGCTCGCCTTGAAGAGCCCGAATCTCCAACTCCAACCTCGCCATCTGAAAAAGCCAAAGTCATCGGCATCACAAGAGACCAGTAGAAGAAGCTAAAAAGGGGGGGGGGGAATTGAGATCGTACCTCCTCCTCTCGTCTGGCCAACCTCTTGGCCAACTCCTCAGCCTCACCCTGGCTCTTGTCCTGTCAGCCCCGACCAGCTCGACTCTCTCCTGCAGAGTATTGATTCTCAACTGTTTGGCTTCGACCTCCTCCCGGGCTTGGGATAACTCGTTGCTCACCCGAGCTATTGTCCTCTGGTGCCATTTAGCGCCCTCCCTCAAGTGAGCGATTTCGCCATCGCGCCGCTTCAGCTTCTCCTCCACTTCGCCAAGCAATCTGGCCAGGCGCTTTCTTTCGTCGGCAGCTTCCCTTCCCAGTCGACCCAAGCTTTCACTATGTTCCCGCCGCATCGCCGCCACCTCCGCAGAATGTTTCAACCCGATTCTAGCCAGCTCCAAGCACGCGTTGTTGTTCTTCGCCAGGAGTTCCTGTAACTCCTCCACCCTACGCTTTTGCTTGGACACCTCGGCCAGGGCGACCTGGTGTGCCGCCCTTATCCCCTTCAAACTTCTATCACTCATAGCCATAAGTTCTTCGAACTTCTCAGACACCTTCAATCGTGATTGGAGCTCGGCATTGTCTCTCCTGGCCTGAATGCTGGCCCCCGTCGCCAAACTCAAACGCCAGCACATCGCCCGAGAAAGAAAATGCTCTGCGAGACAAAAGATGAATAAAAACCCACGATGGGGTCAATCGGGAAACATCCACCGCACGAGAGAAATAACTCACCCGCGAGGCATAGGCTCGAGTCATCCTCATCAGGGTCGTATTGTCGATATCGGAAGGAGATGGACACTTTCAGCCACGCCTTGCTGACCGAACGCAGCATCGACCAGCTCCAAATCTGCAAACTTGTCCGCCGAAGGATCTGCACCCGGATGCAAGGCCGACCTATTAAGGCGGAAAACGCCTCCTCAACACCAGCGCTCGAACTGCTGGGCTGACCGTCCCCGCCTGAGGGACCAACCTGGGCGACCTCCATCTGAGAGGCCCCCAACTTCCCAGCCTCTTCTATCAAGGCCCTGGCTTGGACTTCTTCAGATAATTCGGCTAGCCCAAGCGCCAGCCTCCCCAAAATCTTTTTCGAGGGAGCTCCCAATGCGGGACTCCCACCTTGCTGCATCCCCTCTTCCGACGCACCTTTCCCGATCACCACCATCTGCGTCTCCCCACAGGACCCCCCGAGGCCTCAGCCCGGCCTACCACTTGCGCCTCCCCTGCAGGCTCCGCCGAAGCCTCTATCTGGCCCGCTCCGTGAACTACCGCGAGCGGCCCGGCTTCACTACTACGGACTCCCCCACAGAGAGACCAAAAGGGAGCTCTCCCTGAACCTCCTCGGCTGCAGCTGTCTCCTCTCCCTCTCCTGCTGGAGCCAGTAGTGGACCCGCGGAGACGGAGGGCCCCTCAGAAACGACCGCTTTCGCCAGATCCATCGTCGTCTCCTCTTTCATAGGGGACGCGGTCAGACGAACCAACGGGCCTCGTCTGAACTATCCGATATCTCTAACACGGGAGGACAAGGGATCATGGCTTCTCTCCCCAAACCCTCCTTCGCCCCCGGCGCTCCTGTCGTAACCGCTCCGGTGTCCGCGGGCTTCTTGCGGAGGTATGGGCCCTTTTCTCGGGCCTGCCGCTATCCGCGCCGCTGCTCTCCCCTGGGCGCTTTCCTCTCTTCCTCTTGGCAAGGCTCGACAGCACCGACCTCTTGGCTGAAAGAATGAAACACGCACGATCAAATCCAAACACATTCATCAGAAAAACACAGCAAAAAAAAGGTAACAGGGAGAACTCACCTTGCGGGTCCTGAGAGCTGAGCCCGGCTGCGAAAAGGGCTCCCTCCGATAACAGGTCATTGGCCGAAAACACTTGGCCATTGCGAAGGATATCCAAATCCCTCTCCTCCTGCGCTGACAAAATTGGATGCGTTTCCGCATCCCTAACAAAGTTCCCCCATTTCCGAGGGAAGTCGGAACCAATGTTCCCCTCTGCTATAACGAACCGGCTCTTCCATCCCTTGATGGAGGACGGCTTATCCACAATAACGTTGAAGGACCTCCGGGCCCAATGTATGGCCATTCTGATTTCCTCCCAGGAATCAGATGGTAGCAGGCGCGAAAAAGGGGAAGAGTGGCGACAATCTGAATTTGGTGGCACATCGAGATGAATCCGATGATGCTCCGCCAACTGTTTGGGGCCACCATCGCCGGGCAGATGTTGTAGTGGGTCATTATCTCCTTCACCAAAGGATGGAGAGGGAAACGAAAACCTGCCTTCAAACTGTCTTCATAAATGAAGACCCCGGACTCCAGATCTCGCGAGACCCTATCCCCAGACTCGGCGCCCGTAGAACAACATCTGAGGCATGCGCATACCATTGGTGGATCCTTCCCAAATCCTCAGCTACAATCTCCGAAACCACATCATCGGGGCTCATCGCCATCTCGATTGAGAAAAACACCAGGCAAAACGATGAGCGTCGAGAAGGATGAAAGGCCAAACTTTTCAAAAAACAAGACGAGAGGATGCTGCGAACATGCACATATATATATAGTACGTCTATCGCCTTGCTTCCCCACTAAGGAAGCCGCCTTGAGAAGACGGGGCATCCCGCCCGAGGCGTTCGGAACCGCCTCGACAAACGCCGATCGATCGGGATTCGCGACGTGGTGCATTCCCAACCGTCACTTTTGAGAGAGCCTTACCCCCGAAGGCACGATGACCCTGACGCATTAATTAGGGCATCATTGCACGGGCTGTCTAAACCAAAACGTCCCATCCGAACACGCCGCTTGGACTTATACTCCCTATGCCTGAACCTACGCTTCGAACTAGGGAGTGGAGGGCATGTGTTGGGGGGTAAAATTGTCATTGCATCAATATCCGTGCGAGGCGGCTAAGGCCAACCTCCTCCTTCGGCCTCCCTGGGTCCGTCCCGGGCCGTAGCTCGGCGGGCTTCCGCAGCTCGGCCTTCCCGGGCTTCCGTAGCTCGGCCTCCCGGGCTTCCGCAGCTCGGCCTTCCGGGCTTCCGTAGCTCGGCCTTCCCGGGCTTCCGTAGCTGGCCTTCCCGGGCTTCCGTAGCGCCCCCGAGCTCCCATGACCCGGCTTCACTGAACGCCCACGATCCAATACCCACCTCCGCGGAACCTGACGCGGAGAGCCTCAGCCTACTATAACGGCACCCTAGACAAGGAATCATACTGAGAAGTGGTCTAGAGCATATCAAGGCCACCTGAGACCTACATATCTACCAGATCTCAAGCCATCAAGGGGCTCTCCCAGCCGTTGATCCCCTAACAGATAAGATACGGATCCCAACAGCCCCACAACGGCCTGATTCGATTCACTCCCGTATCCTAACAACCTCTGAACCTTCCAGAAGGCGCTCAAGGTCCAGGTGACAATCTATAAATAGGACACTCCCAGATTTCCTCAGGTACGCACATTCGCGCGCGCTCACACCCTCACTCCTCACTCTCCGCTCTCTCGCCGGCAGCTGTCGGTGCTCTTGCCCTTTAGAGCTCCCGATTGGCCCCCGGAGAGGCCTCCGGAGAGATCCATCTCCCATCATCTGGTTGATGTCGATTTCTTCTCCACTGACTTGAGCGTCGGAGGGTCTTCCAGAGGGCCACCCCCAACGCCTCTCGCGCGAGGACTTTTGCAGGTCCGCCCCCCCTTTGGAGATCGCGCCCGAGTCGGAGGAGGATCCCGGCGGCAACAATAATAATAACAACAACGAATTCATACTTTTGATCCTCAAACTTATCCTCAAAATAAATTTTGATCCTCAAGCTATCAATTATTACACTTTAATATTTTTATTAAAAAAATTATATTTTAACATTTCATGCGGTAAGATTGATTAAAATTAATAAAATAATTTATATATCATCTTAATACTAATACATAACTTAGTTAATAGAATAATAAATTAATTCTTTTATTATTTTTAATATATTTAAAAAAATGTATTCCTAAACTACCCTTAAATCTCTCCCTCCATCCATTTTTTCTCTCCACACCCCCCTCCCCCTCACCCCATCGGCCATTATCTTCTCTCGCACCGACTCCCCTCGCTGGCACCTATCATTTTGGTCCGTTAACCAACTCTCCTTCCCACCTCGTCTGTTCTGGCCCCCTTGGCCCTTTCTTCCTCATCCTCTTCATTCGATCTATTAGGACCGAATAGAACCTATTTGTTCGGCTTCAATGAGTCGAACAAAGGCTTTTTATTGGTCTGATCTATTCATACTGAATAGACGGTTCTGTTCAGCCAAATATGACCGAACAGATGGCTTCTGTTCAGCCAAATATGGCCATTGGCCAAACATAGATCCTTTGTTCAGTCCAACAAGATGAAACAGAAGGTAAGGAAAGACAAAGACCAGGAAGGGAAGGGAAGCCGGTGCTAGAAGGGGACCGGGGAGGAGAGTGGTATCGAGGGGGGGCTGATGCCGGGGTTGGAGAGGGGAGGGGAGCTGGTGCCGAAGAGGCGGTGGTGCCGAGGAGGTGGTGGTGTCGTTGAGGGGAAAGGGTTATGGAGAGAGAAAAAAATAAGGAAGAGTTTTAAGGGTAGTTTAGAAATTTAATTTTTTAAAAAATATGAGGATGTGGAGAGTAATTTTTGTGGTGTATTTAGAAATTTTCGTTGTTGGGTACTTGGGTGCTGTAATATTTCTGATGTTTAAGAACTAAACTATAGCAACTCAGAATTTGAGGGTGAGAAAGAATTCTGAATGAAA
>UESW01002072.1:0-173918 GCA_900491605.1 Calamus simplicifolius | reverse complement strand
TTAATTTAATATTTTAAAAAATAAAATTTAAAAATTAATTTTAAAAAATTAATTTTAAAAAATAAAAAATGTTTTTTAAATTATTAAATAATTAAAAAAATTTTTTAAAAAAATTGAATATTAAAAAACAAAAAAATTAATTTAATTAATTTAATATTTTAAAAAAAAAAAAAAATTAATTTTTAAAAATAAAAATATATTTTAAAATTAAATTTTAATTAATTTAATTAATTAATTTAATATTTAAAAATTAATTAAAAAATTAAAAATTATTTTAAAAATTTTAAAAATTAATTTTTAAAAATTAATTTTTTTTTTTATTTTTTAATTTTTTTTTAAATTAGTTTAATTATTTAGAAGAAGGAATACTTTTTTTTACATAAGAGGTTGGAGCAATTTTGTCAAAAAAAAAAAATTATTGAATTACAAGATAGTAGATAGCCATCTCTCGCTCAGATATTCTGGATTATCATTTAAATGGTAATTCAGATTATCACTATAAGATAGATTGTTTTTTATAAATCGTACCAAATATAATAATCTAGTAAATTTTTTTAAATTTATCCGATTATCTTATACCAAACGCCTCAAAAATAGGGGCATTATTGGAAGCGAGCGGAGCGCATCTTTTCTCCTCCGCGAGCCAAGCCGAACGCTTTTCCCATCGTTAACGCGCTTCTTATTCCTGCGTCGGCGATCCCCCAAAGTATCCCCGAGGCGAGAAGGGGAAAAGGAAGAAGAGGAGGCCCGCTTCTCAACTCGTATCCATCAGCCTCCTTTCTTTCTCTCTTCCCTTTTTTTTCTAATCTTGGACCAAATCCATCGAAATCGTCTCCCATCCCTTGATCCAGAGGTGTTATTGATTTCATTCCCATCTCAGAGTCTCTTTCGATCTTATTGAAATCGGATATCCAGATCCGGTGGATCGGGATCGGGATGGCGGCGACGGCATCGCGGCGGCTCCGGGAACTCCAGGCTCAGCCGGGGAACAAGATCTGCGTGGACTGCGCCCAGAAGAACCCGCAGTGGGCCTCCGTCTCTTACGGCGTCTTCATGTGCCTCGAGTGCTCCGGCAAGCACCGCGGCCTCGGGGTACACATCAGCTTCGTCCGCTCCGTCACCATGGACTCCTGGTCCGAGATCCAGCTCAAGAAGATGGAGGCCGGCGGCAACGACCGCCTCAACGCCTTCCTTGCCCAGTACGGCGTCCCCAAGGAGACCGACATCCCCGCCAAGTACAACACCAAGGCCGCCGCTGTCTACCGTGATCGCATCCAGGCCCTCGCCGAGGGCCGCCCTTGGCGGGACCCGCCCGTTATCAAAGAAACCCTCACGAACCCCGGCAGCGGCGTCGCCGCCGGGGCGAGGAAACCACCGATCGGTGGCGGATCCGGTTTCTCGGCGGCGAGTAACGGGGGGTGGGATAGCTGGGACAGCGATGATTTCCGGTCGTCGTCGGACATGAGGCGGAACCAGTCGGCGGGTGATTTTAGGGCTGGGGGGAGCGGCGCTGGAAGCGGGCGTGGAGCGCAGCCGTCGAGATCTAGATCGACAGAGGATATCTACACGAGGGCGCAGCTAGAGGATTCGGCCGCGAACAAGGAAGGCTTCTTTGCGAGGAAGATGGCCGAGAATGAATCGAAGCCGGAGGGGATCCCGCCGTCTCAAGGGGGGAAGTACGTGGGGTTCGGATCGACGCCGCCGCCGTCTGCTCAGCGAAATGATCCGCATGGAGATGTGCTCCGAGATACGGTTTCCGTGGTATCTCAGGTGAAGTTGCGCGCACTTTAGTCTTTTGCTTGATAGATGGTGAAGCGATGGTGATATCACATAGGCATCCTTTCTTGTCATTTTAATGGTTTTTTATGACAACATGCTTTTTATTCAAATTTTATGATATTTATTCATTTATTCTGCGCATTCCTTGCGAGCCAACTTTACTTTATTGGAATCAGTACATTCGGTTAGAAGAATGTTATGTTTCTTCTCCTTCGAAACTTAAATAATTAATATATAATTTGTTAAGGATGTATTGAAAGTCTTTGCTTATGTTTCGTGCGCTTGGTTAAATGTTTACTGCCTGTTTTTTTTATTCAATAGTTAGAGCAGATGCCCTACAAAACATTGTTGGAAAGAGTTCAGACCCAGAAGGTTTGAAAAGATGCAAGTATCTTTTTTGCAAAGGGAAAGGAATTCCTTAATGCAGGGAAACTTTTTTCTGATTTTGTTATTAGTCCTAACTATATGGATTGCCTCCACCAGTGATTCAGGGGAGAAAAAAATTTCAAAACACATTATTCACATTATTGTCATTAAAACAAAAAATTAGCCTTTTGGATGTAAACGAGAATAATGTTTCTTCATTATCACATGTACTGGCAAACCTCCTGTAATGAAGCCATTCTGATCACCTATCACTTTGCCTGACCCCACAATGCCCTAGTACATGCTGATCAATTTGAAAGTAGTACGTGCTCCTACAACCTTTAAAAAAAAAAAAAAACTATTGGCTCTTCTTTTTTATGAGACACCGGGAATCAAAGAGCCGTGCTGCTTTATAATAACTTCTATAATGGGATTGAAAAATGCAGATTTTTCTTTATTCATCATCTTTTTAAAATGCCTTTTAAAGTTTTGATAATTATTTAATGAATCTATTTCTAGAGCTCTGTTATCATCAATCAGCGATCCAAAAAGGACAAGCTGTAACCGCTGCACTAACCTTTTAAAGAAATGTACTCAGTCACCTAACCACCTGCTCACAATTTTGTGAGTTCAGTACCTTAATATATCCAACAAATGACACAATCACATTGATTGCAACTTCTTTTGGAGTTGTGTTTTTGGTTTTGTAGTTTAGAATAACATAACACGTCTTTGATTAAGAGAGAAAACATTGGAATGTAATGTGAAGGTTTGTTTTAATGTTTGGTGGCAATATTATTTGATGTGTGGTCAAGGAAGTGTTTAAGGCATGCCACATATCAGAAGTGGCTGCAAGACTTTGTTCTTGGTGTATTGCCAAAAACAGGTGATTTGGGGTGCCAGTGAATTTGATGACAACATAGGAAAACGGTAACAAAGGATCATAGTGGAAGGGTGATGGGAGGTGGTGGCAGTGGCAAACTATTGCAGTGGTGACTCTATCAGTGCTAGCGATGACGATTATGGCTGTCTTAGTGATGGGCGGTGGCATAAAAGCTGTTGCTTTTATCGTGGAGGACTAGATATTGTTTGAAGGATTGACTGACTGGAGGCTCGGGGGAGGTGAGAATAAGAGAGAACATTCCATTTAAAAAAGTTCTCATGAAGTTTCAATCGAAAAAGACCATCGGCAAATGTTGACTATAGCCTATATGATGAAGAAAAAGGTTACACTTTCATTTCTTGCTATTACTAAAAAATATAACTAGTTTCAGATGACTTTCTTTTTTTTTATTAGAAAATTACTTGATATTTGTTCTAGTGATGTGTGGTGAATTCATAGGTTGTTAATGTGGTGCTTCTCTTGGGATACAAAGGAGAAGTTACTACGGAAGGGAGCTTGGGAAAAAAAAAGGAGGAAAAGGGGGGAGGGAGCACGGGGATGGGAGGTGTAACTAAAGGTGGGCACTGGGCCGGGCTGCCCATGGCTCGGCCAGCACGGCACAAACTGGGCCATGCCGGTATGGCTCAGTTGCTCCAGTACCGGGCTGTGCCAAGCATGGTCCATTAAAAGGGACCGTGCCAAACATGGTCCATTAAAAGGGATCGTGCCGGACTTGAAAAATCTAGCCTGCGAACTAAGCCCTGCACGGCCCATTAGGGCCTGGGTTGGCATGGCCCAGGCTGGCCAGGCATGGCACAACCCGCGTGCTTGCTAGCCCAGGCTGGCCGGGCATGGCACAACCCGCGTGCCAATCAGGCACGGCCCATAAGGGCTTGGGCCGTGCCGGCCCACAAGGAGCTCGGAATTTCTTGGCATTAGCCCTAGCGAAAGCAACAACATCTGGTCGACAGCCCTCTCCAACCACGATGTAGTCGGCATCCTTGACACCAGAATCTGGCCCAAAAGCTCAAGCTTCAGCGACAAGGGCATGACCCATATCCCATCCCGATGGACAGGCGCCTGGGAGACCGGTCGAGGATTCACCTCAAAGAATTGCAACAAAACAATAATCGGCGCTCGCATTTTTTACTGTGGTTACGAGGCCTCCTCGAGGTCCATCATGAGAAGAACGAGTTCAAGTCCCCCAGGGACCAGGACGGGCACGGGACCCACACGGCTGCCACGGTCGTAGGGTCCCCCGTGCAGGGTGCCAACCTCCTGGGTTACACCAAGGGCATCGCCCGTGGGATGGCTCCGTGCGCGCGCGTGGCGGTCTACAAGGTGTGCTGGACTGGTGGGTGCTTAAGCTTCGACATCCTGGCCGTCGTCGATTGGGCGGTGGCCGATGGGGTGGACATCCTCTCCATCTCCCTAGGCAGCGGGATCTCCAGCTACTACCACAATAGCCTCTCGGTGGCTGCCTTCGGGGCCATGGAGATGGGGGTGTTCGTCGCCTGCTCGGCCGGCAACGGTGGGTCGGACCCCGTCACCTCACCACGTGTCCCCTTGGATCACGATGGTGGGAGCCAGCACCATGGATCGAGACTTCCCGGGCCGTGCTTGGATTTACCGTGTCTAGCACGGCCCAGCCCAAAATGGGCCGCGGGTCGTGCCGGACAGCAAGTTTTTTTTTTTTTGGGCCATGTTGGGCACGGCCTAATTTTTTTTTTTTTGGCCCAGTGGGCCGCCATGGCCCAGTGCCCATCTCTAGGTATAAGGGAGAGAATTGAAGGAGGATGGGAAAGAAATAACAAGAAAGTGGACCCTTAAAAAGAGAAAGTGGAAAAATGCTGATGAAAGTCGAAAGAAAAATAAAAGAGGGTGGAGTAGCTATGCTCCAATCCTGTGTCGAGGATTTGTGGTGCTTTAAAATATGGTACATGAGTTTGCATGTGCTTATGCAGTCCCATAACTGCACTATATACCCTATGGGCACATGGTCAGGTAGCATATGGTCTGAAAAATGATTTGTTGAGTACTTTTATATTGTTGAGTGCTCTTATATGCAACATGATTAGCATTGCGCACCTGCCAATGCTGCCGCCTAATTATTGTGCGGCTATATGTGCAAGCCTTTTAGCATTGTGTGACCGCATACTGGCCCACACTTATGAAAGCCTATGTGAACAAGGCAAGTTCAAGTTAGTGGCTTCATTGGATTGGGGTTTTAATCGGGTCAGATATACTTGCATTAATAATGTCAATATGTTTGTTACATTATCATTATTATTGCTAGGAGTTAAGTACTAACTACTAAACACTGGTTGCTAGATGTTACTATCCATAAAACATATTGCTATTAATATAATATTTAATATATTTTGTTTATTTTTAAATATTCAAAATATTAACTGTGTCCACTCATCCGAATATGTTGCCAGCATAATGCATATGTACTATGCTTTGAGATATAAACAGTTCTATTTTGCGCTCACCTTTGGCTCATGTTGTAAGTCATTCTAAAATATCTTGTGCTAACAAGTTTGATTGTATTAGTGTTTTTTTTTCAGCTTTTTTCTATTCAATGTTCTTCAATTGCTAATAGATCCAAATGGGATCACTAAAGTGATCTTAGATCACTGGTGATTATTATCGTAGGGTGATTATTATCTCAAAGTGATATGTTCCTTGATGATCTAAGATTTTTGCATTTAGTATGTTATGACCTAATGATCAAAGATATTCAGAAATCCATGATTATTTTATTTGGTATGTCACAAAAATCTAAAATTACTTTGTAATATTAAAATATCCCTAATATATTTTTGCAACTACCATGATACTTTATTTCTATGTCATATTATTTATTATTATATATTTAGATCAAATTGTAATATTTTTATAATATAATATTTATGATTTTATATTATATTATAATTAAATTATAATCTAATTATAATATTATAATATCATAATAATACTATATTATAATAATATAATAACGTTTTTATCGTTATATTGTATTAATATTATAATGTAATAATATTATATCATATTATAAGATTATAATATTAAATTATATTATATTCGTAAGAAAATAATATTAGGCTTCTTTTTTTAAAGAGATGAGGGGTATTTTGGTTCTCAAATCTCAGCTATCATGGGGTTATATTGGTTAATCGTCCGCAAGGATGGATATAGGATTACTACCCCTGAGTTGAGTAGTGATACCGTGGAGGTGATTTGGGATCACTATCTTGTAGGATCACTGGAGTACAACCAAACATGGAGATTCCATCATTTTCCCTTAGAATGCCAGTGATCTTAGGTGGATCACTCTATGCCAAACACCCCTTTAAACTGCAAGGGTTCTTTTGCTTTCTTGGAAATTTCCATTTTAAACAATCATGAAATTTTTTCTCTTTTTTTTCCATATTGAGACGTGGTTGTTTCTGCACATCATGAGCACCATTTAATTGCAGGATGGTTACCATGTTATTCATTTATCTTGTTAGGGTTTTGGTCGTCTGTCCCTCTTTGCAGTTTCTGCTGCACAATCTGCTGCTAGTGTTGTCCAAGCAGGCACAAAGGAGCTGTCATCCAAGGTACCTTTCATTTTCTTATTGGCATTTCAGTATCTTTAGCTGTCATAAATGTTCTGATATTCAGTTCAAGCATGGCTAAACCTCATGTTCTATGCACATGATCGTTTCCAACCTGTGATAGCAAAGAAACCTTTGATCATGTTTTGAACTTATATTGCCTCTTAAAAAAAGGTTTATGGTTGGTCTTTTTATATCTGAGTCATACTTTACAAAATGTTGACAAAATTTAAAAATAAAATCAGAACGTGTGTCCTTTTTTGTTTTACTTTGTTTGCTCACCAGTGTCACCTCTTTTGACAAGACTGTGAAAAAAAGAACATGTTAAATATAATTTGAAGAATATCATATTCTATCAAATTATTGTTATCATGCTTCTTGTTCCTATAAATTCTGCAAATCTGATTGGTGGTTTCTGATGTTATTGATTGCAACTGATATAATTTATTGGCATGTCTTTTGCGGCCTTTTCTCTGCCCTCCTACTTTCTTAGTTATTATTCTTCATTAGCATATTGTCGTAGTTATGCTTTTGTGACATTCATATCAGTTTGTGAAACAGTTATTATGCATCGTTTTGTGAGTAACACTTAGTCAACTGTCCTAACTATTTAACCACTTTATACTAATTTCAAATAGTGATATCCAGCAGAGTTTAAAAAAACGTTATGGGAATGCCATAAAAACATGTGTTATTCCAATATAGACTTCTTTCTTAAATAAGAAAGTGTTTTTATCGTTACTGTATGCATAATTTTTACGTAGTGGCACACGAAGCTTGCCTTGGGAAAATAACATACTTGTTTATGAAAGCTTGGCTTTTACACTAGTATATCATCATACAGTGTAGAGAAGACTCAATCAACTGGTCCTATTGAGTTTAAATTATACTCTTGTAAATTTGAGGAAGAGGACAAGGAGAATTATGCAGGTTTGGATGAAGTGATCTGTTATGATTTGAAGGTGCTCCAATTTGGAGGTGGGACTTTCGATAGGAAAGAATAGCAAAGGAAAGTGCTTGTTGTCAACATAATTTATGTGAAAGAGTGTGTTTAGTGTCATGTATCTTGTAATCTTGTCTCCTGCTTTAAGAAAAAGGAAAATAGATGCAAATCAATATCCAACACAGTTTACTTGTGTCTAGGTCGATTTAATTGATTATCTGTTCCTTATGTTATTTCTTCTTAGTCTAAACTCTATCTTGCCTGCTATGGTTTCCTATTTGCAGCGTCTGTAAGGAACTGATAATCTGCCAAGGCATCATCAGTACTTCCAACTCATATCAATGTTAATTGAATAGTAACTCAGGTGCCATGGATGATGCCTTTGTGCATCAAGTGGTAATGGAAGTGCTACTGATTCTTCATCCTGATTCTCATTGATTATTGCAAGATTGTTTGGTACAATCTTTTGCCTCATTCTTCGTATCTTTTGAAAGGTGCCTTCTGTTCCTAGAGTTATGTAAACATCAGAAGTTGCTTGGAATCTCTGAGAATAGTTACAAGTCTAATTTGATGGGGAAGTTCGGCAGCATTTCTGTGCTGATGTTGGTGTTTGTGGATGTAAACCTGTAATATATTTACTAGTTGGAGCCATTGATATTCCCATTATTAACTCGTATACAAGGGTCATCCTCCTCTTATTCAAGCTTTAAGATTTTTTGTACTATCATTTGAGTGACATCACTGTGGCTTTGAACTTGATTTCTGTGCTAACCAAGACTGGGTGCTTGACATCTTTAAGTTACAAATTGCAACAAAGTTTTATCGTCAAGGTCAGGTAATTATCCCACCCCATATTGTTGGGAAAAGGCTTAGATTAGTTGAGTTGAGTTGAGTTGAGTCGGGTAATTATCCCACTTAGTGCAGTCGTGGTAAATTTACTGTTGAACAGTAACTGATCTTTACATGTATAATTAAAAGATCTAAAAATATAATTGTTCATAATACTCGTACATTCAAAATAACATTTGAATAATTGAATTTGGATCATCTTTTACATTAAAATCGCCCATCAATTCCAGTCTTATACCTGTTTCTTACATGGTATGCTTTAAATTACAGGTGAAGGACGGCGGTTATGATCAGAAAGTGAACGAAACTGTGAGTGTCGTTGCCACGAAAACCACTGAAGTTGGGCAGAAGACGTGGGGAATCATGAAAGGTGTTATGGCGGTGGCATCCCAGAAGGTTGAAGAGTACACCAAGGAAGGGATCAACTGGAAGGGGGATGGTTGGCCAACGAACGAGAGAGAGAAAAATGGGTATTATCAAGATAATGGGCAGGAAAACAAGGGGTGGAATTCATTGGAAGGGAATTCCCTCAAACATTACAATTCCGTCGGTTCTTGGGATGATTGGGATGAGAAAGAAAGGAAAGAAGAGACTGGGAAAGGGCCCCAAAATAGTGAAGGCTGGTCAGGGTGGGATGATGTGAAAGATGATGGTTATGATGATTACGGTCACAGCCCGTCCAAAAGGGGCGCCACCAGAATGGCAAATCTGGTTCTTTGTGGACAGAGGGCGGCTTCCTTTAAGGTCGGTTTGCTTGTCAAATCTCCTATTTTTAAAATGGTAAATATTGGGGAAGTCGTCTGTTTATACTAGTTTATATTGTTGATAGCTTTTGGTTAATTCCAAATAATTTTATTTACGGTCATATATCGACCCATATAGTTGGGAAAAGGCTTAGATGAACTGAATTAAGTTGAGTTGTGGACGGTCATATGAATATTTGTACTTTATACGTTATTTTTGCAACTGTGACAGTTTTTATATTAATGATCTCGGTTTTATCATTTCATTTGATTATTAGAGTATGGACGGTGAGAAACATTCATGTTCCGTTGAGTTTGTAAGAGTGAGCCTGATGCATTCTACTTCAGCTGTTGGATTCGCCTGTGCACCTTAATGCATCGGTGCGCAACGATGCTACCGGAGCTTTGTTCGTTATCAGGAAATCTATGCGGAGGCCATGCTGCTCCAGTGGCCGAGCCGAGCTAATAGCAGCCTAAGAGGATGCAAGTCCTCTAAGCTCATGAATTCTGCTTTCAAGGGGACTCGGCCATGGTGCTCAATTGGATTGAGCGGTCGGGCTCACGTCTTGCAGGGATGCGTGGCAACCCTCGTGTCCATGTCCACCGGCAGTCAAATCAACCCGCAGGCCCTGAAATTTGGTACAACAATTTTCTCCCGGCTCTTTCTGCACTGGATTAGCGGACCGTGCAAACCTCTACATTTCTTCTTCTTTCAGAACCTGGGTCCAAACGAAGAGTTCGACGAGGCCTTCGGTGTTCACAAGCACGCCGGGCGACGTCGACTCTCTCGCCGCCATGCCGCACGCAATCGCCGCCAAAAACATCCCCACCATCTGCCCGGCGCATACGGTGCCGATCAGCCGCACCAGCAGCGCCCCCCTCCTTCGGAACCGTCAAACGGAAAACAAACCCCCAGAAGGTCGAATGGATTCCGCAAAGAAGCCCGATACGAGGACGCCGGCCAGGGTCAGGCAGATCCAACCTCGTTCTCACCCCCTTCGCTCTCTTCCCTTCTGACCACCCGCGTCATCAGCGGCGTCACCGCCACCATCTGTGCGGCGACAAAGGCGAGGCCGCACAAGAGGACCCAGAACGAGACGACGGGGCTCTTGTCGTTGCCCGAGAGAGCGACGGCAAGGGCGACGAGGACCCAGGCTGCGACGTCGTTCAAGGCGGCGGCCATGGCGGTCTCACCTAGCTCGGTCGGCAAATGCTTGAACTCTGCGAGCGAGGACGGGGAAGGCAGTAATGGAGAGAGCCACGTCCATGAAGACGAGGAAGGAAAGGTAGCCGGGGGATGGTCCTGCGGAGGGCAGACGAACGGGACGGAGATTCCCGCCACCGCGATGGAGAGCGCCCGTCGGACGGACCGGAAGTCGAGCTCAAGGTCGACGAGAAACAGAAAGAAGAGATGGAGGCCGCACAACAATCTCTGCGATCGATGTCTTTGGCTGGCGGATGGGTTTTAGGATGAAGGCGAGGGAGCGGCTTAAGATGCGAACGAGGGTGGTTTGGACGACGAGAAGATGGAAGGCGAAGTCGAGGGGTTGTCGCCTTGCCAGATACCATCGGATGACGCGATAGTGAGAGTTATTCTTTGGTGCTCTACTTATGCGTATCCTACCGCGAGGAGTGCGAGGCCTTTATATACTGCAAAGAGGCAAAGGAGGTTCTTCTAACGTCTGAAGACGGAGGGCTTCCTTTTCGAAATACTTTTGTAAGAAAATCTTTGAAGATCGATAAGAATCGTTCGATACTTAAGTTAGCAACTTAAAAATAGATAAAAGCAAACTAGTAGAGAGAGCTAAAGAACTTAAGTTCAAGATTTTCTTCCTCGTTGTGAGTGTGCTCTTTATACCTATTCGAGGGTTTCTTTACCTGCTTCCAGAAGGTGGCTGTTTTGAGATACCATTGTCTTGTAGCGGATGGATGGCAAGGATGACAGTAACAGATTGCAACCGACACTGAGCATGTCAGAGGTGCCTTGCTTCGCCTGCTATCTGTCAAGCGCGATGCTACGAATGGCAGGTGGGCCTGGTCATACCAGATATGCACCGTTATAGGGTGTAGCTAGGGGCTCGAGGCAGCGAGGGGCCAAGGAGGGAGTTTCGTCAGTCATCTTCATTAACTCTAATGACGTTGGATCAGTCACATCAGATGCCCTTTCATTCCAGAGACGAAGCGAGCCCACCCCAGCAAGGCGAAAGGGGTGTCACCTCCTAAGTGGCTGATTCCCACCTGCTGTCAACTGTCGACGGGCACGTGTCCTTGGGTGCAGCGATAATTTTGCATGAATGATCTGGGGGATATGATGGGGCGGCCTCTGCCGTCCGTGCGATATTCAAAGATCGGCCTCGAGGTGGGGGTGCCTTCTCGAAGCATACGAAAAGCTGTTGCCATCATTGTTATCATGACGTTGACGTCGGCGATGTCCCGTCATTGGCCGAAGGCGAAACGCCTCACGCGCCGGATGCCTGCCGAGGCGACCCAGCCTATGGCGGGAGTACGCGTGGCTGGGCAGGCGAGGCGGGACAATTTGAAATGGTATAACCCGGATGAAGGGTCAGTTCCTGTCATCTCGCTTCAACTGTCATCGTCTTATTCTGGCCTTCGACCTCTCCTACAACCTGAGAACCAGTCTCCGACATTTTCCTCCACAGGTTAGCTCCTTGTCCCTCCTAGACCTTCCTTTTCTTCTTTCGAACCCTCGCCATGGCCTCTTCATCCTCTTGGTCTTCTTCTGTCGATCCCGAGAACCGAATCTCCCATTTGAGGCTTCGCACCTCTTCATCTCCCACTCCCTCATGGTTCTCTGATTCGGAGGACCGCAATCCAATCCTTCCATGGTGAGCCACCCGCAGGGCTTCGGCACGGAGGTGTTGGGCGGCCGCCGGCACCTCTCAAAGGGTGGGAGCGGAATCTCCGACAAGGACCGCCTCCACGGTAATGGACCAGGACTTGGCTAACCACAGGGCCCGTTACCAAATCTTCCGAGACATTGGGCTCTTCCTCCTGACCCCCGATGACAGGGTGGTCTCTTCCCAACCCGGTCGAGTGGCCGTTTATGAAATGTCCTTCAAGTTAGGCCTGCTTGCCTTTCCACCCCTTCTTCATCAACCTCCTCAACTATTATTCCTTGACCCCCATCCAGCTGGTCCCAAACTCCTTTCGAACCGTCTGTGCCTTCATCGTCCTATGCCATTTCCACTGTATCACACCCCGACTTTCCCTCTTCCAATCCTTCTACACCCTTCGGCAGCAGGTGGGTTGGTGGGTGTCCAGCCCCGACCCGGCCGCGTCCTCAAGCTATTCTTCCCTTCTTCTGTCAAGGGATGGAAATCTTGATTCTTTTTTGCCGACCTTGACCAAATCAAACCCGGGCGGGGGGACCCCGACCTTCAGCCCAACATGAACTCATCTATAGTCCCCAGGGACAGAGAAGTGCTGTGGCGGCTGCTGACGGCCGAAATCCCCAGGTGCAACCAACTCGTGACGGAGGAGAATCTCCGATTCGTGGGGGTCTCCACTTGGGGTGGTGAGTAGCTGCCAATACTCAGTCAATTTGCCTCCCCCTTTTTCTTGTCTTCTTTTTTTTTTTTACTAACTCCGACCAACGTTGCGCAGTGATGAAGCTCCCGACCGCCAAGCTCAGGAAGGCCGTCGTCAAGAGGATGAGGGCCCAAGGAGGGCCAAGCGAGGGGCAGTAGGCCCCTATCCCTAAGCGTCCGATGGTACGAGTTTCCCCGCCACCTGAGCGCTGAGAGCCTCCAACCGCACCGGAGGTGGATTTGATAGCCGACCCCTCCGGAGGAGGTGGGGGTCGAAAGGGCGGCGATGGCAGAGCCCCAAGTCCCCAGTGAGCCAATTCCGGCCGAGGCAAAAAGAAGCTGGGGGGAGGGGCCATCAGCAGTAGCAAGTCCGCCCCCCGAGCAGATGCTGGCGGACAGCCCCCACGCACCGAGCCCGAGACTACTGAGACCGCGGAGGGGAGCGGAGTCAGGCCGATTCCACCTCGGGAATCCATCATAAACGATGGGCGCTGGGCAGAGCGGCTTATCTCCCAAATAATTGTGCCTGAGATCCAGGAGGAGCTCAGTCACCTTGGAGCAGCCACATTCTTCCGGGAGGCTTTCGTGGCTCTTGTCAGGGTAAGCAATCTTGTTGACTCTCTACCTTTGAACACCGTCTGAGCACTGACATGTAGTAAATGCAGTCGGCAAACTCTTTGATAGCCACGAGGGGGGTCATCAATGAAGTCAAGGCCATCATCCGTCAGGCTCGGCTGGACGCCAAGGAGGCCCAGGCTCGGGCCGAAGTGGCCGAGAGGGCCTGGAGGCGGCAAGGATCGAGCGAGCCACCGAGATAGATGAGGCCACCAGGCGGGCGGAGGTTGAGGCCAACCGAGCCCGGGCGGCGTTGAACCAACTTGGGGAAGCCGAGAGTCTTGTCGAGGCCAAGAACATCCATATCGCCGAACTGGACTCCGTCGTCCGATCGGCCGAGGCCAGGGCCGAGCGCGCCGAGGAGGTCGAGAGGAGGGCCGCCTCGCTGGCTGAAGAGATGGAGGCGCGGGCCCGAGAAGTGGAAGTTGCCGCCGAGGCTAGAGCTGTAGCGGCCATAGAAGAGTTTCGAGCCTCAGAACGCTTCGCCGATGAGCTAGTCGAGGCCAACATGGACGCCTACCTCCAAGGGTTCCGCGATGCCAAAGAGAAGGTGCCCGGGTCCTAGATCTCCCCCGTGCCTTGGACATAGAGCCAGACCAAGGGTCCGAGGGGGCCCCTCTGATGACGAGCCTGCGGCCGACCCTTGATTTTGCACTGTTTTTTCCTTTGTTTTTGTACTAAGTTCGACTCAGTCGGCATTTTGTAAACACTTGGGAGCATCAATAGAATTATTTTTAGCTATCTGCAATGTGTCATATTTTTAGTCCCCGGCTTGCCGACGTGGGACCCATGGGGGCCGCATCGGCAGAGGGGTAGTGTCAGTCCCCTTACACAAGTGACCTTGACTTAATTGCCACGTAGGGCCGGACTCCTGGGAGAGCCGAAGTCGAACTCAGGGTTGAGCCCGCCTTAGGCCATCAAGTTTTGATGGAACGTTGGCTTCGGAACACCGAGGTGGACTCGGTCTTTTGGGCACCGATAGAGCATCGGTATTGGACTGCCGAGGTGGACTCGGGCTTCTGAGCACCGATGGGACATCGGTCTTGGAATGCCGAGGTGGACTCGGGCTTTTGAGCACCGATGGAGCATCGGTCTTGGAACGCCAAAGTGGACTCGGGCTTCTGAGCACCGATGGGACATCGGTCTTGGAACGCCGAGGTGGACTCGGGCTTCTGAGTACCGATGGAGCATCGGTCTTGGACCGCCGAGGTGGACTCGGGCTTCTGAGCACCGATAGAGCATCGGTCTTGGAACGCCGAGGTGGACTCGGGCTTCTGAGCACCGATGGGACATCGGTCTTGGAACGCCGAGGTGGACTCGGGCTTCTAAGTACCGATAGAGCATCAGTCTTGGAACGTCGAGGTGGACTTGGGCTTTTGAGTACCGATGGGACATCGATCTTGGAACGCCGAGGTGGACTCGGGCTTTGAGTACCGATGGAGCATCGGTCTTGGACCGTCAAGGTGGACTCGGGCTTCTGAGCATCGATGGAGCATCGGTCTTGGACTGCCGAGGTGGACTCGGGCTTCTGAGCACCGATGGGACATTGGTCTTGAAACGTGGTCTTGGAACACCGAGGTGGACTCGGGCTTCTGAGCACCAACAGGACATCGGTCTTGGAACGCCGAGGTGGACTCGGGCCTCTGAGCATCGATGGGACATGGTCTTCAGTGTCAGTGGTACATCGGGCTTGCAGTGCCGAGCTGGCTTGGGCTTTTTGGAAGCCGATGGTACACCGATCTTCGGTGCCGATGGTACATTGGGCTTGCAGTACCGAGCTGGCCTCATGCTTTTTGGGAGCCGGTGATACACCGATCTTCGGTACCGATGGTACATCGGGCTTACAGTACTAAGCTGGTCTTGGGCTTTTTGCCGGTGGTACACCGGTCTTCAGTGCCAATGATACATTGGTCTTCGGTGCCAATGGTACATCGGACTTGCAGTGCCGAACTGGCCTCGGGCTTTTTGCCGATGGTACACCGGTCTTCAGTGCCAATGGTACATTGGTCTTCGGTGCCGATGGTACATCGGGCTTGCAGTACCGAGCTGGCCTCGGGCTTTTTACCGGTGGTACACCGGTCTTCAGTGCAATGGTACATTAGTCTTTGGTGCCGATGGTACATCGGGCTTGCAGTACCGAGCTGGCCTCGAGCTTTTTGCCGGTGGTACACCAGTCTTCAGTGCCAATGGTACATTGGTCTTCGGTGCCGATGGTACATCGGGCTTGCAGTGCCGAGCTGGCCTCGGGCTTTTTGTCTGTGGTACACCGGTCTTCAGTGCCAATGGTACATTGGTCTTCGGTGCCGATGGTACATCGGGCTTGCAGTGCCGAGCTGGCCTCAGGCTTTTTGCTGGTGGTACACCGGTCTTTAGTGCCAATGGTACATTGGCCTTCGGTGCCGATGGTACATCGGCTTGCAGTGCCAAGCTGGCCTCGGGCTTTTTGCTGAAAAGCTGGGTTACTTGAACATGTGTTTGTTAATATAGAGTGTGGGGCGAGAGCCCTAAAGAAATGCAAGTATGCAACTCATTGTAAAGAAAGGGTACACTACTGATAATACTGACGGAGGTTATCTGCGTTCCACGTCCGCGGGAGTGGCTTCCCATCTAGTCCTCCAATTGTGTACACTCCATGATGGAGTGCCTCGGTGACTCGGTAGGGTCCTTTCCAATTTGGTGACAGCTTGTCTCCTTTCGTCGGTTTTGAAACTTTGGCCCGTGGAGGACCAAGTCCCCTGGCAAGAATGTCTTTGGGACATGAGCATTGTAATACCTGGCCGTTCACTATCAGTAGGCTGCCATCCGGAGTCGCGCTCGATCCCGTATCTCCTCCACCAGGTCAAGGTTGGCCCGCAACTGATTCGGGTTGTCCTCCTCGCTGTATGACTCCATCCGGGGGCTCGGGGTGCCTATCTCCACTGGAATGATGGCTTCGGACCCAAAGACCAGGCTAAAGGGAGTCTCTCCGGTGGGGGCTCGAGGCGTTGTATGGTATGCCCGCAGCACATTGGGGAGCTCCTCCACCCACCATCCTTTGCAGCCATCTAGCCGGGCTCTAAGTCCTTGGAGAATGATGTGGTTGGTCACCTCAGCTGCACCGTTGGTCTAAGGGTGTCCGACCGAGGTGAACCGCTGGTGAATACCCAGCTCGGTGCAGAATCCTTGAAAGGTGCATTGTCAAACTGCTGGCCATTGTCGGTGACAAGGATATGCGGTAGCCCAAATTGGCATATTATGGACTTCCAGAAAAAAGATCTCACCTTGCTCTCGTGATCTTAGCGAGTGCCTCACCTCGGTCCACTTGGTGAAGTGATCGACGGCTACCAGTAGGAATTTGCACTGACCGGAGGCCAGAAGAAACGGTCTCAAGATGTCCATACCCCACTGGGCGAAGGGCCAAGTCGCTGCCAGGGGGGTCAACTGGGACGTCGGCTATCGCTGGATGTTAGCATGGCGTTGGCAACTATCGCATCTCTTGACGAGCTTGGCCGCATCCTCCCTCATTGTCAACCAGTAGTACCCTTGTCGCAGGGATTTGTATGCTAGGCTTTGCTCCCATATGACTTCCGCATATGCCCTCATGGATCTTTCGCAGGATGTAATTAGCTTCCGTGGGGCCGACGCACTTGAGGACCGGGTATGAGAACGACCTTCCGTAGATCTTTTCGTCCATTTTTAGGAACTTCAGGGCCGCCACTTAAGTAGTCTCGCCTCGGCTGGATCTTCAGGGAGGGCGCCATCGGTCATGTATTGGATGTAGGCATCCATCCAAGAGGACTCTTGCTCGATCGACAGAGCTTCCTCTGCGGCTTCAATGCTCGGGCTTGCAGATGCTCCACGTATGTTCTCCCCAAGGTCCCATCGGTCGAGGTGGCCAAGAGAGAAATGCATCGGCCTTGGCATTCTCCCTCCGGGGAATGTAGCTGACACGGAAGTAGAGAAACTGAGTGGCATGGGACTGTACCTTGCTTAGGTAACAAGACATGGTTGGGTCTCTGGCTTCGTACTCCCCAGCAACTTGCCCAAAGACGAGCTGGGAATCCGTGAAGGCTCTCAAACGCTTCTCACCGAGCTCCTTGGCCAGCTTCATCCCTGCCAGCAAGGCTTCATGCTTCGCTTGGTTGTTGGTGGCCAGGAAAAGGAATCGGAGGGCATACTCCATCACCTTCCCCTTGGGGCTCGCAAGAATGAGTCCAGCCCCGCTCCCCTGGGAATTCGATGCGCCGTCAACGTGGAGGATCCATTCTTTCTCTCCTGCCTCCTCAGCCATGAGGGACTTCACTCGCATCTCCGAGTGTGACTCCTCCGAATGCTCCTCGGTCAGGTGCACTCGACCAGAAAATCGGCTAACACCTAGGACTTTATTGCGGACCTCGGGCGGATGGATAGGTCAACTCTTCCAACTTTATGGCCAACTTTGTTAGTCGACCGGAGGTATCAGGACGAGACAAGATAGTCCAAAGAGGTTGGCCTGTGAGCACACAATTGGATGGGCTTGGAAGTAGGGTCGGAAGCGCTGAGCGAGACGATCAGGGCAAAGATGATTTTCTCTATCTTGGAATATCTTGTCTCAGCATCGTGAAGTACTTTGTTGGTGTAGTAGACCATCTTTTGTGCTCCGTCGGCATCCATGCGAACAAGCACGGAGATGACAGCCTCGGGAAGGTTGCAAGATACAGAAAGAGCTCCTTCCCACCCCTCGACTTGGACAACAGCGGCGGAGTGGATAAAAACTTCTTTAGCTCTTCGAAGGCCTCCTGGCATTCATTCGTCCACTCGAAGCCGTTGACCTTGTGCAACGCCTTGAAGAAAGGCAGACACCTCTCCGCCGACTTAGACAAGAAGCGACTCAAAGCTGCCATCCTCCCGGTCAAGCGCTGCACTTCTTTCTTGTTAGCTGGGGCCTCATGTCTAGAATGGCTCGAATCTTGTCGGGGTTGGCCTTGATTCCTCGCTGCGTCACCATGAAGCCTAGAAACTTGCCTGCTTTAACCCCGAAGGCACACTTACGGGGGTTCAGCCTCATCTGATACTAGCGGAGATTGCCGAAGGTCTCCGCGAGGTCGGCACATGGTTGGCAGCATGGGCGCTCTTGGTCAGCATGTCATCCACGTACACCTCCATATTATGCCCGATTTGATCCTCAAATACCTTGTTCATTAGCCTATGATATGTGGTCCTCGCATTCTTCAACCCAAATGGCATCACCTTATAGCAATATATCCCCTTCTCGGTTACAAAGGAGGTCGCCTCTTCATCAGCCGGGTCCATCTTGATCTGGTTGTACCTTGAGAAGGCATCTATAAAACTGAGGGTCTCGTGGCTGGACGTAGCATCCACCAATTGGTCGATCAAAGGCAGTGGGAAGCTGTTCTTGGGGCACGCTTTATTGAGGTCGGTGAAGTCCATGCACATCCTCCAACTTTCACTGGCTTTGCGGACCATCACGACATTCGCCAGCCAGTCGGGGTAGCGCACTTCGCGAATGTGGCCGACCGCCACCAACTTACGCACCTCCTCATCTATGGCCTTCTGTCTCGGGGGTGAAGCTCCTTTTCTTCTGCCGGATGGATCGGTAGTCTGGCTTGATGTTGAGCTAGTGGGTAATCACTTCCTTCGGGATGCCTGACATATCAAACGCCGACCATGCGAAGATGTCAGCGTTAGCTCACAGGAAAGTGAGGAGTTGGTCGCGAGCCTCCTCCGAGAGTAGGGCTCCAATCTGGACTATCCTCGTCAGGTCCTCCCCCAAAGGGAAGGTCAGCATGTGCTCGGTCGGTTCCCCTCTCCTCTTCGAGTCTCGGGGGTCGAGCGCCTCTAGTGCAGGTGCAAGTACTGCCCCCTGAGGGCTGAGGGCCATGTGATAGCAAAGCGGCAGCGGGTTCTGCTCCCCTCGCATTTCCCTGACTCCCTCACTGGTTGGGAACCTCACCGGGAGCCTTTTGATAGAGATGACAGCATCCAGAAGGTTGAGTCCATGCCTTCCAAGTATAGCATTGTAGGTAAGGGAAACCCTGACCACAAGGAAACTCATAAAGACCGTGCTCTGATACGGTGGCGTCCCGGCCGTGATGGGAAGGGTGATCTCTCTCTCGACTCTCACAGAGTCTCCGGTAAAACCCATCAAGGGTGTGGTGACAGGCCGAAGTGAGTCGGAAGTCAGGTTCATACGAACAAAGGCATCATAACTCAAAACATCCACCGAGCTTCCACTATCAACTAGAATTCTTTTTACAGGATGCTTAGCAATCGTCATGGACACGATGATGCTGTCATCATTTTTGTTGACCACCCCTCTAGGTCTTTTTTTGAAAAGGGAATTACATAATCTAACCTCTCCTCCCCCTTCGGCCTCTTGGGCGGGCTGCCTGCCCCCCAGGATATCATCGCCATCGTCTTCTCAGTCGGAGCATTGTCGATCATTGGTGGCGGAGGCACTGACGGGCTAGGCGCACCCGAGTTGTTCCTCTGAACGAACTTTCTAGGTGGCCATGCTGGATGAGGTCTTCTATCGCCTTCTTCAGCTGGCAACAGTTGTCGGTGTCGTAGTCATGGTCCCGATGGAAGCGGCAGTACAGGTTCTTGTTGCGAGGGTTCTTCGGGTTCAGCGGAGGAGGGCGCTGAAGGTATGGCTCGCCTTCGATCTTAAGTAGGATGTGAGATATTTGGGGCGAGCAAGGGGGTGAATGGTATGTCCCTCGGTGCAAGAGCCAGCGGTCAGTTGTCGGGTCGGCGGGAAGGCTCGGGCCTCCTGGGACGAACCTCTGTAGGCTCAGGATGTGCCAGCTTCTTGGTGGTGCTTCTGTTAACCTCGTGCCGGGAAGAGTCAGCTTCGTCGATGCGGATGTACTTTTGAGCCCGGCTCAAGAGTTCGGTGTAGGAGCTAGGCGGCTTCTTATCGAGGAGTATGCAAAACGGGAGGGGCAAAGCCCTCGCTTCAAGGCTAGGGTGGCCACGGAATCCTCGAGGCTGTAGACCTCGAGGGCAGCTTCTTTGAATCGAGCGACATAGTCCCGTAGGGACTCGCCACTTTTCTGCTGGACGGAGAATAGACTATCCGCCACTTTAGGTATCTTCTGGCATGCGTCAAAATGGGCCAAGAAAGCCCTCTCCAACTGGCGGAAGGAGTTGATACTTCGCGGGGGCAGGCGGGAGTACCAGGCTCGGGCTGCTTTCCTTAAAGTGGCAGGGAAGGCGACACAGAGAAGAGAGTCGGTTGCCCCCTGGACCTGCATGAGGACCTTGTAACTCTCCAAGTGGTCCAGGGGATTAGTGGTCCCGTCGTACGGGTCTAACTGAGGGAGACGGAACGGGTTGAGATCGGTTCCTCCATGATGCAGCGGGACAGCGGTGGCCGGCTGTCATAGTCCGCCTCAGGCAAGTTGGTGATTCGACGGCTGAGCTCCTCCAACCGCTAATTGTACTCATCAAGCCGGCGCTCGGCCCGGCGAGCTATCCGGCCATCGAAGGACCCCTCCCTTGAAGACTCCGAAGAGGAGGAGGAGTGACGGTGGTGAAGACGGGTACACTCCACCTTCCTTCCGCGCCGCCGCTTTGGGAAAGCGCTGGCATGGCGGGAAGGAGACCGGGACCTCTTGGAGGTCTCCCGGTGATGATGCTTGGGCGAAACGCGGCGGTGACAAACTTTCCGGATGGAAGATCTCCCTCGGGAAGAATGTTGACTGGGCTGGACCACCCCTGGGATTGACGTGGGTGGTCCCGACTGTTGTTGCAGAACTTGGACCGCCGCCACCAGCGACTGAACTTGCATGGTGAGGGCGGCGAGTCGATCTTCTTGATGCTGCTGTGGTGGTGGTGATGGTGGTGCAGGATGCTGGCCTGAGGAGCAGGGAGACCGGCCGCCTGCAGGTCAGCTCCCAGGCGCTACCCCCTAGTATGGCTGGTGGAGACCTCTTGCGCACTAGTCATCACCATTGCTTAAGAGCTCAGGGAAAGAGAGATTGTCGCTGACTGGTTCGAAGCTTTTATCTCCCCCCTACCTGGCGCGCTAAGCTGTTGACGCCAAGTCACCTTCCTCTGACACCGGGAGACGGAGGACCTCCTCTCCGAAGTGCTCCTGCAAGAAAGTCCCCGGAGACCGGATGCTTCGGTGGGGACCCTTCAACGCTCAAGTCAGCAACTTGGGAACAGACAAGAGTAAGCTAGCAGAGAGAGAGAGAGAGCTAGAGAACTTGAGTTCAGGATCCCCCTCCCCATTGTGAGTATGGGCTTTTATACCTATTCGAGGGTCCCTTTACCTGCTTCTAGAAGGTGGCTGATTTCGAGGTACCGTTGTCCTGTAGCGGATGGGTGGCAAGGTTGATAGTGATAGATCGCAACCGACACTGAGCATGTCAGAGGTGCCTTGCTCCGCCTGCCATTTGCCAAGCGCAACGCTACGGATGGCAGGCGGGCCTGGTCATGCCAGACACGTACTGTTACGGGGGGTGGCCATGCGCTGTTGCACACGAGTGGTGGATCACGTGGTTATTGCAGACGGTAGTGGGCCACGTGACCGCCACAGGCAGTTAGTGGGCCACGTGGGTGTGTCAGGGGGCTCGAGGCAGTGAGACATGAGATCCGAGGTCGAGGGGATGTGAAGTCCGAGTCGAAGCCAAGGGGACGCAAGGTCCGAGCCAAGGCCGAGAGGACGCGAGGTCCGAGGCCGAGGGGACGCTAGGTCCGAGCCGAGGCTGAAGGGACCTCAGAGGGCCAAGGAGAGAGTTTTGTCAGTTATATTTATCGTTAACTCTAATGATGTTGGATCAGCCACATTAGAGATGGTGGAGTAAGAGGAGAGTTGAAGCTGCGACGGTCTCAGGTGGAACAAGAGGGAGTTGGGACTGTTACAGTCTGGACCGTCACAGGTGGAACGTTTGCAAAGGAAACCCTTTATGCAAATGATTAGAAAGCTATAGATGCCCTAAAATGTTATAAGAATGGGTGAAAATCAGATATATTTTGAAATGTTCGTCAAGATTTCTTGACTGGAGATTAAAGATATGTACTCATAAATATCTGCACATAAAATCCAACCTTTTCATTGCGCCTACTCATGAGGGGGTTCTTATCTAATCGAAATATATGGGCCGTAATAATTGAATAAGACCCGTTTTGGAGAGTCCAAAAGTACTCTCGAAGGGATAAAATAACTTCTAGCTGGTTTAAGAGGCTTGATAATTTTTTTTTTAAATTTCTTTTTATGTTTTACCTATCTTGCTCTTGGATTGTAGCTCGGTAGTCTTAAAAAATGTACAGTTTTCAAAAAATAAAAATAAAAATATCACAGTTGAATTTATTTTAACACATCTATATTATATAGTCCTTAGAAGATGAGAGATTGTATAGTTGAAAGGGAGCACCCCTATAAAATATTATCATTACAATTGGTCACGAAGATGGTCATCACGACTACTTGGTATCATGGCATCATAAAGTAAAGAAGGAACTTCTTTCACTTTAAGTACTTTCTGTAGCTAAGAAATCACCGGAGTCTCGTTTTAAAATAAATGAGGAAGTGGCTTTCAACTTTCTAATTGTATAAAAAATATTATATAAAAAATATTCTTTCAAACAGTTCGTAATTTAACCACTGGGATGGTGATATCTAACGTATGGACACTGCAGTTCTACTTAAAAATTTTAGAAAGCTATTTTATTTAATTGAAAGATCATAGGTTTCAATCATAAGAATAGCCACATTTAATATTATAGCACATAATAATAATAATAATAATAATAATAATAATAATAATAATAATAATAATAATAATAATAATAATAATAATAGTAATATGTTAAAATATATTAATATTAATATTAATATTAATACAATGTAATTATATATCATAGTATAATAAATTCTATATGAATAATTATTATAGCTATAACATAATTATGCAGCGTAAAATAAGATAATATTATATAGTCCTATAATACAGTATGCTAACGTAATATTATTGTATTATACTATATTTTAATTTTATAGTATTACTATAATGGTGTATCTTAATATTGTAATATTAAATAATTATCATCATTATATAATATAATAATATTTTCTTATACCATATTATAATATTATAGCAATACATATTTTTAATGCTATTGTAATATTATAATTTAAAATATAGTTTATAATATGATAAATTAAGAGTAATTCAATATAATAATTTTTGAAAATGTAAACGATTAGATGGTTAATAGCATTATGCAATGTTCTATATTATTTTTATTTTTAAAATACTTTTTAAATTTAATTATTAAATATATATTAAAGCCTTATAGTACTTTATATTCTGCTCTTGTACAATTAAGAGCTCCATCGTTAACGTCTGTATCAAATAGGGCATTAAATAAGCAAACAAGACTCATAAACAGTCCCATTGGATAATATTTTCATTCACCCAATCTCGTTTGTGCGCTCTTCTAATTTTCTAAGCATTCTTGCCGTTCTTATTTGGTTGGCTGATTTATAAGCGATCATGGTAAGAAAAGCCTCCAAGCGCCGCGTGTCTGAGGGATAACAAGCCCACGAATTGCGAGGGGCATTCTAGAGATGCTGTCATCATTTATCATGCCACAAAAAAAGAGTGTTTTGGGTTTTATGGATTCTATTTTGACTTCTCTCATATTGACTCATGATGTTAAGACTTAAGAGAGCAGGATGGATGACAACACTTATAAAAAGACAACGTTTAATCAATCACTCGTTGTGTTAAAGAGCAGTTTAGAAGCTATCTAAACTGGGTTTCTCTGCTTTATGTGGTATGAAGTTATCTCAGTGAGGTATCTTTGTTCTAGACGCGTGTCCCTTTTTATACTGGCTAATGACCTATCAGTTTGTGCATATTGATACGGCTGGCCGTTTTTCCGGGATAGTATTATCTTCTGCGCAGTTTTCGAAAGCAATAATATGACAACAAAACCCAAGGCCTCCAGTGCCGGCTTCCAGCGTCGGTCTACAGCGTCGGCCTCCAGTGCCGGTTTTCAGCGTCGGTCTCCAGCGTCGGCCTCCAGTGCCGACCTCCAGCGTCGGCCTCCAGTGCCGTCCTCCAGCGTCGGCCTCCAGCAACAGCGCCAAAGACCGGCACCCAGCGTCGGCATCAAAGTTACACGTTAACACCAAAGACAGACATCCAGCATCGGCCTCTAGTGCCGGCCCCCAGCGTCGGCCCTCAGCGCCGACCTCCTGTGCTGGAACTCTGACTCCGGCCTCCTGCATTGGCTCCGGCCTCCGGCATCGGCCCCCAGCGTCGGCCCGCAGTATCTCCCACATACACAATGTAATCTCGTGCAGCCCCGCAATCTAAGCACCTCACTCACCAAAATCACGGGCAAGTGTTAGCCTGATAGGCAGTTACCGCTATAAGCGGCCCTTATCCAGCAACAGTCCAACGACTTGCCGTTCGATGAAACATCACAACGGGACGGATTCGACGGTTCCAACAGACCGAGGTAAACGGGATCCCCAACAGGTATAAAAAGAGGACCCGAGCTCCATGCAAAGGGACTCTCTCTCTCTGAAACTTCCTCTAAACAATTCTACAAAAATCATATCCCTGTTCGACGACTCACTAACTTGGGCGTCGGAGGGTCCCCGCCGGAACCACCGGTCCGGGACTTTTTGCAGGCTCCAGAAGGAAGACGGTGGCCTCTCTGCACACGGTGATCCTAGCCTGCCCGACGTTCATCATATGTGATCGGCCGCAACAGATTGGCGCGCCAGGAAGGGGGAGACCAGGTCAAAAATTCTCCCTGGAACCCCTCCAATTTTGCAAAGGAAGCGATGGTGACTACACGAGCACAAGAGGCTTCCTCCAGTCAGGCAGCCGGGCGCATCCCGCGAGCGGAGCATTCGGAGGCCAATCCCCATGCTCCGCCCCCTGCACCGACAAGCCAACCTGACCGGCTTGATGATTCTAGCCCACCAGGTCCAGGATCTGACGACGATGGTCCGGGGGCTGCAAGAGCATTATGTGGCTGCTGTAACTCAACCCCCTGTGGGACGAAGGGGTGCGAGGAACAGTCCAGTCTCACCAAGGAGGGACCCCGCCTGAGGTCTCTCACCGCTCACCCCCCGAACCTCGTCAAGGGACCTCGAAGCGACGACGGTCTCCCTCCCCCGCTCCGGTCGTTCCCACCACCGACGGAAGAAAAGAGTCCAAGCGGGCACGTTCTTTGCGCCGGCGATCTTCTTCTTCCGACTCATCCCGAGGTGACACTCCCCGGAAAACCACCCGTCGGGCCGAGCAAAGGCTTGACGAGTACCATCGACGGTTGGACGAGCTCAGCCGCCGGATCGCCGATCCTTACGCGGCGGAGTATGACGTCGCCCCCGCTTTCTCGCCATATCATGGAGGAACCGGTCCCCCCCGGTTTCGTCTCCCTCAATTGGATCCATATGATGGAACGACGGACCCCCTGGACCATCTGGAAAGCTACAAAGTCCTCATGCAGGTCCAGGGAGCGACGGATTCCTTATTATGCGTCGCCTTCCCGGCCACGCTCCGCAAGGCGGCACGCGCGTGGTACTCCCGTCTGCCCCCACGCAGCATCAACTCTTTCGGCAACTTGAGCGATCCTTCCTGGCTCATTTTGATGCCTGTCGAAAGATCCCACGAGTTGCCGATAGCCTCTTTGCTGTCCAGCAGAAAGAGTGGCGAGACCTTAAAGGATTTCGTCGCTCGATTTAAGGAAGCAGCGCTGGAGGTGTACAACCTGGAAGACTCCGTCGCCACCTTGGCCCTGAAGAGAGGACTTCGCCCGTCCAGATTCGCTTACTCCCTGGATAAGAAGCCTCCGCGTTCCTACGCCGAGCTTCTGAGCCGGGCACAGAAGTACATCCGCGCTGACGAAGCAGATTCTTCCAGGAGAGAAGTTGACAAGAACCCCGGTAATAAACCGCCGCCTTCTGACCGCGCTGGTGCACAACCTCGGAAGCCCGAGCCTCCACGACGCTCAGATCGCCGGCCACAGGCGCTGGTTCCTAAAGAGCAGTTCACTCCCCTCATGGCTCCCATCTCTCACATCCTACTGGAGATCGAGGAGGAACCATATTTCAAGCGTCCGGCTCCCTTGAAGTCCGGGGCCCCCGCAACAAGGAGTTTTACTGCCGGTACCACCGGGACTACGGCCACGACACCGAAGACTGCCGCCATCTAAAAAAGGCCATCGAGGAGCTGGTTCAGCAAGGCCACCTGGGCAAGTTTGTTCGAAGGGGGAATCTCCCCGCGACGGGCCCCACGGTGCCTCCGAGTCGCCCGGCTGGCGTGGATAATGCCCCAACTGAAAAGACCATAGCTATGATCTCTTGGGGAGCGGATGGTGGTTCGAAGAGGCCGCGAGGGAATAGACTCTGTAATACCTTTCTTCGGAAAGGATCTAGATGGGGTAGTTAATAAACACGACGACAGCGTCGTGGTGTCCATGACTATAGCTAAACACCCTGTAAAAAGAATTTTAATTGATAGTGGGAGCTCTGTGGATGTCTTGAGTTATGAGGCTTTTGTTCGGATGAACTTATCAAGGTCTTTGCTCCGACCCGTTGCCACACCACTAATGGGCTTCACGGGAGACTCAGTGAAGCGTCGAAGGCGAAATTGCTCTCCCGGTCACGGCTGGAACTCCTCCATGTCAGAGCACCGTGGTCATAAACTTCCTGGTGGTCCGGGTCCCGCTGGCTTATAACGCCATCTTGGGAAGACCGGGGCTGAATCTGCTGGATGCCGTGATCTCCACTAAGAGATTATTGGTAAGGTTCCCCACCAATGAAGGGATCGGAGAAATGAAGGGGGAGCAAAGCCCACTTCCGCCTTGCTACCATCTGTCGCCCAGCCCGCTGACGCAGAGTCAGCAACAGCCTCTGAGTCGCTCGATCCTAGGGAGTTGGGAAGAAGGGGAGAGCCGGCAGAGCACCTTCTAACCCTCCCCTTGGGTGATGACCCGGCAAGGACTGTTCAGCTGGGGGCATCGCTCCCAGAGGAGGCACGCCATCAACTTCTTACTTTCCTGCGTGCCAACACTGACGTCTTCGCATGGTCATCCTCCGACATGCCGGGCGTCCCTGAAGAAGTAATCACCCATCGGCTTAACCTCAAGCCAGAGTGTCGGCCGGTCCGACAGAAAAAGAGAAACTTCGCTCCAGACAGACAGAAAGCTATCGACGAGGAGATCCGCAAGTTAATGGCTGCGGGCCATATTCGGGAGGTCCACTACCCTGAATGGTTAGCTAATGTGGTGCTAGTCCGCAAGGCCAATGGAAGCTGGAGAATGTGTGTAGATTTCACCGACCTCAACAAGGCATGCCCCAAAGATAGCTTTCCCTACCTCGAATCGATCAATTGGTGGACGCTACATCCGGCCATGAGGTCCTTAGCTTCATGGATGCTTTCTCCGGATACAACCAGATCCGGATGAATCCGGCGGATGAAGAAGCTACCTCCTTCATAACCGAAAAGGGTCTATATTGCTACAAGGTGATGCCTTTCGGGTTAAAGAATGCGGGGGCTACTTACCAGAGGCTGATGAACAAGGTCTTTGAAGGACAGATAGGGCGTAATATGGAAGTGTATGTGGATGACATGCTGACAAAAAGCGTTCATGCCCGACCACATCGCGGACCTGGCAGAAACTTTTGACAACCTTCGTCGGTACCAGATGAAGCTGAACCCTCGCAAGTGTGCATTCGGGGTAACAGCTGGGAAGTTTTTGGGTTTCATGGTGACCCGGAGAGGGATTGAAGCAAACCCGGACAAAGTCCAAGCCATCTTGGACATGAGGCCTCCTGCCAACAAGAAGGAAGTACAACGCCTGACAGGAAGAATAGCCGCCCTAAGCCGCTTCCTATCCAAGTCCGCGGAAAGGTGTTTGCCTTTCTTCAAGGCGCTTCGCAGAATCAACAAGTTCGAGTGGACCAAAGAATGCCAGGAGGCGTTCGAAGGGTTAAAGAATTCTTATCTACCCCGCCACTGCTAGCCAAGCCGACGGGTGGAGAAGAGCTCCTTCTATACCTGCGGCCTCTCCTGAGGCTGTTAGCTCTGTGCTAGCCCGTGTGGACACTGATGGCACACAAAGGCCAGTATACTATACAAGTAAGGTGCTTCATGATGCAGAGACTCGATACTCAAACATGGAAAAAATCATCTTTGCATTAATCGTGTCTGCCCAGCGTCTGCGGCCATACTTCCAAGCCCACCCGATCGCGGTGATCACTGACCAGCCTCTAAAGACAGTTCTAGCTCGTCCGGATACTTCTGGCCGGCTGGCCAGGTGGGCCTCAAGCTGGGGGAGTTTGATCTATCTTTCCGCCCTCGTTCGGCCATGAAGTCTCAAGTCTTGGCAGATTTTTGGTCGAATGTACTTGGGGAACGAGTTACCTAAAGAACTTCCGACGGACACTCAACCCTTGGAACCAGTGACGATGAGTGGGTCCTTCACGTGGATGGGGCATCGAACTCTCAAGGGAGCGGAGCAGGCCTCATCTTGGCCAACTCGGATGGGGTGGTGACTGAGTGTGCACTTCGCTTCCTCTTTCCAGCCACTAATAATCAGGCGGAATATGAGGCTTTGTTATCCGGAGTAAGATTGGCTCGAGAGCTTGGGGTGAAACGCCTTAGAGCTTTTACCGACTCCCAACTGGTTGCTGGCCAGATTACAAAGGAGTACGAGGCAAAGGATCCCATCATGGCCCGCTACTTAGACGCGGTGCACTCAATGGTTTCCCCCTTCACTCACTTCAGCGTCAGCTACATTCCTCGACAAGAGAATGCTAGAGCCGACGCCTATCCCATCTCGCCGCCTCAGCTGATGGGATGTTGGGAAAGGCTTATGTGGAGCACTTAGAAGCCCCGAGCATTGATGTACCAAGAGAAACTTTACCAGTGGAGCAGGAGCCCTCCTGGATGGACGCCTATGTTCAATACTTTACTGAAGGCATCCTCCCAGAAGACCCTGCCGAAGCTAGGAAACTTAAAAGACGGGCCCCAAAGTTCTTCCTTATGGAGGGAAAGCTCTACCGAAGGTCATTCTCATACCCTATCCTCAGGTGTGTCGGTCCTACCGACGCCAATTATATTTTGCGAGAGATACACGAGGGGATATGCGGAAGCCATCTGGGGGGCAGGGCTCTTGCATATAAAGCTCTACGTCAAGGGTATTATTGGTTGACAATGAAAGAGGACGCATCTGAACTCGTTAAAAGATGTGACAGCTGCCAGCGTCATGCCAACGTCCAACATCAACCGGCGTCCCAGCTGACCCCTCTAGCTGCACCGTGGCCCTTCGCACAGTGGGGCATGGACATCCTGGGACCTTTCCCTCCTGCCTCCGGACAACGTAAGTTCCTAGTTGTGGCCGTCGATCATTTTACTAAGTGGATCGAGGCGGAAGCTCTTGCTAAGATCACGGAAGCCAAAGTAAGGGCTTTCTTCTGGAAATCCGTGGTGTGCCGGTTCGGGTTACCGCACACCCTAGTTACAGACAACGGCCGACAGTTTGATAACACGGCCTTCCGGAATTCTGCGAGGGCCTGGGCATCCGTCACCGATTCACCTCAGTAGGGCATCCCCAAACCAACGGCGCAGCCGAGGTGACCAATCGCATCATCCTCCAAGGGCTCAGGGCTCGGCTAGATAGCTGTAAAGGGCGCTGGGTGGAAGAACTTTCCAGTGTGCTGTGGGCCTACCACACGACGCCGCGAGCACCCACAGGGGAAACCCTTTCAGCTTGGTCTTTGGGACCGAGGCGGTCATCCCCGTGGAAATAGGAGCTCCTAGTCCCCGGACGGAATTATACCACGAAGAAAGCAACTCAACCAGCTAAGGGCTGATCTGGATTTGGTGGAAGAATTGCGAGATCAAGCGCATCTTCGATGGCAGCATTCCGTCAGCGAGTGGCCAAACACTACAACTCTCGGGTGCGACCCAAGACATTCCGGCCAGGAGACCTTGTCCTACGAAGAGCTGAAGTATCAAAGCCGACGGAAGGGGGCAAGCTGGCACCAAAATGGGAAGGACCATACCGTGTCAAGGAGGTACTCCACCATGGGGCGTATAAAGTCGAAGAGCTAGACGGGAAACCGCTCCCTCGAACTTGGAATGCCGACAATTTACGACGGTACTATCAATAGAATTCTATCGTTATTAATTTGAATCTGTTTGATGCATGAATAATAGACATGTTCTTATTTTAATGAGTATGAGAAAAGACCAACAAAGACAAAGACCAACTCGCGTTGGCACCAAGACCGGCCCCAGCGTCGGCAAAGACCGGATCCGCTCCCAAAGACCAACTCCGCGTTGGCACCTAAGACCGGCGCCCAGCGTCGGCAAAAGCGCGGCAAAGACCAACTCGCGTTGGCACAAGACCGCGCCCAGCGTCGGCAACAAAGACCAACTCGCGTTTTAAGACCGCCCAGCGTCGGCAACAAAAGACCAACTCCGCGTTTCGGCAACAAAGACCAACTCCGCGTTGGCAAAAGACCGCGCCCAGCGTCGGCACAAAGACCAACTACGCGTTGGATCGGCAAAGACCAACTCGCGTTGGCACCAAGACCGGCTCCCAGCGTCGGCACCAGACCGGATCCGCTCCTCAAAGACCAACTCCGCGTTGGCACCTAAGACCGGCGCCCAGCGTCGGCAACAAAGACCAAACGCTGGCACAAAGACCAACTACGCGTTGGCACAAAAGACCGCGCCCAGCGTCGGCAACAAAAGACCAACTACGCGTTGGCGCAAAAGATCGACGTCGGCAACAAAGACCGACGCCCAGCGTCGGCAATAAAAGACCAACTACGCGTTGGCACAAAAGACCGACACGTCGGCGCGGCACCAAAGGACCCAACGTCGGGACCAACGCGTTGGCACAAAAGACCGAAGCTCTACGCGTTAAGACCAACTACGCGTTGGCACAAAAGATCGACGCCCCCACGTCGGCGATAAAACCAACTACGCGTTGGCACCAAAGACCGACGCCAACATCGGCAAAAAGACCAACTACGCGTTGGCACAAAGACCGACGCCCAGCGTCGGCACAAAGACCAACTACGCGTTGGTACAAAAGACCGCGCCCAGCGTCGGCAACAAAGACCAACTACGCGTTGGCGCAAAAGAATGCGGCAACAAAGACCGCGCCCAGCGTCGGCAACAAAAGACCAACTACGCGTTGGCACAAAAGACCGCGTCGGCGATAAAGACCAACTACGCATTGGTAAGACCGACGCCCAACGTCGGCAACAAAGATCAACTACGTGTTGGCACAAAAGACCGACGCCCAACGTCGGCAATAAAGACCAACTACGCATTGGTACAAAAGACCGACGCCCAACGTCGGCAACAAAGACCAACTACGTGTTGGCACAAAGACCGGCCCAACGTCGGCAACAAAGACCAACTACGCGTTGGCACCAAAGACCGGCACTTAGCGTCGGTAGTAAAGACCAACTACGCGTTGGCACTAAGGACCGGCACCCCACGTTGGCAATAGCAACTGACACCCACGTTACCACCGAATATTGGCCTTGTCAACACTTAGGACAGCGTCACGGCTCGCGGTCCTATTTAGCGTAACCTACTGTACATAATCCTATCGATTGGCGGTTCACAGCAGTTTGAACAAATGAAGTTAATCATAATCGAAGGGCGAAAGAGATTAAAAACATTCATTGATAGTAAAGGTTACAAAATTGCCGACTCAGGTCAGGCACAACCGATACAAGGAGAAAAACCAAAAGCTATTAATGACCATCCGAAGCCGGGGCGTCATCCTCAGGGACATCGTCAGGCTTCAGCCCCTCGATATCCTCCAGGTCGTAAAGCTCCTGGATTTTATCTTTACAGTCTTGGAAGCCGGCGTCATAAGCTAGCGCCGCTGACTCGGCTACCTCATTGTCGAAGGCTTCGGATTTCTTATAATCTTCTACGGCATCGGCCCCCTTCTTTTCAGCCTCGATGGCCCTCCTCTGGGCCTCCGCCACTGCCGCCTCCAGATCCGCAATTTTAGTTACATATTGGCGGGTGGCTTCCTTGGCCGCATTTGTCTCAGCAGAGGCAGAACTCAGTTGAGTCTTTAAAACACATACCTCCAGCTCTGCCGCCCTCAGCTTCTCCTCGGCCGCTCTTTGTTTTTCCTCTGCCACCTGAGCATTGTCCAGCTCATTGGGGCACGGCGCTGAGCAACCTCCAGCGCATATTCAGCCTTTTCGGCTCTAAGCCGAGTAACCTCGATCTCACCCTTCAGGGTGGCCCGAGTGTCCTCTAGAGCCATCGCCGCCTTCTCTGCTTTGACTTGGAGGGAGACCATCTCCTCCCGCGCTTGTTCAATGGCGGTGTCGCTCAGAGTCCAGAGGTTTTTAAGGGCGACAAGAGAATTCAAGGCCTGGAAAAAATATCCAGATATAAAGAAAGAAGGGGGGAAGGAAAAGGACAATAATGGCATAGAAACTCACCCAGAGATGCGCCACCGAGGCTTCACGAAAAAAGGCGACTCTCCCTTGACCTCGGAGGTATTCTTGCACCTCAACCACCGAGGCTTCCTCTATGATCCGTGCAGCCCAGCGGCCGTGGTTTGCCAGCAGTGACTGGAAGGAAGGATCGATACCCCTCTCCTCCCTGGACGTCGGACCTACAGAGGATGATTCTGCCTCTGAGCCTGCCGCCTCCGGCTCTTTCGCTGGCGGAGGCGCTTCGGCTGTCGCCCCCGTGGGGGGCAGGGCAGCGATTGGAGCCGCCGCTATTGCCTGCCGAAGTTTTGTCCATCTCTTTGAACGTGGGAGACGGCGTCTCCCCTCGGGAGATAAGGTCGAGCAAGATAATTGGAGGAGCCGAAGCTGGAGATTCTCTCTCGGTGGGCTCCGTTCCACCTCCTTGCCGGCCCCGGCCTTCGCCGCGTTTGCCGGACGGGTTCGTCGGCTTGGGTTTGAGCCGCCTCGCCTACGCGCAAGGATTCCCCTGTTTTGGCCCCTGGGCCTCGGCCTCCTCAGCGTCGGCCCTTTTGGGGCCGCCCTTCTTCAAGACCTTGGCACGGAGGGGCTTCACGACTTTAGCCCCTCCGGTGTCGGCCTCCAGCGTCGGTCTCCCTAGCGCCAACCCTCCCAGTGTCGGCCCTCCTGGGAACTTTAGCGGCCCTCCCTTCGGCAGGAGACGCAGTCCCTGCAGCCTTCCTCTTCCTGGCGGCCACCTGTTTAAGCTTATGCAGCGTCGGCGCCATCCCTACACAAGCAAAGGATAGTTAAAAAAAAAAAAAAAAAAGAGAGAAAAAGAGAAGCAGAGGAGAAAGGCGAGTAGTCTAGTGCTCACCCCTCGCGGGAATTAGACCGGCACGGTGAAGATTCTCCTCGGCTAAAAGCTTATTACACCGAGGAATGTCGGCAGTCAGAAGCTGCCCAAACGCCATCCGGTCTCGTGGAAGGATGGAGGGGTCCCTATTGGCGTCGATGTTGGGTATCCCCCAGCTTCCACGAACCCCGCTGATGTCCGCAAAGAAAAACTTGTCCTTCCACCCTTTAACGGAGGAAGGAAGGCACAGTTTAAGAATCCTATTAGACCTAGGGGTGAAGGACCACCACCCCGACTGTTTGCGAAGGGTATAGAAGCTGCGGAATAGGGAATACTAGCCTCAATACCCTGCAGGTGGCAGAGTACTAAAAAACCAACAATGGTTCGGATGGAGTTGGGAACTAGTTGGGAAGGGGTCAAGGAGTACCGGTCTAGAGATTAAGAATGAAAGGGTGGATCGGTAACCGGAGCCCGGCCTTAAAAAAGGCTCCGTACAAAGCAACCCTTCCGGAACGGGAAGAGGTTACCCTGTCGTTAGGGGTGGGGAAGAACAGATGAAGGTCTGAGGGAAGCCATACCTGGCCCTTAAGTTTGTATGTCTTGAGCAGACATGGAGGACGCAGTCCCTTCGGGGGACTCCTTGGCAACCCTAGAAGGACCGGCAGCCACCGACCGGTTCCGGACGGAAGTCCGCCCACCGGTCGGACGAATCCCGGTTAGGGGACGATTGACTGGTCGTTGCTCCGGTGATGGTTAGAAGAAGGGGTGGACCATTGAGTGGACAGAATCGGAAGTCTGGGAAGGATGGTGGGAACCCCCCAGGAACCAGAAATAGAGCAAGAAGGAGAGGAAGCCATGGGAACTAACCTGAAAAGAAAAACTCGAGCCAAGAACAGAGCACGGAGAGAATGAACGAGAGACAGAAACGCTGGCGGACTCAAAAGGGGCAATGGCGGAAGAAGTGGGGAAGATAGGAAGATAAGGGCTATTTGTCCTCGTGACGCCATCTCGAAACACCCCACGATCGTCCGATCTGACCACGCGTCCATCTTCAGTTGGGAGGCGTTTCGACGACCTGCCAATGCGATAAGCTCGAAAAGACCACCAATGAAAAGGGGGGCATTAACCTTATCGCAATGATACCGTTCACCTTTTCGTAGCACTGCCCGAGGGAAATCCTCCCTAATCCCAACAAAGGCGAAATAATGGCATAAAAATCGGCCACCTAGAGGATATTCACACCCCTTTCGCGGGTAAGTAAACGCTCACCCATCTCAGGGGCGGGGGGGCATCTGATACGGCTGGCCGTTTCCCCGGGGTAGTATTATCTTCTGCGCAGTTTTCGAAAGCAATGATGTGACAACAAAACCCAAGGCCTCCAGTGCCGGCTTCCAGCGTCGGTCTACAGCGTCGGCCTTCAGTGCCGGTTTCCAGCGTCGGTCTCCAGCGTCGGCCTCCAGTGCCGGCCTCCAGCGTCGGCCTCCAGTGCCATCCTCCAGTATCGGCCTCCAGCGTCGGCCTCTAGTGCCGGCCCCCAGCGTCGGCCCTCAGCGCCGACCTCCTGTGCTGGAACTCTGACTCCGGCCTCCTGCATTGGCTCCGACCTCCGGCATCGGCCCCAGTATCGGCCCGCAGTATCTCCCACATACACAATGTAATCTCGTGCAGCCCCCGCAATCTAAGCACCTCGCTCACCAAAATCACGGGCAAGTGTTAGCCTGATAGGCAGTTACCGCTGTAAGCGGCCCTTATCCAGCAACAGTCCAACGACTTGCCATTCGATGAAACATCACAACGTGACGGATTCGACGGTTCCAACAGATCGAGGTAAACGGGATCCCCAACAGGTATAAAAGAGGACCCGAGCTCCATGCAAAGGGACTCTCTCTCTCTGAAACTTCCTCTCAAACAATTCTACAAAAAATCATATCCCTGTTCGGCAACTCACTAACTTGGGCGTCGGAGGGTCCCCGCCGGAACCACCGGTCCAGAACTTTTTGCAGGTTCCAGAAGGAAGACGGTGGCCTCTCTGCGCACACGATGATCCTAGCCTGTCCGACGTTCATTATATGTGATCTGACTGCAACACATATTATGCTTAAATTAACTGGATTCTGTTCATAGAAAATTTATATGTGATCGACTAGAGAAATAATCATTTCTTGGTAATGTTGTACATGATGTTTTGGTATTATATATATAAAATTGAAGCAGAAATTCAAATCAAGCAACCTTAAAAGAATAAAATTTGATCGTGAATGATAAGTATATTTTAATATTAAAATTAATAAATTACTCATAAGATTTTTTTTCCCTTCTTTTTTTTTTTACTTATTATTTTTTTTTTTTGTACAGACGAATGACCACATCATTTTATGCTCAGAATACAAAATTTAAAAAAGAACAAGAGGGCAAGGATCTTCTTGCATCAGATCCAAAAGTCAGAATGATAAGCCATCCTAGCAGCGATCAAATTAGCGGCTGAGTTGGTTTTCCGATATGTACCGAATCTGGACGGTATGAACTTCTTGGAGCATATAACGAATGTCATAAATTAAGGAGTTAGATGGCAAACTATCAGCTAACTCCTGCTGAAGTCAACGAATAACAGTAAAAGAGTCCCTTCAATAAGACAACGAACGTCCAAACTACGAATGACACAAAAAATATCAGTCCATACAGTAGACAGTTCAGCAAAAGAAACAATAAGTCTAAAAGACTGAAACCATATATGCCAATAAAGCATCATTTGTCTTTTGAATCATAAAGTTGAACCCATAGATCTATTATAGACACTTATCAAAATTAATTTTGATAAATTCTAAAAATAAAGCTCTAAAAATTAAAATTATATGATAATGCGCTGCCAGGCAGCATGAAAGCTCATAGGCCGTAAAACTGTTTTGATATATTTGAAAACTTTGACGAGGAAATCCTGTGATCAACTCGTTGAATTTTATAAAGATACGTTCTGGGGCGGCAAAAAAAAATATTTTTAACTTTTGAAAAAGGTAAAATTTCAAGTAGGTCCCTAAGTTCCACCTAAAGGCGGCCTCCTTGCCCAAACCACTCCCTTCTTCTTCCGGCACCAAACTAGGGCACGCCCATGGTTCGGATCCGGTGTTGATGTCTTCATTATTGGTTGGTTGAGATGTCTCTGGTTTTGGAGGATCTGTATTGCTTTCTCTCTTCGGATGCGTCGGCGCCGCAGGGTGGGCTCGGAGACGCCACCTCTCTGTTTGTCTTCAACCAGTGGCTCCGAACAAGTGTCGGGTTTGCCGATATTGTTCGTCTTTCTGATTTGCTCTTTGAAGAACTGCAGGAACAATTCGAACGACTGCTCCCTGCGGCTGGGGAGGAAAAAAATGGCTTCGAATTCTCTCGGCAAGGATTTGTACTGCTCTTGAGATGTTGCATGATGATGTTGCGGGTTCTCGAGTTTGACCTAAGTCTAGTTTTGGAGAGGTGCGATATTCTCGTTGCGGTGCTTGCAAGGTTGTCTATGCCGAATTTAGCATTTCATCGCCATGAATGCGCGCGCCCAATTGATGTGACAAATTTGGAGGCTAGGGCACTGCGACATTCCTTTTTTCCTGCAATACTCGAGGTAATTTCCGGAATACTAGTTTTCTAAGGGGAATTGCATGACTGATCCTTGTTTTGATCAGTGTAACCGAGACCCGGCTTGCCTTTTCTTTTCTCTTGGTGTATTTGTTTAGTATAGGAGTGTTAATATATTTGATCCGCATGGGATATTCAAATGAGAAAGAACAATTGTTATTTATACAGATGATGCTTTTCCTGCCGGGAATTCAGTTTCACATGGGTATGATGCATGGTTGTGTCAATTCAGCACTGTTGCTTGGGATGTTTACATTGTATGTTAGAATCAGATGCACGCATTTGTGCCTATGTGTCCATGCTGCCCAGATTCATGCATGTAAATGTCTCATGTTGTCTTGATATATATATATGTATCACTTTTGAAATACTTGTGATGTGCATTGCTTTCAGGTGTTCGTTGATGAATTTATGGTGCACCACCAACTTAGAAAGCATTTTACAATCACAGATTATGTTTCTGCTACAAGAGATAAGCTGTTTGCATCTCATGGCATTAATGGGGATATTTCTCTCATTCTAGAACTTGTTTCTAGTCATTTTCTTCTGACATATGCTGAAGAGTGGAAATTTAAGAGATTCATTCATTCACTGTCCTGGACAAATGATGTCGATGATGTCGTTTCAGAAATAGGCCTGAATGCAGCCTTGGCATTACTTGGTAGCTGCACCATGTCTTCTGTGCCACTTATGCTCCAAGCCCATTTGATATTGTTGGCTTCTAGATGCATTGGTATTCAAAGGCCAGCAGATAGCAAATCAGATGATGAAGTGATGAGTCGTTACATCTTAGCATTTGAACTGTCCGTAAAGCTTTATGTAGATTACATGTCTAACTTAGATTTGATTGATAGTTCTGTTGGATGTGTGGGCCAATCAGTTTGTTGTGCTAAGAAGTCTTTAGGTTCTTCCATCCGATCAGTCACTTACAATAAGCTTAATTATGAAATTGACAACTTGGTTGATTTCTGCCACTCACACTCTCAGGGTATGCTCTCCGGAACTAAAGCAGACATTGTAAGTAATTCTGTTGCTTATATCAGAAGGAACAAACATGTTGTAGATGAAATTTGCAGGGAAGAGGCTTGTTTAGTTCTAAACTATATAATAGTGGGCATTCTTCCTGCAGAAATTGAGACAAACACGTCACATAACAGAGGGGACAAAATTCAGCAAGAGATGTACTGTCTTGCTGCTGTACTAAAATTAATGAGTTCTGCACTTTTACAAATTGTATGGAATTTAAGGCAAAATGGGTGCCTGAGTGGCACGAAAACCCTAAAAGATTATACTGTTTGCAAGGAATATGATTTTGTATCAAGCATCATCAGTTGTTTTGGGAAATACAGTGCAAGTCAACTTGTTCAAAAGATATTGCTTGATGTGATGGGAACGTATCCTGAACAGCATAAGGAATCAATGCTGATGTTGGCACATTTTGCGAGCTTGTCATTGTACAGTTTTGAGAGAAGGCTTGGATTTTTATGGAAGAGCTGCATTTTTATGATGATGACAACAATGAATCTTCTCCTTCTTGAAAAGGGTAGTTTGGATGCATTCAGGCCATTGCTGGGCAACGTGAAGGATGCTGCATTACCTCGTAGCCCTGTAGAAGAATCTCCCAAAGTAAAACTCTTCTTTATTGAGAAATTGTTTTTGTTATGTATTATATGTCTCTTCATTTTTGTGGTTCTAGTCTCTATTGCAAACCAAGAAGGTTTCTTTGCAGGGCATGGTTCTTAGAAGGTTCAGTACAATAATTGCATCAAGCATACAAAACATTCAATCACTCTATTTGAGGGATCATACCAGATGTCACACATATGAAAATCAGAGGTATTTCATCCAGTCTTTTCCAATTTTACCTACCATTGGTTCATACACGTGCTATTGATATTATGTCTAAAACGATTTTGAGCTGTCTTCTTTTTTATTTGATGAATATTTGTAATTTGTGGTATGAATTATATGTGTTTGTACATGTATATGTATGTCTATTTGTGCATGCATATGCGCTCGCTCACTCACACACATACACACACACACACTAGATGTCAGTGATTGATACATGGTTTTGGATTTTCTGTCATCACAATATTGGTAGATGCGGCTATACAAGCTTTTATTTGGATATTTATTGACATATAAATGGAAGCAAGAAATACATATTCCGTTGAAGCCAAGACAGCAAAAAACAGATGCTGTTGTAATGAGAAGTAAAGAAGTCAGCTGAACATCAAATTTTGTTATTAAGGTTTCTGGTTATGTAGCTTCCCTAGAAAACCCTTCAAAGTTGCCCCAGTAGATTGATCCATGCGCTGATGCATGTCTCTTCAATGCCTTTCTATGCCACTCAAATTTAAAATATCATGCCTCCAAATGAGTCACTGTCATTCTCTGGCATGCATAAGATATGCATGATGGTAAACTTTGACCTGAACCAACAAACTATGTCTAATCCTTTATGGCACTTGGTCATAAGGATCTATGTATGAGCCATTAAATTTTGACAAACTTTGATTTCCGGTCTCAATCTGACATGAACTGTCTAGATTGGTGCCAAAGTTACTCTCTCCTCAAAGTGTGATCAGGCATAGATAATTAAAAGAAAAAAAAAATAGCGCTTCCATTGGGGTCCACCATATAGAATTAATAAAATTGGAAAAGAAATAAGAGCTGAGCGTAAACTAGAAGAAAGATAGTATACTGCGTTGTGGATTTAGAGAGCAAGGAAGATGCATGGGCATTCCTTTTACATAGATACAGTTGACCAGTTTCTCTTTAAACTCCATTATTTCAATATTTTTTTTAATACGAAGGAAATAATTAACTCACCATGATGTTTTCTGGTGATGTGACCAGCATTAAATCAATGGATGACATTGATGTGAAATTTTTTTGTATGTTTTCAATATCCACCTTTTGTTTTAATGCAATTTGACAGGATTGAAAAATCATGCTTAGTTCCTATCACCTTTGACAAATGTTTCATTTTCTTTTCGTGATAATCTCTAGATGGATGACCAATTTCACCATGTTAGAACATTCAAATTTATGATACTATTTCTTCTTGTCTTGAAGCATTTGTTTTCTGTTCCTATAGTTTAGCTATTTGAATAGGCAATTCTAATATAACTTTGTTCAAAGGAAAGGAGGGGGCCTCCCTGTTTTCTGATGAAATTATAGGTGGAAGCAGGACTTCTCCATCGAACATATAAATCTTGAAATAGAATGCATAGCAAGATAGGGAAAATAGGGGAAAATGAAACCCATAAGAAAACGGTGAATTATGAGATACATATGTTGATCCATCATTTAAGTTTTTTTTAGAATGCCGAAACCAAGATTGAAACATTTTGATCCATGCCAGAAATGACCTCAAATAAGTGTTGGTTTTGTTATGCCGATTCAAACTAATGCATGGGACCAAATTTACAATACATATATGCATACATATGAGGATATGCCTATATACCCAAACTTATCAAATTTAGACCTTTTTATAAAAAGCAACTAAAAAAAAATCTTTTGTTATTTTGGCATGATTTTATATGTTGTGCAAGATTCTTACCATATAGCATATTATATTTCAGAACGTTATGTATTTATTTTTTTCATATCTTGTGCTTTTTTTTTTCTCTAGTATATTCTTATTCTAATATGCCCAAAGGTTCCAAACTATATGCTATGCTCTGCAATGACTTATAGAATACTTTTTTTTTTCTTTTTTACAATTTCGTCCTTTTTTTTAAGGTCTGAAGTTTCTGAAGAACTACTGCTGAAATAGTGAAAACTGTTGAAAACAAAATTCAATTCTTTCCTGATAAAATTGAGATTTTGAACCTTTCATTAGATCAATTAATTCTGGTGGTAATCTAGTTGAGGACTACGACTTGCTGGTCCTAGATGCAGTTCTCTGTGTGATTTGTATGACCGCTAATTAATAATTCCTGTTGAGGAGAAAGTTATTATTGGAGCAGTTGAATGTGGTTTGATTTTGTCTAGCTTTAATAGATCCATTTGTTAAGTTGCAGAATAGGACTTTGTCCAAGGAGTTTCATCAACTTGAGAAATGGGTAATCATGACGGTGTAAGAAACAACTTTCTCCCTTTTTTTTTTAACTATTAGCACGAGTATACCAACATTATTTATTACAAAGCCATATGGTCTATGCATGAGTGTTTAAAAATGTGTTTTTCTATCCTTCTCTATCTCAACCCTGGCTATAAGTTTGCATTTCTCTTCCTAAGATGTGTTAAGAACCAATTCGTTTTACTTTTGCAGGATTGATGCGAGGGAAGACAACTTAGGTGAAACACAAAATCGTCAGTTAGCTATCTCAAGTATAACTCCCACTAGGGACACAAGGAAGCATTCTTCCTCAGTAGATGAAGCAGGTACCTGCAATGGCGAGGCTTTTATTGATTGCTTACGAGGCTATAATGAAAGTCGCTCAAAGTGGGATGATTTGGTTGATTTCGTTGAATGCAAACGTGGAAAAAATTATACGAGTTGGATGAAAAAGAGAAAAAAATTCAGGCAGTGGCAGCATGAAAGGAGGCACAGGAAGAAGAGGTCTTGAAAGAAGTGGAAGTTAGTGTTTTAAAAGCATGTCGCAATATAATCATGGTGGACCTGCTTGATTGAAGTGCTGTAACGAAACTAATTGTAACTTACAACCATTGGGGCTTTAAATTTTGGCAGCATTTATTGAATAGAGCAGAGTGAACAAACATATTCATGTAGCTGATCCTATGTAATTGAGAAAAGGCTTAGATCCGTTGAGTTGAGTATTTCCTAATAGCCTTAAGGTGATAACTTTTAGTTGACGTACATAGAGATTATGACAGTGACATAATATTTCAATGTATAATGACTTTTGTTTTATTTTGATTTTTGTTATATTGTGATGAACGGGCATGTATGGAATGACTTGGACTGATATTTATTGAAGGTTATTCTTGGTAAATGATATATCAATTTCTTCTGAAATGATAGATTAGCGAGTATGGTATGTCGTTTTAACCTTCAATGTGGGTGGTGCTATTCATCTTCTGCTTTCTTTCTTTTTGCTTTCTCTGGGACCGATGCATGTTGGCTCCTTGGCCACCATCATGATAATTTTGACAAACGAGTCTCACGGCTCCTTCAAGCTGGGAAATTACATCCACAGGTTAGAAATGGGCTCTACATTCGGTGCAACCAAGAGAAAGAAACTCGGTTGGTAAATTCTTTCCCAGCTGGTCAAGAGGATGGTTGGCAGGAGAAGTTTGTTTAGAATGTTTGGTAAGGTGTTTCACTTCGGGTCACTAATGATCTGAATAAAAATGATAGAAATCTTATGTGCAAATGATTTTAATTCATCATCTTTATCTGAAAATATTTTTTGATTTATAATAACTTATTTTGATAATTTAAGATTATTATGTTAATTATCATATTTGATAATTGGATATCATAATTTGAATTAATATTTGATTTTCAGTAATCTAATATTATCAGAAATCATATTAATCCGATTCCATATGAAAGGTGAGTGTATGAAATTATCAAAACCTAGTAATTTTAAATACACTCTTGACTTTCATATAAATATTTAATAATACTTAATTTAATTATATATTTAATTTACATTAAAAATATTTAAATATTTAATATGAACCTATAATAATATTTTATATTAATACTAAATTTAGTATCAATATAATATTTAATATTTAAACGCTATTATAAATTTATATAATAATATGCGGGTATTAAATTTTAAATTATTAATTTTTATGACTTTCTTGCATATTAAATTATTATACAATATACTATCGAATATTTATATAATATATATTGTATAATAAGTTATTTAATGACATTATATATATTAAATATTTATAATGTTTAAATATTGATTATCGTATTTGTTATTATGAATCAAACATGAAAATTTTTCATTCTTAAGAATTTGATTATCGAGTATGAGATTACCAGAAGTGCAAGATTTTTAATAATATTATATTATTATTAACCAAACTTCACCTTATAATCATCATTCAGTTTAGCAATTTCATGCCTACTCTTATGCTATGTTTGGATGGAGGAAAAAGTAGGTAGAAAAGAAATGGAGGAAGAGAAATGGAGAGAAGAGAAAAAAAATTTTCTCTCCTATTGTTTGAATGAGTGGAAGAAAAATAAACAGAAAAAAAGTTGATAATTTATAATAACAATAATGCCCTTATTATAAATGATTAAAAATTTAACAGTTTTTTCTTTGGAAGGGTCAATATCAAAATGAAAAAAAAAAAAAAATGAAAGAGCACCCTTGAGTTTTCTTTTCGAAATCTCTTCAATTTCGGAGAGAAAACTTTTAGGTGGGCCCACTGCTTTTTTTTTTTTTTTTCTATATTTCTTTTCTCTCCAAACAAGGTAAATTTCATTTTCTCTCATGTTTTCTCCTCTTGTTTTCTTTCCTTTCTACTTTTCTCTCCATCCAAACACAAGCTTAAGGTTGGATATTTAAGTTCATCCTCGTATGGTAGTTTTGGATTGGCATTTAAGGACCACGTAATTTTCATCCATAAAAAATATGTAATATTATTTTCATATTAATATAATATAATATAATATGATAAAATATAATAATATTATATTATATTATAATCATATTATTATAATATAATGATATATAATATAACATGATAATTTAATATAAACATTATCATAATAAAAATATAAACTAATGATAAATTATCATGATATTGAAGGATAGTCTTGGTACTATATGACAGTGAGCTTGATTCTCAAACAATTTAATCTTGAATATATTGAAATCTTTAATTACTAGGATAATATATCAAATATGGTGATTTTAGATTATTAGGGAATAAGATAACTTTGAAATAAGAACTATCAATTATCTAAAATCATCATTATGATCATATTTGGATTATTAAATGCTCTCTATATGTTATCTACTAGCATCTTGGCAAACCAAAATAGTCAGCACATACTTCATTTTTTAAAAATTAAAATTGATGAGGTCATTTGGCTTCCTACAATAGCATTTGGTGGGATTAGAGGCTATCAGAGAGTGATCAATCATTGAGTTAACATCTTTGGTGAGATTAAAGATCACCAAATTTACATTGTCATGAAGAAAGTGGAAAGATTTCTTCCTTCGGAGTGGTCAATCTATCTACTTTGATAGAACTTCATTTGAAGAAGACTTGCCTATAGTTGCTGCATCATTTGAAGATTATGAACATCAAAACAATCTAATGCAAGAGTTTAGCTCTAATCATGACTCATCCAACATCTATAAAAGCAGTGCAAGACCTCACATATAAACGGATTCTCACCCTTGAAATAGATCTTGAGTAGCTCATCCTAAAACATTCTTCTTGTCTATTTCAGTTGACTTAAGACTCAAAAGGATTTTTTTCGAAGAAAAATTTCAGCCTTCATTTTTCTTTTGTAGGAAAATGGACAATTCAATTGAGAGGTGCTACTTGACCACAAATCTACTTGACCACAAATCTAGAGGTTGCCTCTCCTCAAGATGTATGGTCAAAAGGCTCATTTGTAGAGTACTAAGTCAAGGTACCATCATATGAACTGGTCTAGCTCAAGGGGTTGGAATGGGTGTTCTATCAAATCAAAGATTTGGAGAGAGAGAGAAGTCGACCTAGCCACATAGGTAGAAAAACATACCTAAGAGCAAGGGAGATTAACCAAAAGTATGGGTTTGGGCTTTTGTGCAAAGAGAATGGAAAAGAATAGAGGACTTGTAATTGACTAGAGATTCAAGGATAATGGAGAAAATGAAGCCTCCTCCCTCACTTATACAACCATCAAGAGAATTGCATGAAAGATAAGGCAATGCTTTGTATTCAAAGCACCTTAAATACTCTTCCTATTGACCCAAAAGGTTACACGGACTATCTTGAGACAATTCAACCCCATTGTAGCTGGACTTAGTAATAAGTCGGCTCAACTGCATTTTGACTTTGAAAGATCTGAGAATTGATTTGAGTTTAATCTAAAAGATTTGAACTAAAAGGCCGACAAAAGGTAGAAACTTTGCATAGGAAAAGAAGCCCACCAACGTTGCTTGCCATTTCGAGAAATCATATATTTAGCCATTTGTTATTAAACGGATCAAAGCAAAAGGACTCTGCTTATAACTACATAAAATTTCTCTTAAACGGGTATGAGAGGAATCAAATCCAAGTAAATTTTTTGAACGCTAACAACTTTTAAATAGTAATGCTAGTGCTGGAGCCTATCATGGACTCTACGTCTCTACATTGGTAAGACCATGCACGTAAACTCAAATTCAACGAGCCAGACTTGGCTTTATCTTCAGACGCCTCCACGGACTTGGCTCTACGTCTCTACATTGGTTAATTTCAGGTGCTGATGTCACAAATGAAAATATCTCAATTGAATATCAAAATAAATATACAATGACATGGAACAAAAAATCCTATTTCAAATACAAATGGTACTTATTAAACAGTAACATCTTTGTGCTCCCCCCCCCCCCTCCCCTCCCAACCAATAAATAAATATCTATATTATCCAATCTCAAAGATGCCCCAAGCCCTCCAAAACCATTCATTCAATATAGAGCTTCATCAATCTACAAAATTATAGTAACACTCGGTTTTGCTCCCACAAAACATATCTACCATAGCTCTTATCACAATCACTAACACTCTAATGCCTTATCTTGTCACACTGCCACAAATGCGTTAACCATATGAATCACTATGAAAGGAAAAGTGGACAAAAAGAAAAAGAAAAAAAAAATCACCTTTAATAATCCCCAGGCCAAATCATGGCATTGCAATGGAATCCTATATTCATAATCAAGAAAACTTAACTAAACAAATAAAAACATTCAAGAACTAAGTTTGGCACATGATATGTAGTATCACGAGGCATACAACTCAAGAAAGATAAAAGGAAAATCCAGAATACTTCAATCACATGCCCTAATAAGAAACTGGATCATTAACGATAATAATGATCAACAAGTAAAAAAAGGATTAGCAAAGTGCAAAACAAATTTTACTTCATTGGAAGTTATGAACCATATAAAAAGAACATCAGTAGTGCCACCTTCTCAAGTTGATGATTATGATGAAAGAAAAAGAAATACTAACCAATGAATTATTAACGTAATAATTAAGGTATACTAGTTATTGACACATCAATCACCAATAACAAAACTTCACTAGATATTGTCATGTGTGACATGAAAATCATCAGTACAGATTGCCTGCCACATTCTTTCCAGGAGGCACCAAATGTCTAAGAACTCCGTAAGCAGATGTCTGCTTTAGCTTTAAAGACACTTATTGTTCCCTTATTTCTTAAAAAAATTAAGGAATATGAGTCCAAAATGTTACGACAAATCACCCATGAGAAAGGACTTAAGAGCCCAACAATGTGCTAGAACCTATGGCTCTCTTGTACCATAAGTATAGATGATACTGGTGAAATAAAACAATTTAGAAAGTATGCTGGATAAAAGAATCTTATCAGACATCAAGATCTCTCTGTCGTCAAGATCAGTAGAGCACTATTCATTCAATCAGGGGGGCCAGCATCTTTATTTATAGCCTAAAAGAACATCTAAATCAAATAAGAGAAATTTCAAATAAAGAAAATATAAAAAATAAAAATAGAAAAAAACATTTTGTAAACCTAGAGGAAGACATTTTGAAGATGAGAACATCTCCGAAACCAATTGAAACACCATAAAACAACTAAATGAAAATATGACCTTGGCAAAACAATCATAATAAAATATTTTAAATTTAGCTCATTCTAGCTTGTTATATATACTATTGTCAAATCGAAACATTTGCAATAGAATAACTAAAAGAAATAAGCAGGTTTTAATCGATCAAAAGAAAGAATATAATTGAGATGCAAGAGATTGAATTAGTGGGAGCTAAGAAATATGTATATAGGCATTATGATAACATCATAGGGAGAGAGGTCGGGAACATTAAGATATCCATTAGTTATGCTAACACAGTGAATTTTCATTTCCAATAAGCTTAAACCAAGAGGCAACCTTGAGGTATTTCATGAATTAGTGAGAAGAGGCTAGCCTTGTCATTTACAAATTGAACAGAGGTATTCATAAGGTACAATGTAATATGATGCTTGCAAAAGGCATTGTGTTGATAGTTCGAATTAGTATATGCGTAAAGACAATTGAAATCATGGGGAAAATCTTTAGTGGATACTAGCTTGAAATTTGTAAAACTGAATGCAAACACATAGAGTTCTGAAACACAAATGAACAATCAAAATTGGCAAGAAAGGAATTGCCCAATTATGATTTTCTTTTCATTATATTGATTTTGCTAACAAAAACATAACATGATTAAGAAGATCTATAAACAAAAGTTTGGCATTGCATAAATGAGATAATGTTGATGTATATGTATGGAGAACTAGGATATATAGAGTTGAAAATAGATTATTTTAGAGCAAGTAGAGAAGCAAATCAATTGAAATTCTAGGAGCAATTTAGAGCATAAAACCAACTGGAATTCTAGGAGCAGGTTTAAAAATGATGCTCAACAAGGTCACTAAAGAGGAGATGCAAACCTAAGAAAATATGGACAGAAATCATAAAAGTTATTTTCAAGAAGTTTGAAGTGATAGATTATATTGCCATTAACCAGGAATATAACTAAGATTGCATTGTCATTAGCAAGAAGAAATGTCCAAAAGTTCTATAAATATGATTTTTAAATAGTTAGGATGAGGCTAGTTAATTGTTATTAAATTTTTTTAATAAATAATTCTCATATCCAAAATCAAACTCCAAATCAATCTAATTATCAATAAAATCAGAGACTATCAACTACATAGTACACAATGATTTCTTTTTAAATTTACCCATAAAGTGGTATGTTGGTTCTGCACTTCATAACTTCTTAGTTAAAGGAATTCAACAAAAGGATGTTAAAAGAAAATGAGATTATATTGTTAAACTAATGATTAACTATTTTCTCACCTTTTGCTAGATTTGTCAAGCTTAAGATCTCAAGAGATCGATGCTCCTCTTAGTAATGATTTTCTAGTTAGGCGCCTGCTATTGTCTTTTTGTTTGTTCAAAATTGCTTTTGCCTTTAATTTATGATTTTCATTAGTATTGTGCATGAATACTAAAGAACATTCCATTTGAAAATGTAAGCGCAGTTGAAGATATTAGAGAGGAGATCCACAACTTACCTATTATGCATTGACTTTCTGGACTAATGATTCACCATCCCATCATAATTACAACACAACATATAATAGACATCATAATATACCAAGTTTAGAAAAAAAATGCAAAACTAATGTAAGGTTCTTGATCTTCTAATTAGCTAGCTTCAAATTAAGGCATTTAGCTTAATTTTCTAAACCAGTCACAATTATAGTAAAAATTCGATTTGAATGGGTTCAATCCCAACTGAGCATATGATATTGTGATCAAAAGAAAATAAAGAGAGATATAACATTAGATTAAGATGGTTGAGTTGACCTATAAGGCTAAATTAAGTTTTTGGTCAAAAAGGTCATAGGTTTAAATCAAATTAAAAATATTTTAAAAATAAAAATAATAAAATTTATATAATACTTTCAATTATCTAACCAATTAAAATTATTATTATAAATTATTCTAATAATACTATAATATTAAGACATATCATATTATAATATTATAAATATAATATATTATCTTAATTTATACTAAGGTATATATTAGAATTAGAATTATATTTTATTTATAATATATTACAATCTTATAATAATAATATTTGAATATTACATTATATTATATTATTATAATCATATTATATTACAATTTTAAATATTTTTATTCTTTTGATTTGAATATGTAATTTTGAAGTTTAATAGAAATAGCTTTCTCATGCACAAGGCAAAGCTTTTGATGAAAAAATTTAGATTAAAATTTTCTATACAGCGTTTAATATAACAGCTTTTAATGAAGCAAAATATATTTTTTAAAAATTTATCAAACACCAATCCAACCAACCAACCAAAAAAAAAAAAAAACTTTTGGCCATCCAAAGTTTGGAGCCCTAATGGGGCAAATATAGATATGGACACGGACTCCGTTATTATAAAATGTGCACAATGATCGCGGTTCCGTCCAAGGACGCGTTTATCTGAGGCGGTATTTCTCACATTGTTTTTTTTTTTTTTTTTTAATTCCTTTGTTTTGTTCCCACTTCCCTCTCGGCACCCGACCCTCTTTTCCGACTTTCACCCTTCGTTTCAACCCCCTTTCCCTCTCTTCTCTCTCCTCGAGATCCTTGATCCCCAAATCTCCCCCCTTCCCAAATCGACGACTCCTCGTCAAAACCCCAGCTCTCCGTCGTTCTCTCTCTCTCTTTGGTCTCGTCGTCGACATGGACACGTCGAGCGCCTTGGACATGTCTCTCGATGATATCATCAAGAAGAACAAGAAGTCCCCCGCTGGAAATTCCCGCGGCCGGGGACGAGGATCCGGTCCCGGTCCTGCCCGCCGCTTCCCCAACCGCTCCGGGAACCGCTCCGCCCCTTATTCCGTCGGGAAGGTACGACAAGGGTTTCCCCATCCCCGCCGGATCTCTAGATCTCCACCGGATTTAGATTCGCGTTCTTCTCTTCTTGAATCTAGAGTCTCTCACTTGATCTCCAATCCAGGCTCCGGATTCGACATGGCAGCACGATATGTACTCGGATAAGATGGGGGATTATTCGGCCCCGGCGGCTAGGGCATCAGCTATAGAGACGGGCACCAAGCTCTACATCTCCAACTTGGACTACGGGGTCTCCAACGAGGACGTCAAGGTTGTTATCTTTACCCTTTTTCTTTGATTTGGTTTTATTTATCGGACTCTGTGATATGTCTATAATTCTTTCTTATCTATTCTCTATGTTGTGTTTGAAGATGTATGTTCTTTTGTTTGTTTATCTGTTAATTGAACCATGACGTCTATTTGATTGAAGTTAACTGACATAATGGATAGATTCTGAAGAACTCTGTTCTATAATTTTCTTGAAGGGCTCTTTGTATTTTTCCCTTTATGTTAAACAAGGATAGGATACCAGAAAATCAACACCCAGGATAAAGATATTTGATTATACACTGAACAAAAGGACTTGATACTTAGACTTATATTTGTGAAGCCATGAATTCAGCTTCTGTAACTGAGTATCCTGTTGGATGTTTACTTTTTCCGCTATCATAGCAGCTACACCTGTGCCATAGATTTGGTGCATATCTCTCTTGTTTGGTATATCATGTTGGATCACCTGAATGCTTCTCTGGCTTAGTAGCATTACACTTGATATGGTCAAAAGTATAAACGCAGGAAACATTTTAGAGTTAAATATGTTTCTATAACCTCCAATATAAGGATAACTAATCATGAGATATCAAGTATAAGGTTGGAGGTTGGGAGGATCAGACATCTCTTTTTCTAGTCATCTTTTGTGATGGTAATAGATTGAAAGCATCAACCTAAAGATACCACCATTCACGCAGGGCCATGCATGCAATTGTTCATGGGCTGGTTAAACTAGCTTAACAGAGGTGTTTGGGGAGGGCGAGCTTTTGTCAGTAAGAAATATTTATGAGAGATGGAGAAAGGTTCCTTGGATAGTTGTGTTAGTTTGCTGCACAGAGGTGAAGATGCTTGCTAGGAAACATATTCCCCTGTCAACATGGGTGCTATTGTGAAATTAGATGTGTGATCTGGCTGTATTTACGATAGCATTCATGTTAAATGGTGGGCTGAGCCACTGAGGTTGATGGTGGTGTAATGAAAGCAAGATCTTTTACATTCATGTCATGTCATTAGGTCACCCGACATTTCCATTGCATCTTGACATGATATCATATTGGCATACTTGGATGTGCAACCCTTAGGAGTGTTGCAGATTTTATACAAGTTTGAGCATCTCCTTCTCAACTGTAAAAGGTACTTGTGATGAGTTTTTTTATTCCTCAGGAAATTCTGCTGAATGCTCCTAATTTTTTTATCAGATCTCTCAGTCCTTGTATTTCGCTTTATGTGGTGCCAACAGAAAAAAAATCTCATGCTTTTACAGGAAAAAGTTGACTGTTTGGTTGTCTAAAGTTTTGATTAATCTGATCCAGGAACTCTTTTCTGAGGTTGGTGATCTGAAGCGCTACTCAATTCATTATGATAGGAGCGGGAGATCCAAGGTATTTCCATTAACTTGGCCTTGGCATGTGGTTTTAGTATTGCATCTGTCTTTTCTTACATTTGGAAAATGTGGTTCTTAAAGGGAACTGCAGAAGTTGTCTTTTCAAGGCGAGGAGATGCATTAGCAGCTGTAAAAAGATACAACAATGTTCAACTTGATGGCAAGCCTATGAAAATAGAGATAGTAGGAACAAACATTCCAACACCAGCTGCTGCGTCTCAGGTGTCAAATGGGGGCTACGGAAAACCCAATGGTGCTTCTAAAAGGTTTGAGATTTATCGCATTTATGAGATGCATGGTATTTAATGAGTTATCTGTTTATTGTTGCTTATTGTGAGATGGCTTGTTTAACTTTTGCTTTAACTATTATTAAGTAATTGCCTTGGTTAAGCAATTGCATGACATGCATTAGCCCGTCATCTCATTCCCAGTATGCCAACTCTTAAAAAACATTACCTTTCTATATTTCCTTCAGCTATTAGCAAATATCAGTTTCTATACTATTTTAGGATGCTAATATTCTGATCTGAGTGCTACTTTTATGATAGGGATGAAAAATGTTGCAATATTTTCATGCACAGCGTGCATTCTCATCAATATATCTAGATTCTGTTCTCATCTTTTTAATTGCTTAAATGCCATCCTGCAAGTATAAAATTCTTGCTTTTTAACCTTGTTAGATTCCAACTTGAATTTTTTACTTTAACCATCATTGTGATACTAGCAGCTAATAAAAAAGTACATGAAGGTCTTGTTTGGCAAGGTTTGAAATTTAAAAAGAAGGATCAAGTATGCAATTGTGAAAGAATAGCGCTGTGTTTATTTTTTTCCTGTTGAACAGATAAATGATCATAAGTAAGGCCTATAAAAAGTCAAGATGCCAATCCTTATTCTAAATGATTGATGGTTTAGCATGTTTCTTTGTAGGCATAGTTGATGCTTCAACCTTTTGCTTTCATTCTTAGACTTTTGGTTGAATAACATATTAGTGTCCAAGCTTAAATGGTTTTAACTTATATATACTCCAGCTTGTCATCACCTACGTACCAATATGGCAAGCATGCTATGTAGAATATTAACAAGATTAATGAGAAATATATATGCATAAATATGGGCAAGCATGTGACATTTTTTGTTACTCATCTTTTTGATTCTAAATTATATTTGTATTGATACTTTTAGGGGATGTAATATAATTAATCTTGCGACTCTTCAAAGGTTTTTTCTCCCTCCATCTGTTTTGTAATACCTACATGTTATTTTGTTGTTAAATATCTGAGATTTTAAGATATATTAAGGGATGTAAAAAATACATAAGGTTTGGGTCTCATTGTTCCTTGGAGAATTGTCATAAAAGGTAGTACATATAGTTTTTTTTTGGGAAAAAGATTTTTGAATTTGAACATGTGTTTATGTTAGGCATTATAAGAATTAAGGTAGCCTCAGAATTCATTTCTTTTCTTTTGAATTAAACATCATCTATTGGGACCAAAAATGTATTTGAAGTATAAAGTATGTATATGATTGCCTATGTTTTTGTTGTTTGTCTGTAAAGAATAAATGAATTTATTGCAGCAATTGAAAGCTAAAAATAAAAAAAATGTTTTTTTGGCTAAGTTTGCATTGCTGTCATTTTGCACTCCTCATAGCTGTCTTCTTACACTGAGATTGAAAAATATCTTCTCATGTGTAGACATGTAGGTTTGGTCATCTGACCCAGATTCTGGTTTTAATGCTTCCCAGTTCACAATGTTAGACCGTAACTTATTGGTGACCATCACATGGTACATCCCACAAATGGTTACATTTTCTAAATGATGATTGCACGACATCAATTAAGGTTTTTAACCTCTGTTGTCACAACAATCTAAATCGGTTACCTAATATTGATATAAACCTAGATATTGATTCATCTTGACTGAAGTGAAACGTTCAGAGGGATTTGAGAGAATTGATATTACTCAATCTTAACGTTGGCCAATATATGGTAGATGTAAGATTAAAAACACTATTAAAGCAAAAGCTTGAAATCCTCAAATTGTGATTTGTGAGAGGTGCAGGTAGGGAGGGAGGAAAGTAGGAAGAGTAATGTATCATATAGAGCTCATTCATTTGATGTCTGCCACCATCTTAGTAGTGTGATCCACATTAGAATGGTAGTGTATTTGCTTCAAAAACTTCTAGGAATCTTGTACTTATGCCCTTTTCTTGAGCTTTTCCATCAAGATGAAATATTCCCTTCTCCACACTCACATTGCTCGCCCAAATGAGGACATGAGGGCATCGATACCATCTACGCCTTAGAAAGCTGAAGTGGCGACTTTGACATCTTTGACAGATGGGTAAGAGATCGCTCTTTTACCCCTCTTTGAATGCCAAAAAAGTTCTTGGGCATATTTTCCTCTATTTCAGGTCAGGATTTGGTTTAAGTTGGATGATTCAGCAAGAATGATGATTTTATTTTTGTTTTATTTTTGAGTAATAATTTTTCTTGGAGGTGGGTTTGAAGGTTGTAGGCGATCCCAATCCTTCGAAATATAATTAAAATGTGTCATTTTGATGAGTGGAAACCCTAATTTTGGTGGGGATAATGATAATTGGCCATTATATCAAAGTATTTAGGCTTATAACAGGAGAGATTATACTGGCTGATACTTATGTATTGGTAAGTGGTCGATATCAATACAAACCAATAACTTGGTTAATACAGAAACCTTGCATCCAACTGCATGCACTATATTTTCTTGTGGTGTTTACATATTTAGTACTTTCTCACAGCATAGGCCATGCATTTTTGATATTTTGAATAGGTATTATTGAAGCAACTTTTAAAAGCTCTTTCTAATTGAGAAAGAAGTTGTCAATAGTAAAAAAGAAATCTAAATCTAATTGACAAGTATTATACCCACTTTCTTACTTTTAAATTTTTTTATTATATTTCTAATTTAGATTTTCTTTTTACTAGAAAGTTAGATCAGGTTTTTGTAAAGATGGTAAGATTATATCAATTGAGAGCTTAACCATTCAACATAAATCGATAGTTTTGGAGTGTGTTAGGAAATGAAAGAGGACTGAAAATATGAGAATGTGGGGATTAGGTGGTGAAATTTGATGGAGAAAAATAAATTGTTTTTAAGAATAGAGTACTAAAGAAGGAAAATGGGTTTAGATGAGGAAATCAGTATCACATGAGAAGAGTTAGCTAATAGTATTAAAGTAGTTATTAGAGGAGGACAAGAGCTATCAAGTAAGGAAATTGATTGTAGAATGAGAAAGTCCAATTGATGGTTGAAGTTAAAAGAGATTGCCATAGTGGTTAAGGTTAAAAAGAAATTGTTAAGAAAACTACTTAAATGTAGAAGTATAGAAATGTATGAAAGCTATTTGATTGCTTAAAAGGAAATTAAGAGGACAAAATGAGAGGTTGAATCAATGAATCGCTTATTGTAAGTTATATTGTAAGTTAGAAATTAAGATTGTGTTGCCATGGTAATGAACGGCTTTGGTGCGGACACCAGGCTCAGGAGGAGGCTTCAACAACTATAGCTGGATTCTTTATGGATGGAAGATTAAATTAAGTTTTTATCCTGTATTTATTTTTTATTTGAGCAATTTTATTTCAATTGACTGTATTTGTTTGATTGAGTCTGCTTAAGTTCTTTATTGCAATTGAGTCAAAAGGAGTCCAGCCCAAAAATTCGATCTGGTTTAGCACAAGAAGAATGGGTGCATGGTCATGAAGTCACCAACATTGAAGCCATATCATCACGCCACATCAACAAGGAATGTCGCCCAATGAATAGAAAGATTTTGAATCGAGTCAAAGTCCCACAACCACCTTCTTTATCATGGAACGCCCCATATTTTTTTTTCGCACGTCTCTTTTGGAAACCACCTCCACAAATCAAGGGACATCCATATTGGAAACTGCTTCCATAAATCATGGGACGTCCACATTGACGCCCACATTGGAAACCGCCTCTACAAATCATGGGATGCCCGCATTCTTTTCTTGGCTGGTCGAGATCTTCTTCCTTTAATGATAATATGTAAGTGCTTGGTAGTCTATAAAAAGGGCTTCTGGTTTTTTGTAAGAGGAAAATTAATGAAGTTTTCTTGAGAAAATCCTCTGCTTGTTAGATGGGTCCCTGTGAGAGGGTAGGCGTGAGGCCTGGTGTCTATTTATATCGTCCATATTTTATCCTCCTTTTCTTACTTTGCTTCAAGCTCATTTTCAACCGATCAAGGATCCCCGGCTTCCATGGTTCCAAAGTTGCAGGTTCTCACCATGAATCAAGGTACGGAAGCTTACAATATGGTGGAATCCCTTGTCATCCTCAAGTTCCTGGAGAACCCTCTTTAAAATCCTTTCAGATCTGCAATTATTAGATTTACTTAGCCCTAATCTGAGTGGTTTCTTAACCACAAAGATCCGCTTCTTTATTACTTTGTTTAAATTCTAAATTCAAACATTATTTAGTCTTCTAAGTCCCCTCCATAAAATTTCTAGTTCTTAAACAATGAGTGAATGCATGTGTTATTTCACTTAATCGTTCATTTAATCTTTACTAATTCTATTAGAAATACATCCCACGTCGGTTGTCCCACATCATCATGGTATCAGAGCATGGTTGGTTAGGGCAAAATTTCTAGTTTTGCTTGCTGCTGGATTATCTGAATATTGCAGTATATGGTCTGATGTTTTAATTGTTGTAGTGTGTAGAAAATTCAAAATTTTATAATTTTTATTTTGCTAGATTCTTTATAATTCAAAGTATTTTTCAGAATTTTCTCAGGCATTATTTCGGACTGTGAATTTTCTGCCAGCCGAAATAAGGTCTGAGAACAGGTTCTGTTCTATTTTCTGACTTGACTGGATTCTAGGAACTACCCAGTAAAGCAACAATTTTAAATTTAATTTCCTTTCACTTAGTATCATTATTGAGTTAATAGTGTTCTGTAATTTTTTCTGAATTTTCTGAATATGTTACATAACACTCCCCTGCATCACTTTGGAGTTGCAACACAAATTCTGCACATGATTTTAGGATTCATATGAATGTTGCATACATCTCATGATAAATCAATTAAGGGCTTATGTGCCTAATTGCACTGCATGACAACTAGGTCAGGTACACCCTTCCAAATCCAAGCTCAATCAAGTGCAACCATGGACCAAAATTTTAAGACATTGATGAAAACCCTGAATGATCAAATGGCCCGACTAAACCAGAATCTGACTGATCAATTGACCCAACCATCCAAAGCATAACTGATCAAATGACCCATATCACTTTTAGGCTTGACCAATTAGAGGCAGGTACTCCTACAAGAGCCCATGAGGCCCAAAGAAGAGCTCTACATCAAGACCTTTTTCCTGAACCAATCCTAGAAGGCCTAATCAAGAACCTTTCTTTGAGCCAAATCCTAGAAGACTCAATTTTAATCGAGTCCATGACCCGAATCCTAGGAGAGCACTCCATGACCCAACTTATGAGCCAAATCCTAGGAGACCCAATCAGGATCAAATGGACAGTATGACCGAACTCTTAGGAATATTAGATTAGAAGCACCCACTTTTGATGGAAGTCTAGATCCTAAGGTTTATGTAGATTGGGAGGGCGAGATGGATCAGTATTTTGAGTGGTACGAAATGACTGAGGAAAGGAAATGCAAATTTGCAAAGCTTAGGTTAGTCGTTGGGCTCGGTTATACCGAGGAAATATCGAGAGATTTATTAGACAGAGAGGTGATGTTCCCATAGTAACCTGGAGAGCAATGAAGCGTAGACTTAGAGAGAAGTACCTTCCCATGTCCTTCAACCAAAGACTTCTAGATCAGTGGCAGAGATTGACCCAAGGAACAAAGAGTGTAGCTGAGTACATCGCAAAGTTTGATGAATTTGTGATGAGATGCAATGTCGATGAGTCCGAATCAGTTACCTTATCTAGATTCAGAGCCGGATTAAGGGAAGAGATCCAGAAAGAGTTGTTCACGAGAGAAGTTCAAGATTTAGAGCTAGCCTATCAGATAGCACGTGATGCTGAGAGATTTCATAGGGGATCAGTTTATCGCAGACCAGAAACCCCTAGAATTAGTGCACCTAGTCAGCAGCTAGGACCAAGTCAGATGCGACCCAACCGGCCTAACCCTGGTGCACCTCTGACTCGTAGAGATGATAAGGGCAAAGCACCAGAAGTTCAGAGAAACCCAAACCGGAATGCTTGCTTCAAATGTCATCAGATAGGCCATTATGTGAGCAATTGCCCAAATAGAGCCTTGTACATGGAAGGGTTAGAGGAAAATGAGTCTGAATCCAAAGCACCTTAGATGATTGTGTCGAGGAAGTATATAGGCTGAGGATAATCTGGCAGATGAGTATGAAGGTGATGAGGATCTTGTAGACCCTGACCTTTTGGGAGTAGTTAGATGCATCCTTACCCAGACTAAGACCCAGGACGATTGGTATAGGACTAACATCCTACAAACCTTTGTCAAGTTAGGGGATAAGGTGTGTAAGATAATCATAGGTAGTGGAAGTTGTGTGAATGCCATATCTACTAGTGCTGTCAAAACTTTAGGCTTATCCACAACTCCCCATCCAAACCCCTATAAGGAGAAAGTGTGGTGTGATGTTCTACCAATGTGAGTGAGTAGTATCATCTTAGGTCGACCTTGGTTATTTGAACATGACGCAACCCTTTTTAGCCGATCTAATTCTTGCTCATTCATGTACCTTGGGAAAAAGGATGGGCACGTGAGGATGTGTCGATAGTCGTGCCATAAATAAAATTACAGTAAAATATAAGTTTTTCATTCCCCGCTTGGACGATATGCTAGATATGATGGCCGGTGCAACTATATTTTCCAAGATTAATTTGAAGAGCGGCGATCACCAGTTAGGATTAGACCAGGGGATGAGTGGAAGATTGCATTTAAGACTAAGGATGGTTTATTTGAATGGGTAGTGATGCCATTTCGGTTGTCTAATGCACCTAGCACATTTGAGGATCATGACCCAAGTCCTACTTGCCTTCATGGGAAAATTTGTAGTAGTATACTTTGATGATATTTTAATTTACAGTAGGAGTAAGGAAAGCCATTAGACCACCTTAGGCAAGTATGTACAACCCTTAGGAAAGAGAATCTCTATGCTAATTTGAAGAAGTGTGAGTTCTTAACCCATAGAGTCACTTTCCTAGGTTTCATTGTCACCCTTGATGGAGTTTCAGCTGATCCTGAAAAGATAAAAGCCATAGTTGAGTCGCCTGTTCCCAAAACTGTTCATGATATTTGTAGTTTTCATGGTCTAGCCACCTTCTATAGGAGATTCATACGAGGTTTTAGCTCCATTGTCGCCCAATAACTGATTGTCTTAGGAAGGGTAGTTTTAATTGGACCAAAGCAGTTAATAGAGCCTTCCTAGAGATAAAAGGTAGAATGACACAAGCACCTATTTTGAAGTTACCAGACTTTACCAAAGTATTCGAGGTAGCTTGTGATGCATCTGGAGTTGGAATAGGCGGAGTTTTAAGCCAGGAGAACCACTCCATAGCTTTCTTTAGTGAAAAATTAAATGATGCTAAGCTTAAATATTCCACCTATGATAAAGAACTCTATGCGGTGGTGCAAGCTTTAAAGTATTGGAGACACTATCTTCTACCGCAAGAATTTGTCTTATTCTCTGATCACGAGGCCCTTAGATTTCTTAATTCCCAGAAAAGTTGAATCCTAGGCATGCCAAATGGGTAGAATACATCCAAGCCTACACTTTTGTCTTGAAACACCATGCCGGAGCTGAGAATAAGGTAGCTGATGCTTTGAGTCGACCTTACTTTTACATTCAGTTAGCACTGAAGTTGTTGGGTTTGAGAGACTTAAAGATGAGTATGCAATCTGTCCAGACTTTAGTGAAATTTACCAAGCCTTGAGTCAAGGACCATCTAGTGACTATAGTGATTATACCCTTCTAGATGGTCATCTGTTTAAAGAGAACAAGCTTGCATTCCAAAACTTCCTTGAGAGACTTTCTAGTTTGGGAGACCCATGTGGGAGGTTTAGCTGGTCACTTTGGTAGAAATAAGATCATTTTAGCTGTTGAGGACCAATTTTTTTTGGTCAGGACTTAAGAGACAAGTTGCCAATAGTGGCCAGGTGTCGAACTTGTGCTGTTGGCAAGCAGCATAAGCAAAATATGGATTTATACCCTTACATGTACCCGATTGTCCCTGGACCTTAGCATGGATTTCGTATTAGGCCTACCTAAGACCCAGCGGAAACATGATTCGATCTTTGTTGTGGTCGATAGGTTCTCAAAAATGGCTCACTTCATCCCTTGTTCCCAAACCGTTGATGCCTCTAGAGTCGCCAAACTTTTTCTAGATGGAGTGGTAAAGCTATAGTCTGCCTAAAACCATAGTGTCTGATAGGGATGTCAAATTCACCAGCTACTTTTGGAAAACCCTATGGCATTTGTTAGGTACCAAATTGAAATTCTCCACTGCCTACCACTCCAGACTAAAGTCATAAATAGGAGTCTAGGCAACCTACTGAGGTGTCTTGTAGGAGAACATCTGGAAACTGGGATTTATTATTACCTCGTGCTGAGTTTGCATACAACAGTTCAGTCAATAGGTTTACTGGGAAAAGCCCCTTTGAGATTGTCCATGATTATAAACCTAGAAGACCTATCGACCTCATTCATTACCATCACATGCACGAGTATCTGAGTCCGCCGAGTCATATGCACAGCATATTAAGGAGTTGCATAAAGAAATTAGTAAAAAGATTCAAATGAGCAATGAAGTATATAGACATATGGCTAACTCACGTAAAAGAATGAAGGAATTTAATGAAGGGGACTCTGTAATGATTAAACTTAGACCTAAAGGTTTCCACTGGGAACTATGAAGAAACTATACGCCCGGGGAGCTGGATCTTTCAAAGTAATAAAGAAAGTAGGACCTAATGTATATGTTTTAGAGTTACCACCAGATTATGGCGTTAGTTTTACATTTAATATTTCATATATGAAAGAATACAAAGAACCGCATTAATTCCTCGTGAGCCTTTTGGGCCTTATCCTGCCTTTAGAGTGAAACCCTACTTGAGTGTCCACCAGCAATTCCACCGGACCGAGAGACAGAGTTGAACGTATTTTGGATGACCAGGCGATTACTACCAGAAATAAAGGCTATCAACGTTACCTGGTTCATTGGCAAGGCCGACCTGAATCCGAGGACTCCTGGATCACCCGAGAGGATCTTCAACAAATTGCACCAGACTTACTAGAGAAATATCATGGACATATTGATCCTTACTCAACAGGGTCGAGTTCCTCCATCCGGAGAGAATTGGTGCGGACACCAGGCTCAGGAAGAGGCTTCAACAACTTCAGCTGGATTCTTTATGGATGGAAGATTAAATTAAGTTTTAGTCCTGTATTTATTTTTCATTTGAGCAATTTTATTTCAATTGACTGTATTTGTTTGATTGAGTCTGCTTAAGTTCTTTATTGCAATTGAGTCAAAAAGGAGTCCAGCCCAAAAACCCGATCTGGTTCAGTACAAGAAGAATGGGTGCATGGTCATGAAGTCACCAACATTGAAGCCATATCATCACGCCACATTAAAAAGGAATGTCGCCCAATGAATAGAAATATTTTGAATCAAGTCAAAGTCCCCACAACCACCTTCTCTTATCATGGGACGCCCCACATTCTTCTTTTCGCACGTCTCCTCTTGGAAATCACCTCACAAATCAAGGGACGTCATATTGGAAACTGCCTCCACAAATCATGGGACGCCCACATTGACGCCCACATTGGAAACCGCCTCCACAAATCATGGGATGCCCACATTCTTCTCTTGGCTGGCCGAGATCTTCTTCCTCTAATGATAATACAGTGTAAGTGCTCTATAAAAAGGGCTCCTGGTTTTTTGTAAGAGGGAAATTAATGAAGTTTTCTTGAGAAAATTCCCTGCTTGTTAGATGGGTCAAGGGTATGCGTGAGGCCTGGTGTCTATTTATATCGTCCACATTTTATCCTCCTTTCCCACTTTGCTTCAAGCCCATTTTCAACCGATCAAGGATCCCCGGCTTCCATGGTTCCAAAGTTGCAGGTTGTTCCCACCATGAATCAAGGTACAGAAGCTTACAATATGGTGGAATCCCTTGTCATCCTCAAGTTCCTTCCCTGAGTACATCGATTTTACTTAAGTTTATTATTGCTGAAAGAACCCTTTTTAAAATCCTTTCAGATTTGCAATTATTAGATTTACTTAGCCCTAATCTGAGTGGTTTCTTAACCACAAAGATCCACTTCTTTATTACTTTGTTTAAATTCTAAATTCAAACTTTGTTTAGTCTTCTAAATTTCCTCCATAAAATTTCTAGTTCTTAAACAATGAGTGAATGCATGTGTTATTTCACTTAATCGTTCATTTAATCTTTACTAATTCTATTAGAAATACATCCCACGTTTGTTGTCCCATATCAGGCTTACTGCTCTTAGAGGTAGGATGGTTAAATTTGGAGTCAAACTCATTCCTGATCACCATTCACTACACCCTTGCACATTTCCTGTGTCACTTTTTCAGTTTCTTGTGCCACTTAGGTCTTTGAACAATAAGAGAACTGTATATCTCTACAATTAAATCTCAACACTGCTCCTGATCCTACTGTTAGTTTTTTTAGATCTCATCTGTTGGGTTTTCATAGTGAATTTACCTATAATTGCATTTCTCATGCTTTAGATATTTGATTGGTGTGACTAGTTCGCTAGTAAATTGTGATGCTTCTGACTATGTTGAAGGCCTTTATTATTCACTCTGCATTTAGTTATGCAAAGTAAAAGCTCCATATAGTGAGATTGTTTTACTTAATACTGGAAAATAGTATGGATACAAAGGTAGGCTATATTCTTCTTCTTTAAGAATTCTTGAAGACACTTGGAATCTTGATCTTATGTAATAAATCAATATCTGAGAGTAAGCAAGAAACAAAAGTAGGAAGGGGAAATCTTTAACCAACATACTGAAACTCATTGCATTTAATTCTCTCCTTGGGTATCCCTGCAAAAAACAGCTTATAGAGAGTTTGAGGGGCCATAGTCTGTTTTGTCATTTCACTAAGATCTTAAATAATCATGACATGAGATTTGTGAACTATGGTGGTATTGTGATATTACACCAATACACCTCTACAACGTCTTTTTCTCTAATAATTAAAGGAAATTTCTTGGCCTTTGGTAAGCGCTGACCACCATCACTGAAGAGCCTTATTAGATTCTAAAAGATAATAAGACATCCAAATGGACTATGTTTTCTTTCCTTTCTTAGTAGAAATGTTTTCAAGCTTAAGCATTGGATAAATCCTGCCATTTTGTTTCTCACCTAATAAATTTTCTACTTAATTTTGATTTCTTTTAAAATTTAACTTTTGCTTGTTTTGGCACGGTAATGTAACAGTGCACCAGGAAGGGGCTCTACGGGATTGCCACGAGGTGGTGGCCGTGGAAGGGGAAGGGGCCGTGGTCGAGGTAAAGGTCGTAATGAGCCAGTCTCTGCAGCAGAGCTTGATGCTGATTTGGAGAAGTACCATTCGGAAGCCATGCAGATCAATTGAAACCCCTTATTTGGATTTTATATGCACCAATTGCTTGCTTGACGCTTCTCAATAGCTTTTTATTTTTCTACACCCATGCTGTCTGTAGGGAAGATGGTACTCTTAAAACTGATCTACTAGTTTATGGGGCCTTGGTTTTCCTTTTGTTACTTCTCCTTTGGATTTCAACATGCTACTTGGATTAAATGGACATCTGGTGACTGCCCTTATGGATCATTTCATTGGATTGGTCTTTTTTTCTATCTTTCATTAATGCGGCTCAGATTACTTCCTGCGTTGGTGGTGCAAACTGTTCAAGTCAACTGCACAAGGGAAGCTGCAATACTTGAGCATATGCAGTCCTAGTTTCTCATTCTGAATTGTTTCACAGCCTATGCTGGTTGAAGGTATGCGTGTTTTTTCTGAATACTCTGCCTAATACTGTGTATTGTTACTGAACTGTGCGCTTGGTAAATGATTGTTGCACCGTAAATCTGACTTTTTTAAAATACTTTTTAACTTCGTATGAGCGCCGAAGCTTTATCTAACGATGGTAATATTAGCATGCCATGCAATGAAACCTGAAAAAAATGTATTGCATTGTTTTGCAGGTGGGTTGCATGACTGAGTCACATCCTTAATAGCATATGTTTGCCTCTAGTGTCTTGGGGTTCTCTTTGAGGTATCTACGTAGTTGATGAGATATGAGGTTCCTTCACCTAGCCAAGCCAAAAATACTCTGTGGGTTGCTGCTGATTTGTTCTCCAGTAGCATTGGTGCCCATGAATGTTTAAAACCTTCATGATGGTGCATCAGATATATTTATAATTGTGCATCAACTGAAAGCCGGTTGATGCTTGTGGGCTTTGCTTGTGGACTGAGGCAGAGCTTAGGGTGTCAAGTCATCAAACACGAAAACTATCTGCAGGCTGCTGTTGATTTCCAGTAGTGTCAGTGGCTGTGAATTTTGCAAATATGCACAATGGTGCATCAGATATCATATGAATTGTGCATCAATTGAGAGCGGATTGATGCTCGTGGGTCTGCATGTGGACTAAAGCAGAGCTTAGGGCTTCGAGGTGCCTAAAGTAAAAATTATCTTGTGGGTTGCTCTGTTGATTTCCAGTAGTACGAGCGCTCATGAGTTTTGAAATATGCATGGCGGTGCATAAGATATCGTTTAAGTTTTGTCAACTGAAAGCAGGTATATGTTTGTGGGCTCTGCTTGTGGAGTGGGGCTGACCTTGCGGTATCAGTGTGCAGAACCGTGATGGTTTTGCCTTCTAAGGAATGAACTGTCAAAAATTGTACCTGAACAGAGTGATTGCTAACTGGTTTCAGTTTCGCTCATGAGTTTTGAAAATATGCATGACGGTGCATAAGATTAAGTTTTGTCAACTGAAAGCAGGTGTATGTTTGTGGGCTCTGCTTGTGGAGTGGGGCTGAGCTTGCGGTTTCAGTGTGCAGAACCGTGATTGGTTTTGCCTTCTAAGGAATGAACCATCAAAAATTGTACCTGAATAGAGAGATTGCTAACTGGTTTTAGTTTCGCTCGAGTTTTAAAAATATGCATGACGGAGCATAAGGTATCGTTAAAGTTTTGTCAACTGAAAGCAGGTGTATGTTTGTGGGTTCTGCTTGTGGAGTGGGCTGAGCTTGCGGTTTCAGTGTGCAGAACCGTGATTGGTTTTGCCTTCTAAGGAATAAACCATCAAAAATTGTACATGAATAGAGTGATTGCTAACTGGTTTCAGTTTGGCTCATGAGTTTTGAAAATATGCATGACGGTGCATAAGATATCGTTAAAGTTTTGTCAACTGAAAGCAGGTGTATGTTTGTGGGCTTTGCTTGTGGAGTGGGGCTGAGCTTGTGGTTTCAGTGCAAACCGTGATGGTTTTGCCTTCTAAGGAATGAACCGTCAAAAAATGTAAGTGATTGCTAACTGGTTTTAGTTTCGCTCTTGAGTTTTGAAAATATGCCTGACGGAGCATAAGATATTGTTAAAGTTTTGTCAACTGAAAGCAGGTGTATGTTTGAGGGTTCTGCTTGTGGAGTGGGCTTAAGCTTGCGGTTTCAGGTTTTGCCTTCTAAGGAATGAACCGTCAAAAATTGTACATGAATAGAGTGATTGCTAACTGGTTTCTGGATATGAATTTTTGGTTTTTGGGATTGTAAATGTTGTTGGTAATAGGGCGTTTGCTGTTTGAATGACTACTATTTGTGAAGTCGACTACTATTTCGGGTTGGTAGCGTTCAGAGATCTTCGTTGGTACATCGGTTTGGTATCATCTCATGATATTTTTTGGCTTTAGTCTTTGGACTCCTATATGTAGGAAACGGAATGACAGCACGTTCGGTTCCAGCTAAGCAATGTCTGTCTGATGCGTCTATGTCGTTCCTGGACGTGCCTATCTTTGGGAAGTGCCGTCTGGCTTACCAACGGGAGTTGACTTGCTGTTTTTATTACTTCGTTGCAAACGTTTTGAGGGTTGGATGCTGCTACTTTTCAGAACGAGTTGCAGAATTGGAAGTTGAAATCAATACTCCCATTATTAGTTTAGCATCATCGAGCCATGTTGATAAAATTAGGAAAGGCACAAATCTTACAAGCGGCTTGTGGGATATAAGCCGTGCATATTGCCATGCATCCAGAGAATAAACAAGGGAACGAGCGACAAACGCACGAATACGAAAACTGGTCAACAAACACACGAGTCCATGATGCACGAGTACGATGCTACCAGCAAAATCCATAATGCAATATGGATTGATGCAGGTACCCTCCTAACAGAGCAACTTTCGGGGCCTATATATATCATAATTTATCAACATCGCTTGATCGCTATGCAGCCTTGGATCTCGTCATGCTTTCCCAACCAGAAAGAATCAACCTCAATATATAGTATAAAACAGTTCTGACGCACGTCATAATGAAATTCCAACAAGATGAGGGCCAACACCAAGGATAAAGCAGCCGAAAGAAAAGGCTTATAACATGCCGTGGGTATCGTCCAACCTGTAAAACACCCCAAAAGAAAGTCAAACTAGACAACTGATGACATGAATAAATACCAAAGAGAAATCAAAATTTATAAATAATAACAATACAGGATCCTATCATGCATGACATGTTATTGCAGGTTGATGTGGTTACATTAAGAAAACATCCAATCAGATCTTATTAGTTTTAGACATTAATGATCCATACTGTTGATGTGATTAAATTATTATCTAAAATGCGCTTGTGAGTGAAGCATCAAGTGATTAGAAAAAAAAAAAAAAATTTCGTGTCCTAATACGCTATCTGAACCGTCTAATTTAATTTTTAGACGACTTAATGGACATCCCAGGTGACATCTCACACAGCCAAATATAGAGGAGTTTATTTTGGTGCCTTTTGGTTGTTTTGCTTCCTTTATCTTCATGAAACCCCGTTCTGTTTTGCTTCCATATCATACTGGATCAAATACCAGTCAAGACGACGATGAAAATCCAGTCAAGACGTAAATGTGCTGCAGATGATGAAAGGGACAGAAAAAGGTAAATGGGCAAAAATTTAAGGGTCACAAACATCCTAATGTTAGGATCCACAAGTCCACACAGAATCTTATATCCCCGAATATGTTGAGACCATGCTGAGACTACAGGATACACGTTAACTACTTTGTTTTGACCTTCCCAGCAATGTGAGAATATAACAAAGATGTGGTATAGGCGTCCTCCAACTAAGCCACACCGGTTTTATGTATTTGCACAGGTGTGCGTCAGGAAAACGAATTCAGGGCTGTAAATCTATTTTCAAGCATTTCATTCTTTTCAGCATTGCATTCTTATCATAGATTGCTAAACATAATAAATTTTGTTCAAGATATTACAGAAAAGCTGGCAGCTTGTTTTGGTTATCAGAGTTCATGGAACAAAAATCAATATCAATACTAAAACAAAGAAAAGAATGCAGACTATTCACAAAAACATAAGCCTAAATATTGTAGAGATGACTGGTAAACAACAACATCGAAGTCATGCCAGAACAAACTATACAGACCCATAGGTTGATCATTAAACCATGTCCTAATAGATTCTTCAGTGTCTATCATGTCCCTTCAAAATCTCCTATTGGTGTTCAGGTAACAAGGTACAAGGAGACTTACAGGAAAAAGCAAATCCAATGTATCCCAAGCTGCATGGCGCACAGCTCTTGTTGGATACATAGGACCCCCAGGAGAAGTGAAGCTGTAGAGACATGACTTCAACCTTATGCTTGTACTCATCCTCAGTTCTAATCCTATAAAATTTAGTTGCAATAGAAATTAAAAAGTATATATTATTAAAGGAGTAAGCTGCTTAAAATTCAAATTCTACAACAAGCTTATCAAATTTTGGGCTAATTACAAACCTTGTAGGGCACCCATGTGAGAAAGGTAATGCAAAAGAACTGGCTCCACTTTAAGTTTCTGAAGCTGAAATGTAAACAATGAAAGTACAATTGATATTCTTAATAGCACCAGAAAATCAAATGGCTATAGCTACTCATCTAAGCAAAAAGCATATACCTGATCTGTAAGTTCAATAACAAATATGTCTGCTGGACCACCAATGAGAAAAGAATTTGGAAAAGTAGGAAACTGCTTTAGGAAACTTTCAAGCAAGCCATCTGCATGCCACAACAACATAACAGAATTACACAAGATGGACACAGTAATCTAATTGAGAGGAAGAAGGAAAGCTAGTAATTCCGCACCTAAGTTGTAAAAAAATAAGAATCTTGATATGAGTAAAAACAGGTCTTGGCGGGCCTGAACGAAATGGTTAAAAAAGGTGAATCAGAAACTGGATCAGGACTTGCAAGCTTACAGGACAATATGAAAGATTGGACATATAAAAGACCTAAGTGAAAAAAAAAAAAACCTGCAAAGAAATTTTATTGCCCCGTTCTAGCACCAGTGCAACCTCTTCAAGAAGATACTGGTTAAAGAAATGAAGTCACTGGATAAGTTCTCATAATATGATGCAAAATAAAGGGAAACAAAGAATAAACAAAGTAGCTATAGGTAATCGTATATATCTTACATGGAACAAGGATAAAAATCGCCTTGTGTTTGTCTGTATATCAATCCTGCCAACGGAACGCAATGAAATTGTCTTAGCACCTCTTGCAAAAAGCCATAAGACTGAACAAACTAATATAAGCAAGGCAAATTTATTTTACAAAGAGTTGTATCAATCATAGTTTCAGATTAGGTGATCAATGCACCATTCAAACTTGTTTGGCGATCAAAGTTGGACAGAGTTTAAATTGAAGGAGTCATGGACCAAATTGTTTGGTCTTGACTAATAATTCACATTAAGATTACAAATCAAACATATTTCATACCATGCATGGAACAAATTTGAAGGACTAGATGAATAATAACAAAATTAATTGCTTAGTAAAATAAAATTCTACAAAATTTTATAGACCTCCATAAATTAGTCTCGGGAAGCCCATTGCCAAAATCATGAGTGCCGGCGGTACTGTCATGTGTCATGAAATAGGCTAATTGGGATGACTCAAAAGTGTATAATTTATCAGTACATATATTACCGAACCAATCTTTCTTACCCTACACAAATGTATAAAGCTTTGGTGCATGATGGAATGGACTAATGCATTAAAAAAAAAAATCATGCTTGTTTTGGCTATCCGAAACAACATATTTCTAATAGCAATGTTGTGAAGCTGTCCTCATTCCTCTCCTACCTACTTTCTTTTGGATTTATATAACGCAAATGAAATGAAGTTATTGTACTAACAGAATTTCAAGCTGATGGATAGAGGCGTTCTTCCTTTCCCTCATGCTATTTGGATTTTGCAAAAACTCACAGTACAGTTTGTTATTTTTCAATCCTTATCTCTACAAGCTAAATGAAGAATCTCCGCATAGTTTACTTGATTTGTCAACTCACTTATGTGGCTTGCTTGTTTAGTGGTCAACCTTCACATAAGCCCAAAAGTTTAGTAAAAATACTAAACTTTCAACATCAGACTTTATTCTACTGAAAACAATGAGATTTTTATTTTGTAAAAGCTATAATCACCATCAAAATATCATTCATCACCTTACCAACAAACGTACTTATCAGTCTATTAAGTATTTCAATAGAATATTACAATTTGGTACATTACTATGCATATTTTATTAATAGATACTTCAAGAAAGCCTTATTATAAACAAACAAGATGCTATAGCTAAGCAAAAGGTGATCTCCCCTCTCTTGACCTTGATCAATATTGATCTCTATCAGTCATCATTTCTTGGGTGCATGTTGATGAGCACCATCATGACCTTCAACATCCACTGTCACCGCCATATCCTTCACTGATTGATGTAGGACCATGAGTCAACATCCATTTTTTATTTCTGGTGCTAAACTTGCTGAGATAAACATAGATGAGTCATTGTTTACCACATTGTGCCTCTATGCCAATTACTCCTCCAGTTATCAATTGTGAAGATTCTATTTCCCATAGCAAAGAAAATAAAAATTCTGTCATACATTGTTGTCCAGCAATCAACGCATATTTCCCCCTTAAAGCAATAGCAGTTTACTTAAATTTGTCAATAAAACTTTTTCTGAGGTGCCCCTAAGCAAAAATTCTGTTTACGCACCAAACTATACTAAGAAAGAGTAATGGCAGGTTCAAGCTGAACCCATAATGTATGGTTCAAACTGGTGACCATCCATCATGACCAATCTCATTCCCCCTCATTTATTACTCTCTACCATTAGTTTCCCATGCATTTAATGATTTAGGACTCCAAGTTCACTTTGATCATGCTTCTTGTTCCAATTAAACAATAGCCTCTTACAATAACAACAACAACAAAACCTTAATTCAGAACTAGTTGGGCTATGTTACATGGAATGTTTTTCTCCATTTTGATTGGTTTAGAGTCAATATTTTTATAGGATGCAAAGATATTAAATATTTCTCAATTACTTCCCCATGTAATTTTTAGTCTTTCTCTATCTTTTTTTTCTTCTACATGTATCAAATAAATCTTTTGCAATATTCCTAAGTTTACATCGCATATATCGAAGCCATCTAAAAATTGTCCTCTCAATTTATTTTTAATTGGTGCTACACCTCCATCTTTTTATAAATGATTTCATTCCTTTTTCTATCTTTTCTTGTATTATGACACATTCTTCTTACCATTCTTATTTCAGCAACATTCATCTAGTATACATTTAATTTTTTTTAACTACCCAACATTTTGCATCATAAAGCATAGCTATTCTTATGGCTATCTTATAAAATTTTCTATTCAACTTAAGAAGTATTCTATGATCACATAATATTTTAGTTGCACTTCTTTATTTTATCCAACCAGCTTTAATTTTATGGTCAACATCATTCTCAATCTCTACTTTTATAAATATCGAAATAATCAGTTTTATGAACTTCACGATCTTCAATTTTTATACTACTTTTATCTATATTGTATTCCGTATATTTTATGTCCTATTTAACTTAAACTTTTGGATTCTAATGCACTTCTCCATAATTCTAACTTTTGATTAATCCCAATCTTAGTTTCATCCACTAGTATTATATCATCTATAAATACTATAAACCATAAAATATCGTTCTTACTATGCCTGGTAAGCTCATCTATAACTAACAAAAAAAAATGACTCAATATAAAATCTATTATCCAGGTTCATTATTAAGTAATGAATCTCACACCAATATTATATTAGTGCAATGTTAAAAAGCTTGGTACGCAAGTTGGTTCAGTATACCAGGACTCATCATGCATCGGTACCAATTCTTGGTTCGATACAGTACCTCTATATGCGATGGTATATACCTTTAGGGCATACCATACCTATTATCGTTGAAAACTTACTGTTATCACTGCTAGTAATTCTTATAATAGTAATTCTTATAATAGTAATTGCTTCATCAAACATATTTTTCATTATGTTAATATATCTAATGAGTACTTTTTTTTCTTTTTAAACACCTACCATAAGACTCCAAGGAATCCATATATACTTTTTGTAAAACAATAAAAACCATATAAAAATTCACTTTTTTTTGCATTTCTTCATTAACCTCTTAGGGAGGAAAATAATTTATATAGTCAACCTTCCTAATATAAAATCAAATTGCTTCTCAGAAATCAAAACATAGCCTCCTCTTGCATTATAAATTAGCATTATAAATTAAATGGAGCAATGGAAAGTACCTATTGTACATGTATTGATTCCTTTGTGCCATAAAAAGAAGAAGAAGAAGAGACCCTTCTTGTCTCCCATGTTTATAGGTAGCATAAATTCCAATTCAGGACACATCTGAAATTTCTTCTTTGTAACAGCCAAAACAGAAAGAGAATAAAGAAAGGAGGGAAAAAGGTTTGGAATAGAAAGCAGCAAAAAGTCTAAATAAAATGGACACAAGAACTAAGGCAAAAAATCCATCAACAAGCTCCTTCATCCAATATATTCTAAAGAATTTAATGTGTCGGAAGTTGGAACCTATTCTGACGACCTAGAACTAATGCAGGATATGCAGACAATAATCAAAACCAAAATAGGACTTAGTAACCCACTAGAAATGGTGCTGCATTTTTTTTCTTAGGGAAAAAAGGTCCTGAAAATTAATATAAAATATCAGAAGTGTAAACCCTAAAAACTGAAACAAAATGTAAAAATTCAATGACTAACATTTTTCTTTAAAAAAAAAAAATTGACCATCATATTCTTAACACCACATTGCATTGTTGATTTCCAACTTAGTAGCACAGAACATAGACATCCGTGCATGCTTATCTTAGAAATGACTATATCCATTTGATGAGTCTGTCAAACTTTGTAAATTTCACATTATTCCCTAATAAAATTGGGTATCTGGTCTAACATTTGCTCCTGCCATGTTCCTAACATAGTAATTATAGGCCAGGTATAATAAGCAGTAAAATCAAAACAATCAATGGATAGCTGCTATAAAATGAATGCTGACACATACCAGAAAACATTTGTAGCACCTTGAACAAGCGCAGATCGATAACGTAGCAAGGCTTCAGTATTTTCAATAGGAACCTCAAACAACTGCAAAGAGTAAGCCAATGTCAAGCCGCTAGGTCTCTCTCTCTCTCACACACACATATATACATATATATACATAGAAAGTTATCTTTACACACACACACACACACACACATATATATATATACATATATATATATATATATATATATATATATATATATATACATAGAAAGTTATCTTTTGATGATATACAACTATAAAATACTGAACTTAACTGACCTGAAGTGCTTCAACTAGCTTTCAAATTAAGGAAGTCAGAAAATAAACGTTGTACTTGGTGGTAACAAAATTAAGCCAGTGTAGTGTCTCCCTTCAAACCCCTCTATGCTGCCCCAAATGAACCCAAGCAGAGCATACAAACACGCTAATTATTCTTTTATATATCTTGTTCTTGATTTTTTTTTGAGAAAATTAGTATTTGTTCTCTGTCATGAATCAATCATTAGATTTACTATTATAATACTACTAACATGATTTCCATATATATATATATATATATATATAATGTTGCACACAATCATGTGCATGTGCACAAGCATACATCATAGATCGCACGCATATATATGATTCATTGATAATTTAATGGAATAGCAGAGAAAGCTATTATCACTTTCATGATTTCATATATGGCATCTACATTGTAGAATCCACAATAATAGTTGCTATGATAATGGAACTAGAGAAAAAATGAAAGCACAAACCATCATAATTGTGGAACTTCAATTTATGAATCATCTCAAACTTATATACATGTTCAGGCATGACACATTTAAACATGCATTTCCAATATCACATCCATAAACATGCACATACATGACATGTAAATGGTTTTTAGATATCTTACCAGATGGGTTGGTTTATTCAACACGAATTAAGGTTCATGGACACAAGTTGCTAGTTGTCAATGAACTTGATTAGACAGGTGTAGGATTAGAAAGTAATTTTCACATCCATAAACATGCAAATACATGACATGTAGATGGTATTTAGCTATGTTACCAGATGGGTTGGTTCATTCAACACAAATTAAGGTTCATAATAGAAGGTTCCTAGTTGTCAATGAACTTGATAAGACAGGTGTAGAATTAGAAAGTAATTTTCAAATATTAATAAAAAAGTTTTAACATTAATTAGGATAGCTAGCTCCTAGAATTTACAAAATACAGAACAGACAACTTAGAACCCTTTGATCATTGAGAAAAAGTAGTACATGTGATTAGATTTAAAATATAACTATGAGCCAATTCCATATAGTATTTTATATTTAATTTCCAAACAGGTCACTCGAGAGATTATTGGAACTCTTTTCTCTCTCTCTCTCTCCCTAACTGACTTCTCTCCTTCCCTATTTCTCAAATAAATCCAAAAATCTTATCATGGATAAAGGATCCCGCTTATGAAGGCCTTTTAAATTCCATGTTGTCTGGAGTTTTGATAATCAAATACTCCAGGATTAAAATACACAGCTCAAAATTAAACTCTGAATCACACTAAATCGTACTGTGATTAGGTATGAATTGAACCGTTTTGCAAGTTGAGAGTCAGGTAGACCTGGTTTTTACAATCAAATAGGTTAAGTGAAATACATACCAAATGAGTTCAAACACATCTCACCAGTTACTACAGCAAAAATAGTCCAAATTTTTATAAAGATCCCTTACCTTTTCAATAGATTACAACTTTAAAAAACTTGTCTTCTTCCACAGGTACCGCCTAAACCTTGGAAAATTTATTAGCCTTTAGAGTTAGATTCTTGGCGATACTAGCATAAATGTGGGCCTTGTAAATTTTTAGAGACCATATAGTTGGCTTCTCTAATTATGATCTTCACGAGCAGTAAAACATACTTTGATTTCAGGAATGTTGGGCATAGTTCTGGACAGTTTTTAATGACACCACATGCAACTACAACTACTTCGATATTTCAAAAGCTCATTTTAGAACACCTTGATTTGCACGTATTTTCTACTTTCAGAGGATTAAAAAAAGCTTCAAAAATAAACTAATACTACAGAATGGTATGTAATATACAAACACAAACCACAAATAGGTAAATAGCACCTAACCCAAAAAAAAGCATGACAAATTAGCTTTCTTTTTTTTACCCCCCTTTTTTTGTTGCAATGTATTCAAACTGGCTAAAGCTTAAGAGGACTAGAACAATCATCCACATAAGTGGTAATATCTATTTATCAACATCTTAAAAATACATTGTATTAGCTTACTGCAATAAAGGATTTACAGTGATAAAGGACTTGTAAAAATGCAGAAGATGCCCACGCAAAAGATTTTTAGAAATGCAAGACATACCCACTTGTGGAATAGAAGGGCAAATATATGTGACACAAAAGACTGGCTCCAGAGTTGAACAATCAAATCAAGAATGCGCTTCCCATCTTCGGGCACTCTAACGTAGTGATCAGCAAGAACTTCATAAAAACACAGGCAGCTATCCACTCCATTATCAGCTTTGGCAATTTCATCTTCATTCCCACTGACAATTATGTCTGTTTTCAATGACATCATGGAAAAATTAGAAAACCAGCACAATTCTAGAAGCATCACGTATTCAAAAAGAATGGGTCTTTGATTCAAAATGGTTGTTTATGAAATATCCATCTTGAGAGCAAATGCAGTACTAGCCTAGAATTGAGCTTGCATGAGCAAATTTATAGAGACATGAATATGCACATAAAGACAAACAAACAACACGTTTCAAGCCCCCAAAATATAACCTGACTAATGTACACTTGCCATTGGACGTCCATACATGAACATGAATCCAAAGTGCCAAAGCTGATGTTCTACATAGGCTGCTGCACCCACAATAAATTTCTTTTGCATTTGATTAATAAGGCCGATGAATTTTCAATGAATCCTACCAAAATGCAATTATTCTCTTCATTAGATAAATGTTTTAGCAAATTTTTGTTGCCTTTTGATTTCTCAAGCATGTAATCTTGCTTTTTGATATCTCATGCATGAACCCTAGTATAGGAGTCCAATATCAAGGTCTGACTTGAAACATATTGACCAGAGTGGCTGATGATCTATTTGAATCTCATTGTCAAAGGTGAAAAGATGCCTGATTCCCATGTTTTGAGAATATTTTCTATCTATGACTCCAATGTTCATAAAACAGGATGAATTTACAATTTATTTTCTAAACAAAAGGATCCAATGTTCATAAAACAGGATGAATTTACAATTTATTTCTAAACAAAAGGATCCTATTCACAAAGGAAATGCTCAAAAAGCGAGTGCCATTTTAAGATTCCAGGGAGATTCTGAAGTAGGTACTCTAACCTAGGCAGATCATTCTGTTATTAAGTTCACAATTTGAACAGCAATTTATTTTAGCTTTATAATAACAAAGTTTCAATGTTTTGTCTTCTTAATGGCCATTTGTTTTTCAGATAGTGGCAAGAAACAAGTTTTGGATTTTATAGTCTAACGATTTGTATTTAACCAAAGAACCACCTATACATGCTGTTTTGTGCTTGAGCAGCCTCCAAAAGCTTTGTCTCCCTTAACTCGGTTGGCGTTTACATATTTCTGTTTCCTTTAATCATTTTCTAAAGAAATCATGATAGATTAATATTGAATCTTTACAAGTGGGACCAGACTCCGAAGAACATGCAGGACCCAGTTAACAATCAAAAGCACACAAAGTACATGCACAAAAGAACAAGCATCACCATTACAAGCAATGAACTTGCATTAGGAGGCTACCTTTGCTTATAATTTCAACCTACAATACTGGAACACATGGGCCTCATAACACCCAGGCTACCTCTGCCTAGATTACCACTTACCTATACAACTAAGCACCAAGCTTATGGTTGCTTACTTTGGTGCATGAGCAACACCCATGTGAAAATCAATTAGTTCCTAGTAACCTAGAGTCATGTGCATAAAGTAATACATTGTGCATGAGGGATGCAATTCCTTCTTTTTGAGGTTCTGATCTGATGTACCACTCACATTAGCATCTGGGTCATTTATTAAAAACAAGAAAATATTCTCAAATTTTCATGAACCATATCATAGCCCATAAAGCTGACCCTGTATAAAAAACTGGCTCACCATAGATAAAATATGATCTGATAGTTCTGCTAGTTTATTTAAGGGCCCCTTTTTATGAATTACCTGTCTGAAAAGCTAACTCATACCCAGGTCCACCTTCAAATGGCAACCATTTCAAAAAAAATTAAGTGATGGTCCAACAGCAATATATGAGCTGAGTTAACTGCTCTACATTATAGAAAGAACAAATAACTGACCTCCACTTTTAAAGGGCCAGAACTCCACCTTTGTCTCCTACTCCTCCATGCATTTGTGTATATTCCCCTGTCCCATGGTCATGATGCAATATATTCAACTAGATAATTATCATGTTTTACTACCTTCTAGCTATATTTGCTAAATTATAATATTATTGTCACAATCTCAATTACCTGCATGTTTTCTATTATCGTTCATTTGAACTACAGAATCTGTTTTCTTTCTCTTGGTTTGCAAGATAAATGGTCACGCTTGTTAGTCATCAACAATACTTTCTATTTGTTGGATGGAAATGGTAAAGATATGTTTTAATGATCTAAACAAGATGGTTAAATGCTTAACCTTTAAGATATAGTGGCAACTTGTGGACAAATAATTCAGTAGACCAAGGTCTAATAGTTCATATATGGAAACTTGGTTCATTTGAAAACTAGCATCAGACAATAACAATATGGAAAATCATATAACAAAAGATATCCATAAGCTGGTTCATAAAGAATTCACACAAACAATTTTATCAAAGAAATTGAAGCCCAGGGGGGGAAAGGGATGATCATGGGTCAGATTGGAAAAAAAAATAGGGATGAGCATGGTTTGGTTCTAGGCCAAAACCTAAAATCAACCCCATCAAGTTCAGTTCCCAAATTTTGGACCTAGAACTAAATCAAACCTCTCCTAGAACTGACTTAAAACTGATCTGATCAACAGATTGGTTACAGGTTAGAATCAATTTTCTCTCCTTTTTTTGTTTGACACATGTTTGATATCGAGTAACTATTTTTTTTTTTTTCAGTTGTTAACTCAACTCAACTCATCTAAGCCTTTTCCCAACTACATGGGGCGGCTACATGAATCTACTTCCTCCACTCTGCTCTATTCTGGACCAAGTCGACATTCAAATTACAAATAGTTATATCTTTTTAAATTATTTATGTCCATGTTAGTTTAAGTCTACCTCTATCTCTATTCTTACCATGGATTGTTGCTAACAATAAAAATATATATATTGTATTTGCTAACAAATCTAATACTTTAAATCTCTGAGTACAAATGACAGATAACTTATGAGGAACTTATTAGGTATGTGTGATATCCTAGGAACTTGCACTTCAATTTTTTAAAAGAATTGCTGAAAAAAAAGAGGGTGATCGGCTCTTGAGTCAAAACCAAGGAACCGATCTCAGGAACTAACCCAAGGACTCTGATTAGGTTGTATCGATTCTTGAGTTACAGTGGACCATTCCTCACTCTATATGAAAAAATAATAACACGCATGATGATGCGGTTTATCATATCTCTAACCACTCAAAATTTAATAATTCCATATTTCCACTTGCCATATTACTTGTGTTTCTTTTATGATGTTAATACAGATCAAGAAGAAAAGGTGGGGATCAAAAGGAAAGCAGTTGAAAATAAGAAACAAATCAGTTTTCATATTCACATGAGGACATTGAAGCATGCTACAAGCTGCCAAACTGCACCTCGAGCTCGATCATCTATCTCCAAAGCTATATCAGCAAACAGCTGTTGTAACAGGTCAACTCTGAGTGATGAAGAGTTCAATGCCTACAACAACAACAAAGACAGAAACCACTCCTCACCATCAATTTCTTGATCTCTTCAGAAATTTAGATGGTCAAAACCAGAAGAGATGCAATAGAAAAATCGCACGCAGAGCCGATCTCTAGCACGAGAAAGAAACAAAGAAAATGTCGTCTCCGGGTTTCAAGAATCGTTTTCTTATCATCAGAAACCAAAACAGGAAAATGGCAAGCAGGGCTTCCAGTCAGAGGACAGAGATCAAAATCTCACCCGCTGAAGCTTTCTCTCGATCTCTTGGGTAAGCGCGGTGAGGTAAGCCGATCTCCGATTCGCGGAACCCTGGCTCATTCTGCCGGACGCCCGAACGGAAGAGCATTTGATAAGCCACAGCGAACCCTAATCTCCTACTGCCTCTCGTCTTCTCGCCGGGCGATCCAAGGCGGGATTCGAAAGAGACGGCACAAGGAAAAATGATAGAATTAGAAACCCTAGCTGGATTTGAGGGGAAAGGTAGAGGTGGTGTCCGGACTTTCTTGGAGCGGTCCCGAGATGCAGTCCGTCAACCGATTCCTGGATTCGGTTACAAGGAACTATACCTACCTCTCTTTAGGGCAAAGATGAAACCATGCGTCAGCTCGTCTCCTGAGAGCCGAAAGGGGACAAGAGAGAGGGAACGGACCGACGATTTAAATAACCAAAAAAACCCCAGATGACTGCACATTTGCACCTTCGACAAGCCACACTGGTGGTCCAGAGTTGAATTTTATGAGGGAAGCGATGGCGCATCTAATCCGCGCAAGTGGCCGGGACGCGGACGCGGACGCGGACGCGGAGGAGGTTCTCTTTGTTCCGGAACGTCACCGTGCCGCGAATGTTATGGGCGACGCGTGCCTCCGAGATGGGCCAGCCGTCGAGCATGCACCCTTCCGCTTTCGGAGTTTTGTCCCACAGGATAGCGCGAGAACGACCCACGTTTCCCATTCACAACCAGACGTTTTTTGTTTTTTTACAGGCGGGCGATCCAATCAGACGTGTTTGCTGTTATTAAGTCTTACTGTCACCTCGAGATAATAGGTCAACTTATAGAAATTTATTTTTATTTTAGCCCTTCGATCTCTTTTCATTGTCGTGGCCCAATTGTTTAGGATCTCGACCTTCTCTGACCGCCTAACTTATCTTGAAATTTCTATTACGCGGCAAAGGTCCCGACAACATGATTTTAAAGATCTTGATCGTTAGATTTCTGCTTGTTTGGATCGATGGCATATTTCGGATTTTTTTATGATGGAATATATCATCTTGATCCGCTCTATTCTTACATCACTTCCTATCTACCTGTTATCCAATACTTTGATTCCGACTACCTGCTCCACCGATTGAGAGAAGCATTTGGGACTTTCTCTGGGCGTCTATGCAGGAAGGCCATGGTCTTCATTTATTGGCTTGAGACATTGTTTGTTTGCCTACTTGAGAGGGCGGTCTTGGAATCCAGTCCTTGGTGCTCCGTCAAGAGGCTATTATGGCGAGGCATGCTTCTAGATTCCTGCTGGACCCTCATTGTTTCTGGAGTGCTGTCATGCGAGCAGATACGGAGGCTGGACTGCTGACTCGGCCTTCAGTTTCCCCTGTGGATGCTCCTTCTTATGGCGTGCAATCTGCCGGGCTACCCCTACGATTATGACTGATATCCATTGCATGATTGGGGATGGGACTTCTGTTGATATTACTCAGGACACATGGATAGCTGATATTCCTCTATCTCGATGGCTTACTTTTATCAGCACTGATGTTGAACCATCTCAGCTTGTTTCTTCTTTGATTTGCCAGGAGAGTGCTGTTTGGAATGCCCCTACGGTGTCTCGGCTGTTTGGGACTGAGCTTGCGCAAAGGATCCTCGCCATGCCTCTTCCTCTTTCTACTGGCCCGGACATCAGACTTTGGCGTCGATCCTGTCTTCCTTGCGCCCCTTCTAGAGATCTGGTTGCCCGTTACCGCTCTCGGCCTTCGGGCCTCGGTGATGTTGCCTGGATTTGGCGGTTGCCAGTACACCCTAGGGTTCAGCTCTTTTTATAGAAACTCATGTGGGATCGCCTACCTACCTGTTCCCTATTGGCTGATCGCGGTCTTTCTATATTGCCTCTCTGCCCAATATGTGGAATGCAGGATGAATCGGTTGATCATGTCATATTTATGTGTCCTCGTGCGTCTCAGATATGACAGTTGACCTACTTCACCCCATGGTTCTTGGAGGATGGTCCCCCCGGCTTTCATTCCTGCATGCTGTCCGTTTGGTTTCCCAGAGTGGTCCTCGCTCTCAGGGTATTTTATCAGCCTATTTGGCTTATCATATTTGGCTGTCTCGGAACCAGATTGTCTTTGCTGAGGAGACGACCTCACCTCAGGTGATTCTCCACCGTGCTCTCTTCACGCTAAGGAGTACACTCGCTGTCATTTTGGCATTCACACTAACGGCATGGCCACTGGGACTCCCCTGTTACTTCGACAGCGCACTGATCTACGGTCTTCGTCTCTTGGGAGCCCCCACCCCCGAGTTACGTCAAAGTGAACTTTGATGGTTCTGTCTCCGATCGTTCTGCTAGTTCTGGGTTTGTTATTCGTGGGGCGGACGGTCAGTTACTTGCAGCTGACGGTCATAGCTCTATTGATATTTTGGTCCCTATAGCAGAGCTCCAGGCTGCATGGGCCGGCATTACTCATGCCGTTCGTCATTTAGGCTATCACCGATTGATCATTGAGGGAGACTCTCTTGTGATTATCAGGTGGATTAGTCAGGATGGGGATCCATATTCTCTTCTAAACCTCCTTATCAGAGATATTAGAGTATCTCTTCAGGCTACATGTGCCCCGTGATTCGTCATGTTTATCGGGAGGGCAATACAGTAGCTAATTGGGTTGCTTCTATCATTGCTCGCCATCCTGATCAGTGGGAATGACACTTCGGTGCTCCTTGCCCTGTTATATTGCAGCAAATTTTGTTCTATGATCTTATGGATTTGATTCGCGCTAGAATGGTGTGATCGTCCACTTGTGAAAAAAAAAAAAAAAATGTGTTTGCCAAGCCTCAACTAGATGATGCAGTCATGGCGACCAGTCCATTTCTTTTCTTCATTTTTTTTTTAAAAAAACTAAAAACCCTTAGCAGGAGCAGGCATGCACTGACGCACTTCCATCTTGCACTCACACTTTTTAACAAATAAATGTATTTTTTTGAAGATAAAAAGTGAAAAAAGATGTACATAATTATGATCATATCAATCTTGTAATCTTATCCAGGCAATCAACCAGAAATAAAACCTTAGGCTCTCGAAAATGCATGCATTGAGTTAGAGGCTGCCACGTGAACTCCTACCGCTTTTGCGAGCACCGACCCAACTAGGCCATTCGAACTAATTATGGAACATAAAGTGGCCTTCCAAACGGCTTCTACTTGGAATGACATAATCCGTCACTATTTAAAAATGGACTACTTAATCTTTTCTCGTGATTTGGCTTTTAGAAATCCAAATGATTGAGTGGGAACGATCTAGTGACGCACGATTAGAGCCCGGATGACATCATTTCATCCTCGTGACTTATAAAACAATATCTGCATGCACACATTTGAGATGAATGATTCATGTGAAAAACCCTTAACACTCAAGTCAGAAAGATCTTGGCCACAAACAATACGAAGAGAAAGGAATGAGGGTTGTTTTCATGCATACCTGGAGTTCCGAGACCTAATGTTTAAAGATAGTAAAGGTGGTGTGTTATTTATCTACTTCTTCGGATGCAGTTATGAAATTTAAAAAAGGATAAGGCCGATTTCGATGTATACCTTATGAGAAGGATTTCATTTCCTGTTAGCCATGAAGATAATTACATTTTGTTCTTATTCCTGTTTAAGAAGGCTTATCTCAAAATTCCTGCAATCATAGTGATCTAGCGTCCAAAACCTTTGGCTTGGATTGAAGGTTGGCATAAGGAACATTGGTCGAGTGACTCCCGACTGTTGAGATTCGGTAACGTTGATTCGAGAGCAAGACTCGGTAGATGAAGTCGAGGATCGATCAGCCGAGGCTCGGTACTCGAGAGCGAGATTTGGATGAAGATGCCGATGAAATAACTCAATAAAGTATCGCTTGGCCTATAAAGACCGTCAATTGTAGCCCAAAGATGGACCTCATTGCTTGTTTGCATAATCGATTTATGCATAAATATTTTACATCGTATTAGAATTCAAATGCATAAATAATTAAAATAAAATTTAGTAAGATATTTGCCATGAGTGATAGGCATAGAACCATCACACCATCAACTAACACCCACAACACCTGCCTGCCATCCTTCCTTACCAAACCCACTTGCTTGTCATCATTTTTCTATTGGATACGCGTTAAAGAGTGATACTTGCATATGACATCACTTCATCAGTGGAGTAGTAGTTGGCAAACATCCAACAAATTGCACACCTTAGGTAGTGTTTATGATAGAGATAAGGGGGACATCTCCTGGATATCCTCTCTTATCCCCAAAAAGCTATAACTATAGGGAATAATTCTAAAAAAATTTAACCAAAGGGGATAACCTATGGTTCAACATGGGTTATCCCCTGAACTTATTCCCTAAGGTAGTATTTGAAATAGGGAATAAGAGGGATATTCCCTCTTATTCCCAAAAGCCATAACTATAAAGGATAGCTAGGAATAAAGTTAACCAAAGGGATAATCCATGGTTAACCATGAGTTATCCCCCCAATTTATTGCCTAGAAAATGCAGGAATAGCTAGTTATCCCTTGAAATAAGAGTGGAAAAAGTTATCCTATGGAATTACCCTTTTACATTTGATATGATCAATGGGATAGCCAAGGGATATCCCTAGGGATAGCCAGGGGATAAACTCTATTCCGTACACTTATCCATGGATAATATTTTTTCTATCAAACACTACCTAAGGATCCCAGGAATAACTAGAGCTCTCCCTTGATGGCAAAGTTGTTATTTAAAAAAGATGGTTATCCTTTTAGCTATCCCCTGGATAAATGCTATTATGTACACTTATCCAGAGATAGCTTTTTAGGAATCAAATAGTACCTTAAGGTTGCGTTTGGTGCATTGCCAGCAATACTGAATGGTAATATGTATTACCTATAAGTTAGATTACCACTTGATAAATTATCAGTAATGTTGATTACTATGTTTGGTATACACAAGTAATGCAACGGTAATATTGATTAATGTGTTTGGTATGACAAATAAATTACCAGTATTATAACATCAAATCCTAAAATGCCCCTAAATTAAATTTATTAAAAATATATATATTATATATTTGATTTAAAAAATTAATTTATAAATGATAATGTTTTTAAAAAATTGTATTTATAAATGATATTCAAAGCATTAGTGAGGATGCTAGAGGCCATCGATCGAAAGAAATTTTGTGGCATGCCGTGGGGCCGCTGACGATAGAGATCCGCGGCTCGATTCTGCAAAAGAGAATGTGGCTCGGGAACTTTGATTTAGGGTGTGTTTGATATGATGGATAAGGGGGATATCCCCTAAATATCCCTCCTTATCCCCAAATGCTATAGCTACAGGGGATAGTGCTGAAAAAGTTTAACCAGAGGGGTTAAACATGGGTTATCCCCTGAACTTATTCCCTAGAGAACCCAAGAGTAACTAAAGTTATCCCTTGATGGCAGAGTGGTAATTTTAAAAAGGTGCTTATCCCCTCAGCTATCCTCTGGATAAATGCTATCCTGTACATTTATTCAGGGATAGCCAAAAAGCTATCAAAATAGCCTTAGAGGTTCCAGTGAAGTTGATAGAGAAGGATGCGAAGGTAATTTTATCAAAAAAAAAAAAATCAGATATCTCTAGTAATATGGATAACCACCCTTTTCTTAAGTAATCTGGATTATCTCTCATGAGTTAATCTAGATTATCTATCAAATGGCCCAAAGTTTCATCCAAATAATTAATCTCTGAAGAGCACAAATACGCCAACCGATCATACACATGCTTAGGGGCCTATCAAACCCAGCTGCGTTAGGAAGAAGACCTGAGTCGACAGTGTCAATTCTGGGCCAGATAAAGGCGGACGACTAGGACACCATTGAAATCTAAACCTAGTTCCAATTTGATCCACAGGTAATGTAATTAAGCACCCGAACTGTTTCTTATCCATTAATTTGCACCATACTTCCCTCGGGCAAGCCTTAGTCTTTGTCCTCGACTGCCGTACGTTCCCGGTAGTCATGCAGACACGAACGTCGCTGGCCAAACCTGTGAGTACGTACCGAAGTATTGCGGTCAACTTGGAAGTAGGTTGGCTGATGCATGCATGAGGCACAAAACTTCGGCGGCAATTGTTTGAAATAACCCTTCCTAGCTACTTAAAACAAGAAACCAGCAAAGCAAATAAAAGCACACGAACTTGTGAATTATATGGAGCAAAACTTCTTCAATACACAACTCTCCAACACTGGACAATCCTACAATGACACAAAAATTAACAATACAAACAAAATGAATATATGCAATAGAAACCAAACAAATTCTGACACATCTCAAACGTTTACACTTGGGATCTTGAACAATGGATCAAAAATAGACAAGCAGCCTCTAATTACTAATGAAAATCCAATATCATACAAGATCAGTAGCTTGTTCTCACGATGCTGGTCTTCTATGGAAACACTCAAAATTTTTATTACCCAAGGATGCCTCACAAAAAACTGCATGAACCTCGGTGCTACAGATTTAATTGCACAATTCAAGGCAGAAAAGCTGTTTCCCTTGTGGTGGAACCCCATCTTCAAATGCTGGTGGGCTATTTATCTGTAACCAGAGAAATGAACAGCCAATTTCCTATGAATGGTTTGACACTTCACTTTCCACCTCCTCTATATAAATAATCGTTAGGATTAAAGATCAGTTTGAGGGATTAGTTTTGCCTGAATATATAGGGAACAAGAAAATATCCCCTTTTCTGATTGTGATTGGCGGAAGAAAATTAATTTAAGTCAACTAAATTGAGCAAGTAACTCAAAAGGTCCCCTGTTGTACATCACAAGCCTCAGCGGTAAATAATTATCCAGGCAAAATTGCTAATTTACAAGCTTTGTCCAAGCACCTGCAAACAAAACTGACAGAAAATTTATCTGTGGCCACCCAGAAGAAACTATTATATAAATCTAAGAAATGAAAGCATAAGCGTCTGCAGTCTACACTGATTAAGTCCAGTGGCCTATCTATTCAGTTGTTTAAACTAGCAGCTGTGTATTAAATCCCCACCCACCTCAAGACTCATTTATGTGACAACCATTAGCATGTCTTTCATATGCACAATCACTTTCAATTCAATTATAAGAACATTTTCAAATAAATCTACAAATCATATTACATTTAGGTATCACCGGTGCCAAGTTCCGTCTGGATATTCGAGACTTGCATCTCTTAGAAACGCCATTCAGGTAAAGAGCATCAAGTCCCGCCAGACCTTAATGGTTTGCCATCCATTGATACAACCAAATCTGATATAATCTTCTAACTTCATAATTTAGTTCCAAGATCATTTGAAAGCTGCAGTATTCCATGCATTTGGAGGTAAGGATTCTCCAGAAGTTTTTCATTGTTGCACTACTTTTTTTAAAAGAAAAAGAAAAGGACAGATGTTAGTTAATGTGGTCTTTAATGCAAACAAGATCATATATATGAATATAGTTTTCTCTTTAGAAATGAGTTGAGGCAAGATGTGAAAGCATTACAACCTGTTGTGCTCTAGTAATGAGGCTTTGAAGCATGCGTTGGTAATTCTCAGGCTCCTCTGGGGGTAATTTTGCTTCCCTATTTGGATGTATACATTGAGAGATATTCGAGCTCAAAGTTAGGCTCGTGAAGTGATCTGGGTAGAGTCTTAAGAGTCACTTTATTATTCAGATTTTAGAAACTTAATTATGTAAAATAATGATGTAGGTACCCAGATGTCCAAATAGCTGGGTTATCAATTGGAATTTACGTACTGAGGTAAGTAAGCCAAGTATTATAATTTCATAAATTATTTAATTCATAAATCATGAATTTATAATTAGATGCATATTTCTGAAATGTGAAAAATGAAGTTTCATTTATATTGAATTAATAAATAGTGCCATAAATTTACAAATAAGTATTTGTTATGACTATTGTAGCAGATAATATTTTGCAAGATATAGCTTATATGTGTATATGCAAAATTGTAATTATGTTAATCTTGCAAAATTATGTTGGTACTATCGAGATGATAATATGCAATTATGATGATGACATTAAAATTACTTGTATGTGTCGCCGCGGTTCTCATATGATAGGAAATGCCAAGTGATACGTGACCCACCTCCACAGGGGAAGATATATGGAGGACACACATCTGTATGATGTATTCTGATCGATTGTGATATGGCATAACGCTCGTACCAGAACCCTTCCTCTTAGGGGACATTTAAGAGTGATACACTAGATGAGTGCTGTAGGACCGTGGGATACATAAGAAAACAATGAATGTATAAACATTGATTTGTTTACATTGCATATTCTAGTATTTATTGGTTAATTAAGCTTCCAAATTATTTTGAGCTGATGATATGAATGTGCTGGTAGCATGATAAAAGTATTTTAAATTGGAAGTTTTTATAAAAATGTGATTTGAGAATATCTTGATATGATATGATAAGATATGATGATTTGAAATTGTATTAGGCTTACTTATTGAGTGTGAGCTCATATAATCCTTACAATGTTTTTCAGAGCCTCAGGAGTGAAGAAGGATAATTGGGGTTGATGAAGCTTCTATTAAATAAAATAAGATCCACTAATGATGTAACCCCAGTATTGCTTGTGTGTAGGGCTTGTAGCCCAAGACTTATAATTATGGTTTGTAATAAATTATGGATTTGAATTGAAGAGTTTTAATTATTGCCTTATATTGATTCATGTATCGAAATTCGAGATGCCTTGCATGCCTGGTATGCGGTGGGTTGTCACCCTAGCTCAAATTTTTGGGTCTAGAACGTGACAGCTTTAGTGGTATCAGAGCCAGGTTATGACATTAGGGACACATACATGATGACACTTTAGGCAAAATACTAGGATGACATTGAGACAATTATAAATTTAAAGGAATTTCAGATATTATGCTTTGAAAACCTGACATTTAGAGTTTACCATGACATTAATTATAATTAATTTTTTAGGAGATAGGAATGGCTCGTCGCACTAGAAGCCAACAAAATGATGAGGGTTTCCAGGTTGGTAATGCTGGCCAACCGAGAGGTCTGAAAGCCACCGGAGGTGCTGCCTCTGCCAATTCAGTCGGGACTGATTAGCAGCGACTCCAGACCAAGATGCTTCAGGTTCTCTCGGGTATGGCGCAGTCGATGCGGGACATGTAGCATCAGATTCTGCAGGCTTTGTCCACTCAGTCTGCCCCTCCTATTTTGCAGACTCAGCCTATTTCCACTGTTCCGCAGACTCAGCCTGCCTCTACTGCTCTATAGACCCAGCCTGCTCCACCTCAATCCTGGATAGGGGTTGGCCGCAGCTTTACAGATTTCAAGAAGTTTGCCCCTGTCCCTTTCTCTGGATCCACCAGCCCTGTTGATGCTGAGCAGTGGGTGTGAGATATGGAGAAGGCTTTTACGGCCCATGGTAGTCAGGATATGGAGCGGATCAGATTTGCCACCTATCTTCTCCAGGGGGAAGCTTATGATTGGTGGTTAGTTGAGGAGCAGTGTCAGGGTGGACAGATTATTTCTTAGGGAGAGTTTAGGGAGGTATTCTTCGATAAATACTTCCCCAGGAGTGTGCAAAGACAGATGAAATTGGAGTTTATCAAATTGGAGCAAAGGAATCTGTCTGTGGCCCAGTATGAAGCTGAATTCACCAGGTTGGCCCGTTTTACTCCAAACATTGTACCAATGAAATGGCCAAGATCACTAGATTCACTGAGGGACTACGATCCAGGCTAAGGCAAGCAGTCAACGCATTTGAGCTTCTCACTTACAGTGCTGTGGTGAATAAGGCCTTGGTGATTGAGAGAGATATGAATGCTGTTCAAAAAGATTGGGAGCAGTGGAGGAAGAGGAAATGGTCTACTTCTGGCCAATCCCAGCTCAGGCCAAGAAGAAAGGTGCACATCAGGCCCCAGCTGAACCACAGAATAAGGAGGCTCGTTGCATTCATTATGGGAACTTCCACCCTGGAAGGCCTTGCTGCAGATTGATTGGTGCCTGCTTTATCTGTGGGAAAACTGATCACAAGATTGCCACCTATCCCTTTCGGAAGGATCAGCAGCCTTCTTCAAGTCAAGGGATGAGCCAGCAGCATCAGCAGCAGCCACCAAGGACTCAGGGAAGGGTCTTTAACCTCACTCAGCAGGATACTGACGCCTCTAATTCTGTGGTGACAGGTATACCATTTAATTTTATCGCTAGTATTACATTCTTATCTAGTGCAATGCATTGATAGTTAATTAGAAGTTAGGTTCAATCTTTGATGTTAAAACAAATTACACTTATGTCCAGGAATGATTAAAGTGTGCACTGCTTATGCTCAAACTTTAATTGATCTGGGTGCCACACATTCTTTCATATCTGACATCTATCTTGACAAAATGCATCATTGACACCTATTCCTCTGGAGCAAGAGTTGCATATTGCATTTCCAAATAGAGATGTTATGAAGGTTGACACAATATGCAAATCCTACCCAATTGTCTTGGAGGATAGGAGGTTGAATGCTGATCTCATTGTCCTTCCATTGAAGTTCTTTGATGTTATCCTTAGAATGGATTGGTTGGCCTCCTATCATGCTTCAATAGACTGCTTCAGAAGATTGTCAACTTTAAAATTCTAAGTCAGCCTGAATTCGGTTTTACTGGTGGTCAGAAACACCTAGCCTCAGTGTTCATATCAGCGATGCAGGCTGGAAAGTATCTGATGAGTGGTGGTCAAGGATTTCTTGCTGTAGTCAAGGACCTTTAGCAAGAAGAGACCAAGTTGAAGGATATTCCTATAGCTCGAGAATTCCCTGATGTCTTCCATGAGGATTTGACTAATTTACCCCCTGATCGGGAAGTCGAGTTCTCTATTGATCTAGTTCCTGAAACTGGACCTATATCAAAGGCCCCTACCACATGGCCCTGGCTGAGCTAAAGGAACTGAAGGATCAATTGCAGGAGCTCCTAGATCGGGGATTTATCAGACCTAGTGCTTCTCCTTAGGGTGCTTCAGTTCTATTTGTTAAGAAGAAGGATGGCAGTCTTCGACTCTGCATTGATTACCGGGAAATCAATAAGGTAACAGTGCGAAATAAGTACCCTATGCCGAGGATTGACGACTTATTTGATCAACTCCAAGGAGCCCGAATATTCTCAAAGATTGATCTCAGGTCAGGGTACCATCAACTCAAAGTCAAGGAGGGAGATGTGCCTAAGACAGCATTCAGAACCAGATATGGCCAATATGAGTTCTTGGTGATACCGTTTGGGTTAACTAATGCCCCAGCAGCATTCATGGACTTGATGAACAGAATTTTTAAACCGTATTTGGATCAGTTTATAGTGGTTTTCATTGATGATATTTTGATATATTCCAAGAGCCATAAGGAGCATGAGGACCACTTGAGGATCGTGCTACAGATTCTTCGAGAGAAGAAGCTTTATGCTAAGCTACAGAAGTGTGAATTTTGGTTGGATCAAGTATCTTTCTAGGGTCATATAATCTCTAAAGATGGTGTATCTATAGACCCGAAAAAGATTGAGGCTATCATTAGCTGAGCCGACCTTCCAATGTGGCAGAAGTCAGAAGCTTCTTGGGGTTAGCCAGGTATTACCGTAAATTTATGGAGGATTTCTCTCGCATTGCTCTACCCCTAACTCGCTTAACCCAAAATCGAGTGAAGTTTGACTGGACAGGGGAGTGTGAGAAAAGTTTCCAGGAGTTAAAGCAGCGCCTGGTGTCAGCTCCCATTCTTGTTCTTCCGACAGGATCTGAAGGTTTTACTATATATACTGATGCCTCTCGGAAAGGATTGTGATGCGTTTTGATGCAGAATGAAAGGGTGATAGCTTATGCCTCTAGATAACTGAAACCTTATGAGCAGAATTATCCTACTCATGATCTGTAATTGGCTGCTGTGGTTTTTGCTCTGAAGATTTGGTAGCATTATCTATATGGAGTGTCGTGTGATGTGTATACAAATCATAAGAGTCTAAAATATATTCACACAAAAGGAGCTAAATTTGAGGCAGAGGAGGTGGTTGGAACTATTGAAGGATTATGACCTAAATCTACAGTATCATCCTGAGAAGGCCAATGTAGTGGCTGATGCTTTGAGCAAAAAATCATCTTCTGAGTTAGCTGCTATGATTACTTCCCAGCCTTACATATTGAGAGATCTGGAGAAGTGGGAGGTTGGTTTGAGAGTACAGCAGTCTGATGGGCTTGTTGTAGCACTTGTACTCTAGTCGACCATAGTTGATAGAATCAAGTCCTCCCAGATAGAAGATCTCGATCTACAAAGGATTAAAGAAGCTGTGCAGTCAGGAGTCCAGAAGGAATTTTATGTAATGGATGATGGATATCTGAAATTTGAAGGAAGACTTTGTGTGCCAAACATTGAGGAGCTGAAGGCTGAAATTTTGAAGGAGGCTCAATACTCTCGTTATACTGTGCATCCAAGTGGCACTAAGATGTACAGAGACTTGAAGAAAAATTTTTGGTGGAAAGGTATGAAGAGGGAGATTGCTTAGTATGTGGCCAAGTGCTTGGTGTGTCAACGAGTGAAAGCCGAGCATCAAAGGCCTGCGGGACCTTTTCAGTCTCTAATGATTCAACAGTGGAAATGGGAAAAGATTATGATGGACTTTGTGACTGGTCTGCCCAAAACTCCCAGGAGTAACGATGCAGTTTGGGTTATTGTGGACAGACTAACAAAATCAACTCATTTCCTACCTTTCAGAGTTGGGGTCTCTAGTGAAAGATTGGCTAATTTGTATATTGAGCAGATCATGAGACTCCATGGTGTCCCTATATCTATTGTATCAGATAGGGATACCAGGTTTGTGCCTAGTTCTGGCAGAGTCTTCATAAGGCCATGGGAACCAAATTAAACTTCAGCACTGCCTATCATCCCCAGTCAGATGGACAATCAGAGAGGACCATACAGATTCTGGAAGACATGTTGCGAGCCTGTGTGATGGACTTGGGTGGAGCTTGGGATAACCACTTACCTTTGATGGAGTTTGCATATAATAATAGTTACCAGGCTAGTATCCAGATGGCTCCATTTGAAGCTCTGTATGGTAGGAGGTGAAGATCTCCTTTATGTTGGGATGATATGGGAGAGAGAAAATTGCTAGGCCCTGAGCTGGTTCAGCAAATAGTTGATAAGGTGCAATTAATCAGGGAGCATCTTCGTATAGCTCAGAGCAGGCAGAAGAGTTATGCTGATATCAGGAGGAGAGAATTGGAATTTTAGGTTGGGGATCATATTTTCTTAAGGGTATCACCAACCAAAGATGTGATAAGATTTGGGATTAGAGGAAAGCTGAGTCCACGGTATATTGGACCTTTGAGATTTTGAGCAGAGTCGGGGAGGTTGCTTATAGCTTGGCACTGCCTCCGATTTTAGCTGGGTACACAATATTTTTTTATGTCTCTATGTTGAGGAAGTCTATTTCCGATCTCAGCCATGTCATAGCATATGAGCCTATATAGTTGAGGAAAGATTTATCATATGAGGAGTATCCTGTGTGTATCGTGGATCGTAAAAATCAGGTTCTGAGATGGCGTACCATTCCCTATGTCAAGGTGCAATGGAGTAATCATTCTGAGAGGGAGGCTACTTAGGAACTCGAGGAGGAAATGAAAAAGAAGTATTCACAACTATTTGTATCTTAATATAGTTAATGATTAGCTACGACTGTTGACTTTTGAATAAAAACTTAGTTGATTGTATGACAAAATTTAAAATTCTAATTTTCTCTAATGAAGGTGTATCAATTTCGAGGCCAAAATTTTTATAAGGAGGGAGAATGTAATCCCCGGGATTACGTTACCTACTTGCGAGAGTTGATCATGAGATCAGAACGATTGATGCTAGGGACTCCCACAGTTACGCGAGGTGTTTGAATTTCAATAATCGCGTAACAATCGGAGTCCCGAATCCCTTGATCTGAGGAGTCTGCGTTGTCCTTAAAGGAAGATGCAGATGCTTCTTTCCATCATCCTTGTGCGTGCGCCTGCTCCTGGTAAGTCCCTTTGTCCTTGCCAGGGAGGAAGAGAGAGAGAGAGAGAGAGTCAGAGGAAGGAAGAGAGAGAGATCGTGGCGGAAAGCTCCCGCAACCGGCTGGCCATGGCAGCCGGTTTGATCCTTGGTTCGGGCCCGGTGGTGTGCTCATCGCCTCGCCAGGCCTGAGCTCCGGTCGGAGACCCCTCTGGCGCCGGGTAGGCATTCGGTGGAGGTCCGATCGGCCATGGTGGCCGGCCGTGCCACTAGCACAGTAATGTGCCGCGGCGGATTGTGAGGGAGAAAGGGAGAGAAAGAGAGAAATTAGAGAGAGAGAAGAGAGGGAGGGGCCGACCGTGGAGGCGGCCGGCTCTGGTCCAACCACCGGCGGCCGGGCCGCCCCGAATTTGGCCGGTCGTGCCGCCGGCACGAAGCCTAGCTGCGATGGATCGTGAGAGAGAAGGTAGAAATGGGAGAGAAATTAGAGAGAGAGAGGGGAGGCCGGCCGCGGTGGCGGCTGGCTCTGGTTCGACCACCAGCGGTCGGGCTGCCTTGAATTTGGCTGGCGGCGGCCCTGGCCACCGGCATGATGTACCCCCTGTTTCGGTTGAAATAGCGGAACATGGGAGAAGGAATGAGAATGGGCCGGCTGGGCTGTTAATCTGTGGGCCTGTTGGGCCAGTCTGAGAGCCATTTTTGACCTGCTATTTGGGCCCTGTAATGGGTCGAGAATGGCAAAAAATTATATGGCTCGAATCAGGATTGATTCTAGTTTCTGGGGGTAATTTTGTTTCCCCATTTGGATATATATATTGAGAGATATTCGAGCCCAAAGTTGGACCCGTGAAGTAGTCTGAGTAGAGTCTTAAGAGTCACTTTATTATTCAGATTTTAGAAACTTAATTATGTAAAATGATGCTGTAGGTACCCAGGTGTTCAAATAGCTGGGTTATCAATTGGAATTTGCATACTGAGGTAAGTAAGCCAAGTATTATAATTTTATAAATTATTTAATTCATAAATCGTGAATCTATAATTAGATGCATATTTCTGAATATGAAAAATGAAGTTTCATTTATATTGAATTAATAAATAGTGCCATAAATTTACAAATAAGTATTTGTTATGACTATTGTAGCAGATAATATTTTGCAAGATATGGCTTATATGTATATATGCAAAATTATAATTATGTTAATCTTGCAAAATTATGTTGGTACTATTGAGATGATAATATGCAATTATGATGATGACATTGAAATTACTTTATGTGTCGCCGCAGTTCTCATATGATAGGAAATGCCAAGTGATACGTGACTTACCTCCACAGGAAAGATATGCGGAGGACACACATATGTAGGATGTGTTCTGATCAATTGTAATATGGCATAACGCTGGTACTAGGACCCTTCCTCTTGGGGGACATTTAAGAGTTATACACTAGATGAGTGCTGTAGGGCCGTGGGACACATAAGAAAACAATGAATGTATAAACAATGATTTGTTTACATTGCATATTCTAGTATTTATTGGTTAATTAAGCTTCCAAATTATTTTGAGCTGATGATATGAATGTGCTGGTAGCATGATAAAAGTATTTTAAATTGAAAGTTTTTATAAAAATGTGATTTGAGAATATCTTGATATGATATGATAAGATATGATGATTTGAAATTGTATTAGTCTTACTTATTGAGTGTGAGCTCATATAATCATCACAATGTTTTTCAGAGCCTCAGAAGTGAAGAAGGATAATTGGGGTTGATGAAGCTTCTATTAATAAAATAAGATCCACTAATGATATAACCTCAGTATTGCTTGTGTGTAGGGCTTGTAGCCCAAGACTTATAATTATGGTTTGTAATAAATTATGGATTTTAATTGAACAGTTTTAATTATTGCCTTATATTGATTCATGTGTCAAAATTTGAGACGCCTTGCATGTCTGGCATGCGGCAGGTTGTCACCTTAGCTCAAATTTTTGGGTCTGGGGCGTGACACAAGGAGAGGAGATGATTGAAAGGGGAGAAGGCATACTCCAACAGAAAAAGCAGCAGAATAATATGCCACTCTTGAGTCTGGATCATCTAAAAGTCTACTGTCAAGATTATTGAGAAGCAGATTAATGTAAAGCTACCTGAAGAACTCTTGCCTTCAACTTCAAGAAAAGCTTCTTGATCAGCAGTGCATTTACCAAGTAACAGTAAAAGAAAAGCGGCCCGTATATCTGATGTAGCACCAGGTAGATTTCCTCTTCCTTTGCTGCCAACAGAAACACCCAGTGCAATGTCTTCAGTTGCTGCACCAGCAAGTTGAATTAATGGCCAATAGAACAATGATGTTGGAACACGAGCCACTGGCTGCATAGGAGCTATGTATAGCGTGTCCTCGCAAGAGCAATGCTGCCATTGATGCTGTCTCAAAAAATGGGGCGTCTTGACCAATCCCCTCCCTGCCTGGTGCTGACATTTTGTGGCAGCTCATCTCTGCAAATCATTATTCTGAGGTGTTTCTTGTGATGCATGAGCTTCCGAGTCGCCTTTGCGAATTTTAGTTGTGCAACCAAAAAGATGGCTGAGGCTTTTGAGGTTCCCAAAGGGTATTTATTTCATTTGTGGACTGAAGCCTTAGACATAATTGAGAAAATAGCATGTCATGATAAAAAAAAAAATACAGGACTAAAAGATTCGAAAGTAGGAGCTTCTTCAACGATGGTTAGAAAGTTGAGAAGGGAAATAAAATTACTAAGAATAATTTTGGAAGAAGGTAAAAAATAAAGGATAAACTTGCTCTTGATATTTCGAATGATGTTATTTACAGAGGTTTAAATAGAGATGAAAGAAACATCGTGCAACAAGAAATTAGAGGCACGTTATCCACTATCTAATAACGTGCAAAACTAACTAGCCCACGTACATATAAACTTAAAAGATAAAACCCACGAACAGATAAAACCCATGTACAGATAAACATGTGACACGTAGAGTGACTTGGTCTAAGTAGGAGAACGTGGGACTCTACGTTATCCAACTGCAAAGTAGGAGAACGTGGGACACCTCAATTCTGCATTATCTCAACACTCCCCTTAATGCAGATACTCTCAATTTTTCTCTTAAATATAAAAAGCTTTCCAATGGCAATGCTTTTGTGAAGATATCTGATAATTGTTATTTGGTGTTGCAAAATTGCAGTTCAATACTTCTATTAGTCACTAGTTCATGAACAAAATGATGTCGAAGTTCAATGTGCTTTGTCTGCTGATGAAACACTGGATTCTTTGTCATTGCAATTGTGGATTGATTGTCACAGTTGATAGTAGTTGAGCCCTTTTGTGATAGTTTTAAATCCTTCAATACTCTACGCAACCAGATAGCGTGACAAGCTGCAGTAGTAACGGCTAAGCTTCAGATGATGATAGTGCTATAGTACTTTGTTTCTTTGAACTCCAAGATATTGCTCCAGATCCAAGGGTGAAGATGTAACCAGAAGTGCTTTTTCGATCATCAACTGAACCTGCCCAATCACTATCAGAAAAACCACACAAAGACAATTTTTTAGCATTAGTGTATGAAATGCCATAGGTAATAGTTCCTTTTAAGTATCTCAACACTCTTTTCGCTGCCACAAGATGAAATTTGCTTGGACTTTGCATGAACCTTGATAGCAAACTTGTTGCATACATAATGTCTGGACGAGTATTTGTGAGATATAGCAAACTTCCAATTAGACTCTTGTACATATGTGCATCAATCTGTTCTTCTCCATCATTTTGGCTAAATTTCTCACCAGTGTTCATTGGAGTCTTCATTGGCTTGCAATCAGACATTGCAAATTTCTGAAGAAGATCTTTTACATACTTCTCTTGAGAGACAAAAATTTCATCACCAAATTGTTTTACTTCCAAACCAAGAAAGTAATTCATCAAGCCAAGATCTGACGTCTCAAAATTTTTAATCATACTATTTTTAAATTCTGCAATCAGTTCATCACTACTGCCGGTATATACCAAGTCATCAACATATAAACAAACCATAAGAATATTTGTACCTTTTGACTTGACATATAAGGTGGCTCACTTTTGCTCCTTTGAAAGCCATTTTGTACAAAGTGCTGATCAATCCTTTCATACCATGCTCTAGGTGCCTGCTTAAGTCCATAAAGTGCCTTCCGTAATCGATACACCTTCTTTTCTTCATTAACAACTTCATAGCCCTGTGGTTGCTGCACATATACTTCTTCATCCAAAAAACCATTCAAAAAGGCTGATTTGACATCAAGTTGAAAAACATTCCATTGATAATGAACAGCTATAGATAAAACTGTTCTAATTGTATCAAATCTAGCTACTGGAGCATAAGTTTCTGCAAAATCAATACCTTCTCGCTGCATATAGCCCTTTGCAACAATCCTTGCATTAAATTTTTGGATTGATCCATCTGCTTTGTATTTGATTTTGTATATCCATTTTAAACCAATAACTTCATGGTTAGGTGGTAGATCCATGAGCTCCCAAGTACCATTTTTTATTAATGCTAAAATTTCATCATCCATAGCTTTCGCACCATTTTTTGTGCTTATTGCTTCTTCAAAACAACTTGGTTCATCAACAGAAGTAAACTGACATCTTTCATATATATCAATCAAAGATTTTATCTTTCTTGAAGGAGATTCAGAAGATGATGAATAAGGAAAACTTACAAGTGTAGACTGCACAGGTGTAGTCCTTGGTGAAGATTGATTTGGATCAATTAAATCTTCACTTTCATCATCAAAGGCCACTGATGTTTCTTCAGCTTGATTCCGCCCATTGCTGTATTCTGTAATTCATTCCAATTCCATGCATTTTGCTCATCAAATATTACATCCCGGCTAACAACAAGTCTTTGAGTTATAGGATTATAAAACCGATAAGCCTTGCTTTCAATACTATAACCAATAAGGATGCATTTCATGCTATTATTATCTAATTTTTTACTTTTCTGAGATGGAATGTGAACATAAGCAAGATACCCAAATACTCTAAAATGAGTTACCTTTGGTCTCCATCCATGCTAAGCTTCAAATGGTGTTATGCCTTGAAGTGAAAATGTAGGGCTACGATTGAGTATATAGGCAGCGGTATAAACTGCTTCAGCCCAGAAATTGTTAGGAAGCCCTTTTGCTTTAATCATGCTTTTTGCCATCTCAACAAGACTCCTATTCTTTCATTCTGCTACTCCATTTTGTTGTGGTGTGAAGCTTACAGTCAATTGCCTATGAATGCCATTATCTTCACAAAAAGATTGAATTCTTTTGAAAGAAATTCTTCACCCTTATCGGTTCGCAATATCTTTAATGCATGGCCACTATTCTTTTCAACAAAGCATTTAACATTTGAATACAGAGAAGCTATCTGACTTTTCTTTAACAAAATATACCCATGCGATTCTGCTAAAATCATCAACAAAAATAATAAAATACTTGCTATTGTCTAAGGATTGAGATTGCATTGGTCCGCATAAATTTGCATGCACCAGTTCAAGTGGTTTTGAGGCCTGCCAAGCCTTTCCTTTTGGAAAAACATCCCTGTGATGCTTTCCAAGCACACAACTCTCACATATATGATCATTCTTCATAATTCTAGGCAACCCATATGTTAGAAAAATTGTTTTGATTTTTAAAAAATCCTTTCTAGAAAATGCTAGAAAATTAATCTAAAATTTTAATTCAAAATATAAACTAAAGTTAAAATGAATCAAACTGGTCGAGGCGTGTTAGACACTGCCCTAAGGATAAGTTTTTGCCCCCTTGTACGGATTGTTGGCGATCTGTCCCCAAGGTACAACGATCTGGCTCGATCCGATCCTCCTACCGCGAGCACGATCGGGTGAAGGTGCAAACCCAATAATTCTTCAGATGCCCAAATAAAATATAATAATAAAATAGTTAAATACACTTTTTACCACTAGTAGCTTTCACCAGGTTGAGACAAACAGGTTGAGACAATCTCCTAACTCTAAACAGCACTTGCAGCAATAGGAGACAAACTCCTAACTCCAAGCAGATAGACTCCCAGCTCCAAGGACAACTTCAAAGATTTGCAGCAACAGAATCTTCTCTAAAATGAATAAATTTTTAGAATTTAGATTTTCTTTTTCTTCCTTAAATTCTTTAGACTATCCCTATATAGATATAAAATATTTTATATCTGTTAGGCTTTATTACCGTTCCTCCTGGAACGGAGGAAAAGTCGGAACGCTCGAGCGAAAGCTCGAGCGTTTCCGGAAGTCACGGAACGCTCGCCGAGCGTTTCGCGCGAGCCCAGCGAACCAACGTCCCATGCGAGCATTTAATGCTCGCGTGGGTTCGTTACTTTTTTTTTAAAAAAACTTTTTTCCTTTTTTAAACAGTGTAAAAAAGTCAACAATCCCCCACAAAAGTTAAAAATAAAATAAAACAAACAATAAAATTAATATACAAAAAAAAATTAGGGCATCTTATACTGCGCAATAGGTAAGGTGTCCTGTGGATTTGAACCTCACTTAGTGTTGATTGTATATCTGAAGGAACCATAGTGGATTAGCCCTTGAACTAGGTCCTTGACTCAGACTTCTACTATCACACACAGCATGAATCAATTGGGTTTAAGCGGTCAGCGCATATTAAAGGCCTTGTGCTTAGTACCTTGATTTTTCATGAGAATTTCTTAAGGTTAGCCCAAACCTTTAGTCACGGCCTCATATGACAATTCTCATATAGGTGAATCCTCCAAGGGTATTTGTGACTAATACCCTGCAGATAACCTACCTCGGATCCATTAAGAGAATCACTCAACCTTACACAAATTTACTTTGTCACTTTATAAGAGCACTCATCATAGGGATGGGTTGAAAATTTTTTCAAAATTTGTGCTCTAACACGATCACTCAATCAGCTTCGTTTCTACTACATTGAACCTCATTCATGGGATCTCCAATCATAGAGGTTGGGTATCTACTGCTGGTGACCAAATAATTGGCTTAAGCCCCATCCCCCTCGATGAATCTAGGACTCCACTCCTAGATAATCCCTTGGTTAATTGATCTATCAAATTCTTTTCAGATTTGACAAATTCCAAAGAGATAACATCATTGTTCTTATGTTATCTTATAGACTTATGACGAAGCCGTATATGGCGATTCATCTTTTTATTGGTACTCTTTTGATTTGTCAGTTCAATTATGGCCTTATTATACAATGGATAGATATAGCTGGAACTGGCTTAGGTACCAAAGGTAGCTCTGATATTAGATTTTTTATCCACTCTGCCTCATTACAAGTGGTATCCAGAGCTATCAACTCGGCCTCCATGGTGCTTCTAGAAATAATAGTTTGCCTAGTGGATCCCCAGGCAATAGCAGCACCGCCAAGAAGAAAAACGTATCCGGTAGTTGATTTTAAATCATGAGAATCAGTGACCCAATTAGCATCACTGTAACCCTCAACCACCTCAGGGTATTCAGTGAATATCAAAGAGAGATTAAGTGTTCCCTTTAAATAGTGGAACACTCTTTCTAAGGCTACCCAATGAGATTGATCAGGATTTTGATTATATCTACTCAGCCTTCCTACAACATAGGCAATATCAGGTCTTGTCCTGTTTGCTACATACAAGAGAGATCCTATAATTTGAGAATACTTTAATTGATTAATTGGGTCACCTAAATTTTTTTTTAGGTGAAAGCTAGGATCAAAAGGAGTAGATATTGATTTAAGATTGGAATAACCAAACTTCTTGATCATTTTTTCTATAGAATGAGAAAGAGAGAGAGCTATCCCTTCATGGGACTTGATAAGCTTCATCCCTAGGATTACATCCGCTTCACCTAAATCTTTCATGTCAAACTTAGAAGAGAGGAAAGATTTAACACTTGAAATAATTTCAAGAGATGTTCCAAAAATTAAAATATCATCGACATATAAGCAAAGGATTACACAATCATTATCGACGATCTTAGAATACAAACACTTATCATGATTATTGATTTGAAATCCAAAAGATAGAATAATTTGATCAAATTTCTCATGCCATTGTTTAGGAGCCTGTTTAAGACCATAAAGGGACTTGATAAGTTTACAAACCTTGTCTTCTTGTCCTTTACAACAAAACCTTCAGGCTGTTCCATATAGATCTCCTCCTCAAGATCTCCATTTAGGAACGCAGTCTTCACATCCATTTGATGAATGATTAACTTATGAATGGAAGCAATAGCAAGAAGTGATCTAAGGGTTGTTATTCTAGCTACAGGAGAATATGTATCAAAGAAATCTAACCCTTTCTTTTGGTTATACCCTTTGGCTACTAATCTAGCCTTATACTTTTCTATTGAACCATCAGGTCTAAATTTCTTCTTAAATACCCACTTACACCCTAAAGGTTTGCTTCCAGGGGGTAAATTCGATAAGATCCAAGTTTCATTTTGTAAGATTGAATTAAATTCAGAAAGGATAGCTTCCTTCCAAAAAGGAGCATCAGGAGAAGACATCGCCTCTGAAAAAGAAGAAGGTTCGCCTTCGACTAGGAAAGTAAAGAAACCTTCACCAAGATCTTTTTCTTTCCTTATCCTTGAACTTTTTCTAAGTTCAGAAGGTTCACCTTTAGGATTAGATCTTTTCCTTTTCCTTGACTCATTAGAGAACCCAGCTTCAAAAGAATCATGAACCAAGAAAGGATTAGAAGAGAGTTGATTTGGTACTTGGTTCTTGAAAGGAAAAACATTTTCAAAATAAGTAGCATCTCTTGATTCGATAAGAGTATTATTTGAAATGCCACTTATATCAGAGTTTATCACTAGGAACCTATTTGTACTGCTATCTAAAGAATAACCTATAAAGATAGCATCTACAGTTTTAGGTCCTATTTTTCTTCTCTTAGGTTCAGGTATTCCTACCTTAGCTAAGCATCCCCACACTTTAAGATAATCTAGCCTGGTGTTCTACCTTTCCAAAGCTCAAAAGGTGTTTTAGGACTATCCTTAAAGGGTATCCTATTTAAAATATAACATGCAGCTAAAAGAGCTTCCCCCCACAAGTTCTCAGGTACGTCTGAACTTATTAACATTGAGTTAACCATATCCATTAATGTACGATTTTTCCGTTCAGCTACACCATTAGACTGAGGAGAGTATGGTGGTGTAACTTCATGAATAATCCCATATTCTTGACAAAATAGAGTCATTTCATTTGAAGTATATTCACCACCGCGATCTGACCTAAATTTCTTAAGCTTTTTCTCAGTTTGGGTTTCAGCTTCTACCTTATAAATCTTAAACTTATCTAATACTTCATCCTTAGATTTTATCAAATATATGTGACAATATCTAGAGAAGTCATCTATGAATGTTACAAAGTAACGACTTCCTCCCCGTGTAGGAAATTTAGTAGAGTCACATACATCGCTATGACTAATTCAAGAAGTGTTGAACTCCTATTTACTGATTTAAAAGGTTTTCTAGGCATCTTAGCTTGAATACAAATCTCACATTTAAACTTTCTATCAATATGAACCTTAGGAATTAGATTAAGATTTGTCATGTAATGAATACGATCAAAATTCACATGACCAAGTCTACTATGCCAAACATTTGAAGATTCAACATTAAAAAAAAAGAACTTTTATTAGATAACTTAGAGGATACATTTAATTTAAAAAGACCTTCACATACAAAACCTTTACCAACAAACTCATTATTACGAGTAATTACAACTTTATTTGACTCTAGAACAATTTTATATCCTCTAGATATAAGAAGAGATCCACTAATCAGATTTCTTCTAACACTAGGAACTAACAGCACTTCATGAAGACCAGGATTTTTCAGATGTCATCTTTAGATCCACTTGACCTTTCCCAAGCACTTGTGCTGAAGAGTTATTCCCAAGTGTCACACCTCCTCCACTTGATTCCTGAAAGGTGGAGAACCAGGAGCGATCAAAAAACATGAACATTAGCTCCTGAATCAAGCCACCAATCACAAGAAGATTGGGTTGAGTTAATTAAGAATTTTGAATTTACCGACCTGAAAGAAGGCTCAGCACCACTCTCAACCACGTTAACTTGTGGTTTAGATGATTTCTCAATGGTTCAGTCTTTCGGTGGTAGCAGTCCTTTGCCACATGATTTGTCCTTCCGCACACAAAGCAGAACGTGCCTTTATAATTCTTTGACTTCTGATTCGGTCGGTTCTGATTTGATCGGTTTTGAGGAGGTTTGTATGATTGGTTGGATCTAGATTGGAATTTTCTCTTCTTAAAATTCTTTCCCTTGGGTTTGAATTGATTTGGAGTTGGATTTGACTCGGTCAGATGGATTTTAGGTCCAAGGTCGGTCTTTTGATTTTGATTGATCTTAAGCCGATGTTCTTCTTCAATCCTAATAGAGTTAATCACTTCTGTTAGGGTCAAGCTACCTTGCTTATGGCTAAGCTCTCGAGTAAAGGATAACCAAGAAGGTGGAAGGGAATCTACTAAGGCTTGGACCTTATAGTTTTCAGAAAAACTACAGCCAGTCAACTCTGACTTTCTAAGAAAATCTTGGAATTCATGAATTTGAATGCTAATAGGTTTGGAATCTACCATTATGTACTTTCAAAATTTTGAGATAGTGAATCTATCTAGACCAGCATCAACCATCCCATATTCAGCCTTAAGAGCATCCCATAGTTCCTTAGCAGTTTTAGTAGGAAGGTAGACATCATAAAGATTATCAGATAGGGCACTTAAAATTCTATGTCTACAATGAAAATCTATTTCTTGGGGTGTTTTTGATGAAGATGAGGTATCAACTATACTAGAAGAACCTTGTTGACTATTAGATTTGGGATCTGATAATTCTATGGCAGAAAATAAACCTAAAGTGGTAAGCCGGTATTTCACTTGACTTTGCCACCTCCTAAAGAATAATCCATTGAATTTTTCAGGTTTAATTGCACTAAGATCATCCGAACCCATTTTAAGTAAATTTATTGCTTAATGCGTTCTGCACAACCAAAAATTGAAGATTTAGCTTTATAATTTGAATTTTTAATTAGTGATTTTTTAGATATTTCTAGATTTTAAATTTTAATTCAAAAGAATTAAATCTAGAAACTAATTAATTATAATAAAACCACTAAGCGAAAATTAACTCAAATAAGTCAATTTTGTTTGAGTTTCAAATTTTCAAATTTTGAATTTTAAATTTTAAATTCAAAACTAATTCTAAGGCTTCTGAACAGATTCAAAAATAAGAATTTTTTTACTTACTTATAATAAATCTAGCACTTTCTAATGATAGAAAACTTGTCCTTAGCTGTTAGAAAAATTATTTTGATTTTTGAAAAATTCCTTTCTAGAAAATGCTAGAAAATTAATCTAAAATTTTAATTCAAAATATAAACTAAAGTTAAAAATGAATCAAACTGGTCGAGGCATGTTAGACACTGCCTAAGGATAAGTTTTCGCCCTCTCATGCGGATTGTTGGCGATTTATCCCTAAGGTACAATCCGGCTCGATCCGATCCTCCTACCGTGAGCATGATTGGATGGAGGTGCAACCCAATAATTCCAGATGGTTAATACACTTTTTTACTACTAGATCCAGGTTGAGATCCTCTAACTCCAAACAGCACTTGCAGCGCAAGTAGATAGACTCCCAGCTCCAAGGACAACTTCAAAGATTTGCAGCAACAAATCTTCTCTAAAATGAATAAATCTTTTAGGATTTATATTTTCTTTTTCTTCCTTAAATTTCTTTAGACTATCCCTATATATATATATATATATATATATATATATATATATATATATAATATTTTATATCCGTTAGGTTTTGTTACCGTTCCTCTTGGAATGGAGGAAAAGTTGGAACGCTCGAGCGTTTCCGGAAGTCACGGAACGCTCGCGAGCGTTCCATGCGAGCCAGCGAACCAACGTCCCATGCGAGCATTTAATGCTCACGTGGGTTCATTACTTTTTTTTTAAAACTTTTTCCCTTTTTTAACACTGTAAAAAAGTCAACACCATACACCATATTCCTTTTTGATAAAATCTTCAAATTGTGATAACCCAAATGTCCATATATCTATGATGCCATAACACATTATCATTTGCTAATGAGACATTCAAGGCATGATCAAGACTTAGAGAGAAAAGTTTATTTTCAATCATAGGTATCTCAATAATAAGTGAATTCTAAGTGTTATCATAAACACGACATCTTAAATCTTCAAAAACAAGTGAATAACCTTCAGTCAAAAATTGCCCAACACTCAACAAATTAGACTTCAAGTCAGGAACATATAAAACATTTTCAATTGATTTCAAGCCGTAGATATCAAGTTTCATAGTACCTTTCCCATGAGCTTCTCGAACATTACCATCACCCATTTTACCTTTGTAGTAACAGATTTGTCCAAATAAGAAAAGATCTCTGCACGACCTGTCATATGATTGCTGCATCCACTATCAATGTACCAAACTTCTTTAGGATATTCTTTTACAGTAAAGCATGCAAGAAATAAATTTTTATTTGACCCCTTTTCATGTTTTTTGCAAAATTTGCATGTTTTTCTTTCAATCTATAAAAATGCTCAATATGGCCATACTTTTTGCAAAAATGACAAAGAAAAGGCTTAGAGATTTCACCCTTTTCATTACTTTCTTTATCGATAAAACCTTTCAATATGACCATATCTCTTGCAATAATTACACTGAAAAGGTTTAAAATTCTCACCTTGGCTGTTACCTTCATTGCGATTCTGATAAACTTTACCAAGACGTCCTCCACCTCTTCTGCCTCAAAAAGAACCTCCTCTATTTCTTGGTGTACAATGCTGATTAATGCTTTCCTTTGGAGCATTCACCTTAGAATGAAAGGCTTTTTCCACAATACTTTCATTGGACCTTTTCAATCTGTCATCATGTGACTGAAGAGAGCCAAGTAATACACTAACTGAAAGTTTGGTTAGATCCTTGGATTCTTCTATAGCAGCTACAATATGATCATACTTAACTGATAAACTTCGTAATATTTTTTCAACAACTCTTTGATCAGATAAATCTTCACCATAAATTCTCATTTGATTAAAAATTTCTAGAACTTTGGAAAAAAACTGATCTAAAGAATCATCATCTTTCATGCTCAATGTCTCAAATTTTCGACGAAGAGTTTGGAGTTTGACCGTTAATACCTTAACATTACCTTGATATTCTTCTTGCAACAAATCCCAAGCATCTTTAGAGATTGTACCTGCTGAAATTCGAGGAAAAATTGCATCACCAATGGCCTGTTGAATGAAGAAGAGAGCTTTGGCATCTTTTTTTATAGTCTCTGGCTTTAATGCTCTTCCTCTGGTAGGCCTTTTCTCCACCAATTCCCACAAATCTTGTGAGATAAAGAGAGTCTTCATCTTTTGCTCCAGAAATCATAGCCTTCTCCTTTGAATATTGGAATCACCGGGTTGATGGTACTGCTGTTGAATGCCATTGGCTCTGATACCACTTGATAAAAAAAAAACGGGACTAAAAGATTTCGAAAGTAGAGGCTTCTTCAATGATGGTTAGAAAGTTGAGAAGGGAAATAAAATTGCTAAGGATAATTTTGGAAGAAGGCAAAAAATAAAGGATAAACTTGCTCTTGATATTTCGAATGATGTCATTTACAGAGGTTTAAATAGAGATGAAAGAAACATCGTGCAGCAAGAAATTAGAGGCACGTTATCCACTATCTAATAATGTGCAAAACTAACTAGCCCACATACATATAAACTTAAAAGATAAAACCCATGAACAGATAAAACTTATGTACAGATAAACATGGGACACGTAGAGTGACTTGGTCTAAGTAGGAGAATGTGGGACTCTGCGTTATCCAACTGCAAAGTAGGAGAACGTGGGACACCTCAATTCTGCATTATCTTAACATGTCACACATCTACAAAAAGGAAGTTTATATCAGAGGAGAGAAAAGTAGAAGAAAGAATCTAGGCGACAGAAATGTTTTTTGACATAGCTCCCTCTAAAAGTCACGTGAAAATCAGAAACATTTGGTCAATAAATTTGAAGAGAAATGCTGTTCTAAAAAAAACATTTTGTGGTTTAAAATGCAGAGCATAATTATCTATAGCTTGGAATAGAAATTATTAGCCATTTTAAACAAATTATACTCAAAATGATAATTAAATACAAATAGAAGTACAAGAGGAAAAAATCTCTTGCTCATTGCAAAATCCAAATCAAATCAGCAGTCAATATCTAATTTGACAAAAAGGATGAGTTCTCTTTATAAAATGCAATTGTAGAATTATGAAGCAGGGACTGCAAAAGCAGGAGCATATCTTTGTTATGCCAAGATTTTAATCACTACTGATTTTAGTCGTGGCATTGCTAAAGCACAAAAGCAATAAATTAAAATTACTCATACTCCTAAAGCAAATTCTAGGAAGAGATTGTTGAAGCAATCCTTAATATGATCAAGACAGACTACTGAAATAAATCTGGCAGCAAATGTCATCATGTTAGAGATCGAAGTAATACATCAAAAATTACCTTCAAAATGTTGATATAGTCAGTTAATTTCATTAAGTTGAACCACCAGTGATAAAGCAGTGCTCATTATCTCTATAACAGCATTTGCCTTGTCCAGACGGTTTTCACTACAATCAGCCTCGCTTTCATCAAGCAATAATTTGCATCGCATGAGGAGTTTCTCCAAAACATTAAGAAAGCCCCACCTGATAAAGTTGTGTTTTGGACTTCAAAAGTCCGCACATTATAGAGATAGGCAGTGGAACTTCCGGACAAGTTGAATCTTGATTGCCAGTGACACCAATTTGCTGCTGCAATTCGGCTAGCCATATACACCCATGATGGCGATAAGCAGATCGATGTGAGTGAACGAGTGAGCGTAAAGCAGCCCAATAAATTCTAGCTTAATTTGTACCAATGTCAGTCTCTGCTAGTCCTTTCTCGATACTCTCAAGGGACTTGTAAAATTTTGTTATTTGCATCATGTACAAAAATTCATCATCTAATGTAGTGAATGTGCTTATATAGTCGCATCGAGTTTCCTCATGATCTTGTCCAAGATCAGCTACATATATATATAAAAAGGAACCCATTAGATTATATCAATGATGTGAGAAGCAGTATGCAGTGCAAATATTAGTTTTCCTTGTCATTGATTCATCATATCTTTAGCTTGATTCGCATGCCAAAATAAACCATAAGTGCTGCATGTAATTAACAGCTAGTTACACAAGTGATAAAAGAATACAGCCAGCACTTATTTTATAAAAAAAAAAGGAAAAAGAAAAAAGAATCACATTTTATCGGTTAAAACAAGTGCCTAAAAACCAAGTGCAATAAAAAGGCCTCATCCATTATCATTTTCAACCGTGAATTGCAGTGCTCGCACCTTTTTCAATTAATATGGACTTTTGTAGAGCAAGAACTCAACTCAAAATTCCTAATGTTCAGAAAACAGTGATCATAGTGCTTGGTGATGACATGGTGAGACTGCAACAAATGAATCAAAGGGGAACACCTATATGGTACTTGATAGAAAGTGTTTAAAGGTAAAGCCTATGAATTTAACTCTATATAGCCTTTGATGGAACCCTATTAAGGACGTAGACAATAGTTTTTAAAGGTTTCACTCTAGAATTCCAAAGGTATATTAAAATAGCTCAACATGCTTTTTACCATATCCATAAGCATACAATTTCTCCTTTCAGAACATCATTTTTTTGAGATATGCCAGGGATAAAAGTTTATGCTATGATGCCTTCCTCCTTAAGGTACTTAGCAAATAAACCTGGTAATTGTCTCAATTCTATGTACCATCCAAAATATTCTCCTTCCCTATCTACCTTACAAATTTTATTTTCTTTTATGTTTATGTCTCTACCTCAACTTTATAGGCTTGAAAGCATCAAGTGCTTTTACCTTTTCAAAAATGAGATAAATATACATATACCTTGTATGGTCATCAATGAATGAGATAAAATATCTTTTGATCAATCAAATAGGATGGAGTAAATGGACCATAGATATCTATATGTATGGTCATCATATACCTTGTATGATCATTCAAAAATGAAATAAAGATGCATATACCTTGTATTATCATCAATGAATATGATCAAATATCTATGATCATTCAATAGGGTGGAGTAAATGGACCACAGATATCTATGTGTATGATTTTTAAAACTTGAGAACTCCTAAAACCTTGAAAGGACTTGTTGGTTTGTTTGCCCTTGATGTAATTCACTACCAAAATTTGAAAAATTGAAAGTTTGAAAAATCGAAATTCTGCAAAACTCCAGCACTTACCAATCTTTGGATCCTTTCCTTCCTTAAAGATATGTCCCAATCTACAATGCTAAAGTATTAAGGAGTTCTCTTTGATAAATCCACGCTTAGTGCCAATGTTATCATACAGGGTTAGAAGATTGTATTCATAAGTAGGGTCTAAATGAAATTTATATAAACATTATTTAAAGATCCCCTGCCGATGAGTGAATTATTTTAAGCAAACTAAAATCAGTTTTAGAGAAATCAAATTAAAGCCAAGAGAGACTAACTTTGCTACAGAAATCAAATTTCTTGAAATCAATGGAACATAAAAGGTATTTTCAAGTTCTAAAACAAAGCCAGTTTGCAAAACAAGTCCAAGGTTTCAATAACTTCTGAATACATCCTATTTTCGAAATATTGGCTATATGAGTTATAGTTCCAGAATTAACCCACCAAGAACTATCAAGTATTTCATTGTCACCTTTCAATTCTTTTCTCTTTAAGAGTACTTTTACCTTTTTTTCCACTTTCCTTTATCTTCGATTATCAATTAAGTACTTTCCAAAATCTTATGTTTCAACATCTCCTCTTTCTGAACACACATGATTAGTAGCTCATTAATTGACCAATTTTTCTTATATGTACCGTGAGAAAGCTTAAAAGGTTTTATATTCTTTAGGAAGAGAGTTGAGCATAAGGTGAACCAAGAATGACTCGAATATCTCAACCTACAAGGACTTTAGTTGAGCTGAAATATTTCTCATTTTCATAATATGTTCATGCACACTTTTAGAATTATTGTACTTTATATTGAATAACTTTTTCATGAGGATGCTTGCCCATGCCTTATCAGAATGCACAAATTATTCTTCAATGGCTTGCATGAGGTTTTTGACCTTATTCTTTTGCAGAATTGATCCTATAATGCTCTTACTAATATAAGACTTGATAAGCATTAAACTTAAACGGTTGGATTACTCCAATTGGTCAAACAAAGCCTTTTCTTCCTATATAATTGAGATGGCTCATTCACATGGAGCGCCAAATCAGTATCCGTACAACCCAATATCAAAAGGATTTGTTCTTCCCATTTAGTAAAATTATCACCGGTTAATAATGAAAGATAAGATGATTCAGAACTCATAAATGTAATAGGAACAATTGCAAGAGAAATAACCACAATATAAACATTATACTACGAAGTATAATCCATAATAAACTAACCAATATTAATTCCAAAGTAAATTCAAACCTTCTTGTGGATAGAGGTTGCGTTATAAATTGAATTTATTACGATAATGATAAAACTATTGATATTCCATATCAAAAGAAAACCCAGTTTGAGGATATAGGGATATTCTTTTAATATAGAATTTTTACTATCTTATCCCAATTTGAATCATTAAAATAGTCACCTTCCTATGGGGGCTAGGTAATTATTCTAACAATTCGATTGCAACAATATATACTATCAATAAAAATCTAAGGATCACTCTTATGCAATTTAGACTACTTCTGAATGTGATCAATTCTTTATATCACATATAACATGATACCCTGAGATGCTACGGCTACTCCCAAGAAACAATAGAGTGCAAAATCTTAGATAACATAAATACGCAAATTTTATAGGATAAAATATCCAAACAGTTATGAATGGGTCAATAAAATGGTATAATTTTTTTTATTGATCCCAAATAGATATTGCACCTTTTGTGCTAACCACGAAATCAGATTACAGATTAGGCATAAATTGGATTAACATATGCAATACACACACATATATGTGATTATAAAATCAAAATATATTCTTAGAATATACCTTGTGAACGTATATAAAGTAATACCAATATGCACCATATATTTTGCACTATATGACCATGAATTGAATCATGGAACTAATGAAGAACTTTGATATCCAATGCGTGAGATCTACACAGGTATAACAAATTTCTAACAATTACTATCAATACTTTTATGGTTATTTCTTTAAAGGATTTTCTGATCTATATAAAATCTTATGCCATATAAGAGAGGATCGTTCACAGGCTTCTTTCTTTGCTAGATTAAGAACTCTTTATATAGACTTATAAGAGTAACAAAAAGTCTTCTTCATCAGAAAGATCATTAATATTATCATTAATTTTAAATTATTTAAAATTATTTATCATAATGGTTATCAATGAAAAGCGATCCAAAAATTATTTTTTTATTATAAAGATTAGAATTTAAAAAGTCAAAAAATTTTATTTATTCCTACATTTCATAAATTGATAAGTTTTGACTTTTATTACTTTTTGTGTGAAAATTATCCTTTTTTTAATTAAAAAAATCACTACCATGTCCTCCAGAGTTTAGATTGCAATTCTGAAAGCATGTCACGTATTTCGCATGATTTGAAAAGTTAGACTTGAAAATTTCAACAAATTTTTGGAATTAAAATGATATATCCCGAGAGCATTAGCCCAAATAAGATTGTCTAATCAATCTTCTTCAAATCTTGAAAAGTTAATTATTATAATATGCAAATCAATCCTTTGGAACAACGTGGCACAAACGAGACCTTAGCGCACGCAGAAGACGACAAAACGGAGAGGCGCTAAAAAGCACCAACCGAGATCCGTCACCTCCTGCTCTATTATTGCCGGCTCCCACCCAAACCAAACCGCGTATTTTAATCCAGTCAAGAAAGAAACGCGAACCGAACGCGAACCGTGTCTTAATTATCCGGTCAAGGAAGAAACGCGAACTGCACCCTTATCGCATGACCAGAAGTGGAGCAAGGCACGAGGTGGTGATCCCCGCATGTCGGTGGCCTTATCTTGACACCTGCAACCCACGACAAATATTAAGTGGGTCGGCAAGGTCTCCAGGTGATCTAATAAACAAGCTCATGACCGGTTGCCGAACCCAAAGCCTGGCCTTTTTCCAGAAAGACCTCTACAACAACCGACACGTGGGGACAAAACAGAGACTGAAGTACTCCTCGTTCGTTTGGTGAGGTAGGGGTACAGTACCGTTCATCAGTCACCACACCACAGGAACACCAAGCATGATCTGACCAAAGGCGAAGATATTTATGACGATAATGATAATGGCAATCCAAGGCAGGCAAAACTTTTAAAGATCTACAGTGTTTGAAGGGCGCTGAGGGGGATGAGAGAGAGAGAGAGAGAGAGAGCTAGCGACAGAGACAGCAACCGAATTTGAGAGGATAAAAAGCACCCCACACCCACCTTTAACTAAAAGTCAAGGTTAAATTTCTGAAGCCAGAGTTCAAGAATATTATCGTCAGAAAAGCAGCAATAGAAGTTCAGTAGTAAACTCAGGCTTTCATAAGCCCAAATAATTCCAGAAGCGGCATATATAGCAGCAAGCGAGCTAGAATGCTTCTTGACAATGATTATATATGCTCATGGGTAACAAATATCAACTATTAAAAGCCTTCATGCAACAAGAAATTAAACCCACAAAAATTACTTCATTCTAGCATTTTGCTATATATATATATATATATATATATATATATATTATGACTATTATATGATGAGTGCGCTGTACAGCAGAAGATGGGATCGGTTACAATTCAACCATCGTTAGCCAAACAAGATGCATGAAGAAGAAAATATAGAAGATCTGTGGGGATTCAAAGCCAGCTGATGAACTTTCCAGAAGTCATTCTTGCCTACCGACCCATAAGTGTTGTCCTCACCCTATCCACAATCTGACTTCTAGCTCTGCTATCTATCAGTGGAAACTGTCTGGTTTCATCCAAGAGAAACTTGTAGACCTCCCATTGCCTACCAGACGTGGTGTGTCTACCGATTTCAGCCTGCAAATAAATTAGAACAACAATATATAATCTTTATGGGCTTTGAAATCCTCATTTCCAGACAATCAACAAAAACCAAACAAATTAGTTGCAATAGCTTACTGAGAAAAATGCAGATCCCAAGCTCTTTTAGAGCAACAGTGACATCATAAAATACACGAGGCCTTCCCTTTCCAGACAACTCAACCGGGTTAGCAACAAGGAGTTCGGTGTCAGGACCACGGTTGACAATCATCACTCGTAATGGATGGAGCATCTCCAACTTCAAATGGGAACACACAGCTTCCTGCTTCTCAGGATCCAGAATCTTCTTTCCATCAGTTTGCTGGATAAAAACATCCACCTCACGGTAGCCTTTCTTGTCAGACAGAAATCGCCCATAAGCTATCTGAAATAAAGGATGAAAGGAAATGCATCTGAAGCAAATTGACCTGTCCATAGTCCATAGTGTGTGTGCAATTTAAAATGGATAATTGTAATTGATCCATATGGCTAGAAAACTGTGGCTTCCAATTTAATATACTAACTTGATGATAACAATATAATAGAACAGAACATTTCAAACTTTATAACAGTGGTAAGCCAGAATGAGAAACTGCAGACAATGTGGACTACGTGAATGTCAAAGAACAAAGGAGCATTGCTGCAAGACCCAACCAAAGGGAAAAAAATCACGAGACTTAGCAAACAGGTAACAAAATAGCAAATCACATTTAATTTATCAGACAAGGCCTTCGTACCCAGTATACAAAAGCAAAGAGCAAACTATTGAAAGATGAGCTGTCAGACAAACACATTGGACTGACAATCTATATATATATATACATACAAAGGGTTACGTAGCCAACATATATAGAGAGACTTGGCTACGTAACCCTTTGTAACGGTGAACATGGAAACAATCATTAAATTGACCACGTCAGTACAATTTTCGGACACTCACATGAAGCAAGCACATTATAACATGGAGATCATAGTTTACAAGTGCCTTAGAGGAAATGAAAAATTTTGGAGTACCTGAATGTTGCTGTCCTTCAAGGTCCTCAAAATGTCATAAAGAAGGCCTTTCTGATCAACACAATTAATCTGGAGCAAAGTGTAGGCAGGGCTCAACGAATTGTCAATGTTTACGTTAGCCTTCTTCAACTTTTTCATATCTGGACTAAGTGACTCTGAGCAGACTTCATTATCTGAAAGCTTCGAGCTAAATAATTCTTCAGCAACTGCAGGCGGAAGAGAAGAAACTCCATGTTGAAAACCTTCAGCTAACTGGATCTCGCAGCTGATGCATGACTCTCCCAGAACAGCATTCAGTCTTTCACACATCTCATCCTCTCTCTTTTTAGTATGCAAGAGCTCCCTGAAAAACAATACAAGGAGTCAGAGATCACACACACACAAACAAAAAAAGAGGAACTAGAATGATGATTAATTCCTATTTAACGGTTCAGATCTTATTTCCACAAGACTATGTTTCACAAAAAAAAAGTTTGCAATGCGAAAAATGAATCACAGCTAAAATAATATGAAGATTGATAAGCTAAAACCAATAGATTCACACTCACATGCCATCTGTAATGAAGAAGAGGTCCACGACTCTACCATCGGGGGTGGTTGAGACCTTAACTCTATGAATCAAAAACTCAAGTTCGCAAAGAACATTAGTAACATCTGCATCAAATTGCACAAATCCATCAGTACCTGCAGAGACGAAGTGAACCATCCAATCTAAAATGCTTCTAGGTAAAAAGTTCAATTCAACTACCATGCAATAATCCTTTCCGATCCACGGAAAACAACTTCAAAAGGTACACCTGAGAAGTTGTCGGCCGATTCCCCAAATCAAAGTAGAAGGGAATTATGGAGAAGGATGGGCACACAGATAGTAGCCTGTTCTTCAAGTTCGTCCATTGGATGTTAATGGAGGCAGAATACGGAACGACCCAGAGCACTAAGAAGCACCACCGCCCATCGGTCGAGACATCTTCACCAATATGGCATGAACAGCACAGATTAGAATTGCAGACCAAAGTACATAACCAAGATTAATGATTTGAATTTCATTTATAGAGAAAAATAAAACCAAAAATAAAAAAAACCGAAATCAAGTTATATTCTGAACACAGACCTAAATCGGATATCAAATCCACTAAACCCCGAAAAATAAATTCCAAGAACATATACGAAGACTTAAATCAAAGGCTAAAGATCTCCATTCATGAAGGCATATCTCATTCATTATAAATAAAAAAAGCAAGAAGAGAATCGAAGCAAAAACTTTTCATCAAAACAAATCCTTAGGAGCTTGAATCGGCTTTTTTTTTTTTGCCTGAAAAAAATAAGGTAATTATGGATGAATCGACAAGAGGATATATTCTAGCAATGCCCCTCACCTCCTCGGGTGATGCAAAGGCCGAACTCGAGAATTATCCGGCAGAGATCGCAGCCGAGGCCGATTTGGTCCGGGCAATTGACGGTAATGACGCTCGGCTCTCCGGCCCGCTTTCCCAACTCTATCACCACCACGTCCTCGGACGGCACCCCCATCCCCACACCGTCCGATCCCGTTCCCACCGCCCCGAACTCCTCCGCTACATCCAACACCTTCCGCGACGGGGAATGGAATATTCCCCCAGGATTCCCCTTCCGCCCACCGAGTAGAATTCTCTCCCTTTTCCTCCTAGAACCCCATTCGCCCACGGGCCACCTTAGCTGCCCTCCTCGCTCGCCGCTCTAGGTTCATCGTATATACCGCTGCGGCGCCCGCCGCCTCATCGCTTAGGGCACGTCAACATAGATTACGTCGCCAACGTTGTCTGCGTGGCAAACAGCGACTCGTTTGTCGCGGGACCCATTTTGAAAGAGAGCTTTCCGGTTCGCCAGCCGCCACGTTGGGATTTCGCGTTCGTTTGATGGCAATGAGGCGGTATGGAAATGAAAATTATATTGGGATGAAATTGGTCGTGAGCGAAGGTAACATTCTGGTAATCTGGGCCGTACGATGATGGATGGCTAAATGGATGGATGGATGGGTCAGAGAGTATATATATCTTGGTTTTGGATGCGCACTTCACGGAGAGATGGCAATGAAAATGAGAGAGCTCAGAGTTTTAAATTTGGAGGACATTAAATATGAAAAGGTGATCGGTATGAAGATTTATTATTATTATTTAATGATGGGACCATAATGAGTCATAAGCGGCTGCTGGTATGAGGCTGAATGCAATGCAGAAGATTTTCAAAATTTAATCATTTTCCTAGAAGATAGAAAAGATCACCATCATATCCTTATTAAATAATATTATCTAAATATCCCCCCTAGTTACTTATCCTTTATTATTATTATTATTATTATTTGATTATATCTTTTTAGTCTTTTTATTAGCAAGAGACTAAACGCTTTAGCAGTTAAAGTACTTTTACAATGGAATTAGATTGAAAATTGATGATTATTTCTAGAAAGATAATGGAAGGTTTCCGACAAGAAATTGGGACCGCAGGTTGGGGACGAAGGGGATATAATCGTTCTACGTTGAGCGATGGGGCCGAGATGGGGGGAGGATATGGTGAGGATGGTGATGGAAAATATGCCTTTTGATCCGAATCCATCTCCTCGCTGCAATTTCTAGCTTGGGTCAGCTCGGTGTCTTCTTCCGAGCCAACTTATTCCTCATTATTTGGACCTTTCTGATTGAAATACGTGGCTCGTGCTGTCTGCTAGCCGCGCTGCCGTGATGGACCACCGTAATGGCCACGATCCAGAGACAACGGCCAGCCACAGGATCTTCGTGTCCGCGACCACGAAGCACATTCTTTAACTTTTTAATCATTCAAATTCTCACATAATATAATAAAATTTAATCTTTGAGTGACGGATAAATTTTGTCCGGATTCGCCGCTAGTCGAGACCATCAGCCTTACATCTCCATCCAAGCGTAAGCAAATAGGACATTATTTCGTTACTAATTTATGTACACGTTTGGCAAAGTTGTACCACGCCCTTGGTGGTTGAAGCTTTCCATCACAACATTTAAAAACGACGTCTAATCTACAGGTCAGGAATAGTATAATATTTTTATAATTCATAATTTTATTATATAGCACTCATGATTGATGCTGGACAATAACTTTAAGATATATTAATAGAGATATAATTAAATAATTATTAATATATTATTTATATTTGAATATAATTAATTTTAAATATTATTATTTTTTCATTTTTAATCACATAATTCATATGAAAAAGAAAACATAAAATAGCTTGAATCCTCATGGATTCAAAGATGGAATGATTTGGATTTATGTGAATTTAAGAATTAAAAAGATAAAATTTTGAGCTTGGAGTATAGCTAAATTTATTTTATCAAACTTGAAAAGAAAATAACGTAAGAAGAGACGTAACAACCTAGACTCTCATCCATCTTTGATCCACCATTAGGCGGGTAATTGATGAGAATGCTTATGGAGTCTAATAACATTATTACGATCATTGTATTCCACTTTTGGAGACTAGTCCAATGCGAAAAGAGCTGCAACCTTAGGCTGGAGTTCTGAAGATATTTAGAATCCAAAGTTGTCATCTTTTGGATTCATCCGCATCGCGCGTAGTCTAGCTTCATTTGACAAGCAGCGGCAAGGCCAGCTTTCAACGTTTCATTGTGCTGCAGCTCTAAAGACCTGCATTAAATGATACAAGGAGTACAACATTGCACTCACCAGATCAAACCGAATGATACGATTCATTAATGGCCATATTTTCTTTGCAATTGAGAGGATCGGTTCCTAACCTTTCGCAAGGACGAAAAGATGCGGTTCTCTTGGTTGTCATTGAGAGTCATGAGGCGTGGAAAGCTAGACTACGCATCGCGCGTAGTCTAGCTTCATTTGACAAGCAGCGGCAAGGCCAGCTTTCGACGTTTCATTGTGCTGCTGCTCTAAAGACCTGCATTAAATGATACAAGGAGTACAACATTGCACTCACCAGATCAAACCGAATGATACGATTCATTAATGGCCATATTTTCTTTGCAATTGAGAGGATCGGTTCCTAACCTTTCGCAAGGACGAAAAGATGCGGTTCTCTTGGTTGTCATTGAGAGTCATGAGGCGTGGAAAGCTAGACTACGCATCGCGCGTAGTCTAGCTTCATTTGACAAGCAGCGGCAAGGCCAGCTTTCGACGTTTCATTGTGCTGCTGCTCTAAAGACTGCATTAAATGATACAAGGAGTACAACATTGCACTCACCAGATCAAACCGAATGATACGATTCATTAATGGCCATATTTTCTTTGCAATTGAGAGGATCGGTTCCTAACCTTTCGCAAGGACGAAAAGATGCGGTTCTCTTGGTTGTCATTGAGAGTCATGAGGCGTGGAAAGCTAGACTACGCATCGCGCGTAGTCTAGCTTCATTTGACAAGCAGCGGCAAGGCCAGCTTTCGACGTTTCATTGTGCTGCTGCTCTAAAGACCTGCATTAAATGATACAAGGAGTACAACATTGCACTCACCAGATCAAACCGAATGATACGATTCATTAATGGCCATATTTTCTTTGCAATTGAGAGGATCGGTTCCTAACCTTTCGCAAGGACGAAAAGATGCGGTTCTCTTGGTTGTCATTGAGAGTCATGAGGCGTGGAAAGCTAGACTACGCATCGCGCGTAGTCTAGCTTCATTTGACAAGCAGCGGCAAGGCCAGCTTTCGACGTTTCATTGTGCTGCTGCTCTAAAGACCTGCATTAAATGATACAAGGAGTACAACATTGCACTCACCAGATCAAACCGAATGATACGATTCATTAATGGCCATATTTTCTTTGCAATTGAGAGGATCGGTTCCTAACCTTTCGCAAGGACGAAAAGATGCGGTTCTCTTGGTTGTCATTGAGAGTCATGAGGCGTGGAAAGCTAGACTACGCATCGCGCGTAGTCTAGCTTCATTTGACAAGCAGCGGCAAGGCCAGCTTTCGACGTTTCATTGTGCTGCTGCTCTAAAGACCTGCATTAAATGATACAAGGAGTACAACATTGCACTCACCAGATCAAACCGAATGATACGATTCATTAATGGCCATATTTTCTTTGCAATTGAGAGGATCGGTTCCTAACCTTTCGCAAGGACGAAAAGATGCGGTTCTCTTGGTTGTCATTGAGAGTCATGAGGCGTGGAAAGCTAGACTACGCATCGCGTAGTCTAGCTTCATTTGACAAGCAGCGGCAAGGCCAGCTTTCGACGTTTCATTGTGCTGCTGCTCTAAAGACCTGCATTAAATGATACAAGGAGTACAACATTGCACTCACCAGATCAAACCGAATGATACGATTCATTAATGGCCATATTTTCTTTGCAATTGAGAGGATCGGTTCCTAACCTTTCGCAAGGACGAAAAGATGCGGTTCTCTTGGTTGTCATTGAGAGTCATGAGGCGTGGAAAGCTAGACTACGCATCGCGCGTAGTCTAGCTTCATTTGACAAGCAGCGGCAAGGCCAGCTTTCGACGTTTCATTGTGCTGCTGCTCTAAAGACCTGCATTAAATGATACAAGGAGTACAACATTGCACTCACCAGATCAAACCGAATGATACGATTCATTAATGGCCATATTTTCTTTGCAATTGAGAGGATCGGTTCCTAACCTTTCGCAAGGACGAAAAGATGCGGTTCTCTTGGTTGTCATTGAGAGTCATGAGGCGTGGAAAGCTAGACTACGCATCGCGCGTAGTCTAGCTTCATTTGACAAGCAGCGGCAAGGCCAGCTTTCGACGTTTCATTGTGCTGCTGCTCTAAAGACCTGCATTAAATGATACAAGGAGTACAACATTGCACTCACCAGATCAAACCGAATGATACGATTCATTAATGGCCATATTTTCTTTGCAATTGAGAGGATCGGTTCCTAACCTTTCGCAAGGACGAAAAGATGCGGTTCTCTTGGTTGTCATTGAGAGTCATGAGGCGTGGAAAGCTAGACTACGCATCGCGCGTAGTCTAGCTTCATTTGACAAGCAGCGGCAAGGCCAGCTTTCGACGTTTCATTGTGCTGCTGCTCTAAAGACCTGCATTAAATGATACAAGGAGTACAACATTGCACTCACCAGATCAAACCGAATGATACGATTCATTAATGGCCATATTTTCTTTGCAATTGAGAGGATCGGTTCCTAACCTTTCGCAAGGACGAAAAGATGCGGTTCTCTTGGTTGTCATTGAGAGTCATGAGGCGTGGAAAGCTAGACTACGCATCGCGCGTAGTCTAGCTTCATTTGACAAGCAGCGGCAAGGCCAGCTTTCGACGTTTCATTGTGCTGCTGCTCTAAAGACCTGCATTAAATGATACAAGGAGTACAACATTGCACTCACCAGATCAAACCGAATGATACGATTCATTAATGGCCATATTTTCTTTGCAATTGAGAGGATCGGTTCCTAACCTTTCGCAAGGACGAAAAGATGCGGTTCTCTTGGTTGTCATTGAGAGTCATGAGGCGTGGAAAGCTAGACTACGCATCGCGCGTAGTCTAGCTTCATTTGACAAGCAGCGGCAAGGCCAGCTTTCGACGTTTCATTGTGCTGCTGCTCTAAAGACCTGCATTAAATGATACAAGGAGTACAACATTGCACTCACCAGATCAAACCGAATGATACGATTCATTAATGGCCATATTTTCTTTGCAATTGAGAGGATCGGTTCCTAACCTTTCGCAAGGACGAAAAGATGCGGTTCTCTTGGTTGTCATTGAGAGTCATGAGGCGTGGAAAGCTAGACTACGCATCGCGCGTAGTCTAGCTTCATTTGACAAGCAGCGGCAAGGCCAGCTTTCGACGTTTCATTGTGCTGCTGCTCTAAAGACCTGCATTAAATGATACAAGGAGTACAACATTGCACTCACCAGATCAAACCGAATGATACGATTCATTAATGGCCATATTTTCTTTGCAATTGAGAGGATCGGTTCCTAACCTTTCGCAAGGACGAAAAGATGCGGTTCTCTTGGTTGTCATTGAGAGTCATGAGGTGGAAAGCTAGACTACGCATCGCGCGTAGTCTAGCTTCATTTGACAAGCAGCGGCAAGGCCAGCTTTCGACGTTTCATTGTGCTGCTGCTCTAAAGACCTGCATTAAATGATACAAGGAGTACAACATTGCACTCACCAGATCAAACCGAATGATACGATTCATTAATGGCCATATTTTCTTTGCAATTGAGAGGATCGGTTCCTAACCTTTCGCAAGGACGAAAAGATGCGGTTCTCTTGGTTGTCATTGAGAGTCATGAGGGTGGAAAGCTAGACTACGCATCGCGCGTAGTCTAGCTTCATTTGACAAGCAGCGGCAAGGCCAGCTTTCGACGTTTCATTGTGCTGCTGCTCTAAAGACCTGCATTAAATGATACAAGGAGTACAACATTGCACTCACCAGATCAAACCGAATGATACGATTCATTAATGGCCATATTTTCTTTGCAATTGAGAGGATCGGTTCCTAACCTTTCGCAAGGACGAAAAGATGCGGTTCTCTTGGTTGTCATTGAGAGTCATGAGGCGTGGAAAGCTAGACTACGCATCGCGCGTAGTCTAGCTTCATTTGACAAGCAGCGGCAAGGCCAGCTTTCGACGTTTCATTGTGCTGCTGCTCTAAAGACCTGCATTAAATGATACAAGGAGTACAACATTGCACTCACCAGATCAAACCGAATGATACGATTCATTAATGGCCATATTTTCTTTGCAATTGAGAGGATCGGTTCCTAACCTTTCGCAAGGACGAAAAGATGCGGTTCTCTTGGTTGTCATTGAGAGTCATGAGGCGTGGAAAGCTAGACTACGCATCGCGCGTAGTCTAGCTTCATTTGACAAGCAGCGGCAAGGCCAGCTTTCGACGTTTCATTGTGCTGCTGCTCTAAAGACCTGCATTAAATGATACAAGGAGTACAACATTGCACTCACCAGATCAAACCGAATGATACGATTCATTAATGGCCATATTTTCTTTGCAATTGAGAGGATCGGTTCCTAACCTTTCGCAAGGACGAAAAGATGCGGTTCTCTTGGTTGTCATTGAGAGTCATGAGGCGTGGAAAGCTAGACTACGCATCGCGCGTAGTCTAGCTTCATTTGACAAGCGGCAAGGCCAGCTTTCGACGTTTCATTGTGCTGCTGCTCTAAAGACCTGCATTAAATGATACAAGGAGTACAACATTGCACTCACCAGATCAAACCGAATGATACGATTCATTAATGGCCATATTTTCTTTGCAATTGAGAGGATCGGTTCCTAACCTTTCGCAAGGACGAAAAGATGCGGTTCTCTTGGTTGTCATTGAGAGTCATGAGGCGTGGAAAGCTAGACTACGCATCGCGCGTAGTCTAGCTTCATTTGACAAGCAGCGGCAAGGCCAGCTTTCGACGTTTCATTGTGCTGCTGCTCTAAAGACCTGCATTAAATGATACAAGGAGTACAACATTGCACTCACCAGATCAAACCGAATGATACGATTCATTAATGGCCATATTTTCTTTGCAATTGAGAGGATCGGTTCCTAACCTTTCGCAAGGACGAAAAGATGCGGTTCTCTTGGTTGTCATTGAGAGTCATGAGGTGGAAAGCTAGACTACGCATCGCGCGTAGTCTAGCTTCATTTGACAAGCAGCGGCAAGGCCAGCTTTCGACGTTTCATTGTGCTGCTGCTCTAAAGACCTGCATTAAATGATACAAGGAGTACAACATTGCACTCACCAGATCAAACCGAATGATACGATTCATTAATGGCCATATTTTCTTTGCAATTGAGAGGATCGGTTCCTAACCTTTCGCAAGGACGAAAAGATGCGGTTCTCTTGGTTGTCATTGAGAGTCATGAGGCGTGGAAAGCTAGACTACGCATCGCGCGTAGTCTAGCTTCATTTGACAAGCAGCGGCAAGGCCAGCTTTCGACGTTTCATTGTGCTGCTGCTCTAAAGACCTGCATTAAATGATACAAGGAGTACAACATTGCACTCACCAGATCAAACCGAATGATACGATTCATTAATGGCCATATTTTCTTTGCAATTGAGAGGATCGGTTCCTAACCTTTCGCAAGGACGAAAAGATGCGGTTCTCTTGGTTGTCATTGAGAGTCATGAGGCGTGGAAAGCTAGACTACGCATCGCGCGTAGTCTAGCTTCATTTGACAAGCAGCGGCAAGGCCAGCTTTCGACGTTTCATTGTGCTGCTGCTCTAAAGACCTGCATTAAATGATACAAGGAGTACAACATTGCACTCACCAGATCAAACCGAATGATACGATTCATTAATGGCCATATTTTCTTTGCAATTGAGAGGATCGGTTCCTAACCTTTCGCAAGGACGAAAAGATGCGGTTCTCTTGGTTGTCATTGAGAGTCATGAGGCGTGGAAAGCTAGACTACGCATCGCGCGTAGTCTAGCTTCATTTGACAAGCAGCGGCAAGGCCAGCTTTCGACGTTTCATTGTGCTGCTGCTCTAAAGACCTGCATTAAATGATACAAGGAGTACAACATTGCACTCACCAGATCAAACCGAATGATACGATTCATTAATGGCCATATTTTCTTTGCAATTGAGAGGATCGGTTCCTAACCTTTCGCAAGGACGAAAAGATGCGGTTCTCTTGGTTGTCATTGAGAGTCATGAGGCGTGGAAAGCTAGACTACGCATCGCGCGTAGTCTAGCTTCATTTGACAAGCAGGCAAGGCCAGCTTTCGACGTTTCATTGTGCTGCTGCTCTAAAGACCTGCATTAAATGATACAAGGAGTACAACATTGCACTCACCAGATCAAACCGAATGATACGATTCATTAATGGCCATATTTTCTTTGCAATTGAGAGGATCGGTTCCTAACCTTTCGCAAGGACGAAAAGATGCGGTTCTCTTGGTTGTCATTGAGAGTCATGAGGCGTGGAAAGCTAGACTACGCATCGCGCGTAGTCTAGCTTCATTTGACAAGCAGCGGCAAGGCCAGCTTTCGACGTTTCATTGTGCTGCTGCTCTAAAGACCTGCATTAAATGATACAAGGAGTACAACATTGCACTCACCAGATCAAACCGAATGATACGATTCATTAATGGCCATATTTTCTTTGCAATTGAGAGGATCGGTTCCTAACCTTTCGCAAGGACGAAAAGATGCGGTTCTCTTGGTTGTCATTGAGAGTCATGAGGGTGGAAAGCTAGACTACGCATCGCGCGTAGTCTAGCTTCATTTGACAAGCAGCGGCAAGGCCAGCTTTCGACGTTTCATTGTGCTGCTGCTCTAAAGACCTGCATTAAATGATACAAGGAGTACAACATTGCACTCACCAGATCAAACCGAATGATACGATTCATTAATGGCCATATTTTCTTTGCAATTGAGAGGATCGGTTCCTAACCTTTCGCAAGGACGAAAAGATGCGGTTCTCTTGGTTGTCATTGAGAGTCATGAGGCGTGGAAAGCTAGACTACGCATCGCGCGTAGTCTAGCTTCATTTGACAAGCAGCGGCAAGGCCAGCTTTCGACGTTTCATTGTGCTGCTGCTCTAAAGACCTGCATTAAATGATACAAGGAGTACAACATTGCACTCACCAGATCAAACCGAATGATACGATTCATTAATGGCCATATTTTCTTTGCAATTGAGAGGATCGGTTCCTAACCTTTCGCAAGGACGAAAAGATGCGGTTCTCTTGGTTGTCATTGAGAGTCATGAGGCGTGGAAAGCTAGACTACGCATCGCGCGTAGTCTAGCTTCATTTGACAAGCAGCGGCAAGGCCAGCTTTCGACGTTTCATTGTGCTGCTGCTCTAAAGACCTGCATTAAATGATACAAGGAGTACAACATTGCACTCACCAGATCAAACCGAATGATACGATTCATTAATGGCCATATTTTCTTTGCAATTGAGAGGATCGGTTCCTAACCTTTCGCAAGGACGAAAAGATGCGGTTCTCTTGGTTGTCATTGAGAGTCATGAGGCGTGGAAAGCTAGACTACGCATCGCGCGTAGTCTAGCTTCATTTGACAAGCAGCGGCAAGGCCAGCTTTCGACGTTTCATTGTGCTGCTGCTCTAAAGACCTGCATTAAATGATACAAGGAGTACAACATTGCACTCACCAGATCAAACCGAATGATACGATTCATTAATGGCCATATTTTCTTTGCAATTGAGAGGATGTTCCTAACCTTTCGCAAGGACGAAAAGATGCGGTTCTCTTGGTTGTCATTGAGAGTCATGAGGCGTGGAAAGCTAGACTACGCATCGCGCGTAGTCTAGCTTCATTTGACAAGCAGCGGCAAGGCCAGCTTTCGACGTTTCATTGTGCTGCTGCTCTAAAGACCTGCATTAAATGATACAAGGAGTACAACATTGCACTCACCAGATCAAACCGAATGATACGATTCATTAATGGCCATATTTTCTTTGCAATTGAGAGGATCGTTCCTAACCTTTCGCAAGGACGAAAAGATGCGGTTCTCTTGGTTGTCATTGAGAGTCATGAGGTGGAAAGCTAGACTACGCATCGCGCGTAGTCTAGCTTCATTTGACAAGCAGCGGCAAGGCCAGCTTTCGACGTTTCATTGTGCTGCTGCTCTAAAGACCTGCATTAAATGATACAAGGAGTACAACATTGCACTCACCAGATCAAACCGAATGATACGATTCATTAATGGCCATATTTTCTTTGCAATTGAGAGGATCGGTTCCTAACCTTTCGCAAGGACGAAAAGATGCGGTTCTCTTGGTTGTCATTGAGAGTCATGAGGCGTGGAAAGCTAGACTACGCATCGCGCGTAGTCTAGCTTCATTTGACAAGCAGCAAGGCCAGCTTTCGACGTTTCATTGTGCTGCTCTAAAGACCTGCATTAAATGATACAAGGAGTACAACATTGCACTCACCAGATCAAACCGAATGATACGATTCATTAATGGCCATATTTTCTTTGCAATTGAGAGGATCGTTCCTAACCTTTCGCAAGGATGAAAAGATGCGGTTCTCTTGGTTGTCATTGAGAGTCATGAGGTGGAAAGCTAGACTACGCATCGCGCGTAGTCTAGCTTCATTTGACAAGCAGCGGCAAGGCCAGCTTTCGACGTTTCATTGTGCTGCTGCTCTAAAGACCTGCATTAAATGATACAAGGAGTACAACATTGCACTCACCAGATCAAACCGAATGATACGATTCATTAATGGCCATATTTTCTTTGCAATTGAGAGGATCGGTTCCTAACCTTTCGCAAGGACGAAAAGATGCGGTTCTCTTGGTTGTCATTGAGAGTCATGAGGTGTGGAAAGCTAGACTACGCATCGCGCATAGTCTAGCTTCATTTGACAAGCAGCGGCAAGGCCAGCTTTCTGCTGCTCTAAAGACCTGCATTAAATGATACAAGGAGTACAACATTGCACTCACCAGATCAAACCGAATGATACGATTCATTAATGGCCATATTTTCTTTGCAATTGAGAGGATCGTTCCTAACCTTTCGCAAGGACGAAAAGATGCGGTTCTCTTGGTTGTCATTGAGAGTCATGAGGTGTGGAAAGCTAGACTACGCATCGCGCGTAGTCTAGCTTCATTTGACAAGCAGCGGCAAGGCCAGCTTTCGACGTTTCATTGTGCTGCTCTAAAGACCTGCATTAAATGATACAAGGAGTACAACATTGCACTCACCAGATCAAACCGAATGATACGATTCATTAATGGCTATATTTTCTTTGCAATTGAGAGGATCGGTTCCTAACCTTTCGCAAGGACGAAAAGATGCGGTTCTCTTGGTTGTCATTGAGAGTCATGAGGCGTGGAAAGCTAGACTACGCATCGCGCGTAGTCTAGCTTCATTTGACAAGCAGCGGCAAGGCCAGCTTTCGACGTTTCATTGTGCTGCTGCTCTAAAGACCTGCATTAAATGATACAAGGAGTATAACATTGCACTTACCAGATCAAACCGAATGATACGATTCATTAATGGCCATATTTTCTTTGTAATTGAGAGGATCTTTTTCTAACCTTTTGCAAGGATGAAAAGATGAGGTTCTCTTGTTGTCATTGAGAGTCATGAGGCGTGGAAAGTGACGAGGAAAAGTATTGATGCTTTTTGGAGCATTGGAAGCACCATTGCCATCACAGATGGAAGGGGATTTGGCCGTTACCATGTTGGCCAGGGTCATTTTTCAATTATTAATTGAGATATTTTTTTTGGAGTAAAGTATATCATGTTTTGAAATAGGTCGTTTTCATATGGTGCAAGCTTAATGAAATACGAAGTATCTAATATATCGCTCAGGGTTTAAACTTTAAAGTTTAGCATTTTTTTTTTTAATGTTATCACTGTTGTCATGTGATGTTGGTAACTTCAAAATCCTATCCTTTAGATGGATGAGGCCCAGGAATTTTTTTTTTAAAGAAAAAAAAAAAACTTGAGGCACGCTTCTTGAAATTTGATTGGATCACTCCCACTCAGGGGATGAGCCCATCCAAGTGCTATTTTATGTCAGATTGATTCTACAATTGTTTTGGCTTTTGGAATATGTGCACAGGATGATTTAGATCTTGGACGAGGAAATCAATACACAGTAAGTTTGGAATCTATACGGTATGATTTACGTGGGAGGGGTTCTGATGCATATCTTGGAATCTCTAAAAATAATTTTCAATCTACCGATGGATATTGCTTTTAAGGAAAGTGAAACAAATAATGTTATTGTCACATGGTTTATATTCAAGCATCTTGATCCGGTCTCCCTCGACGGATAGAAGGACTCAAAGAATAAAGAATGATATGTTTTGCCTAACAAGAGAATTTACAGTATAGATAATTGAATCGCTATTTAAGGTATGACATTATTTTTGTGGAACAAACTAGCACTAGACAAACCCTCCAAACAATTTTAAGCTCAGAAAGTTTTTATCTGCTGGATGTCTTTGCCATCTAAGCATGTGGCTCTTAAAACAAGACATCTTAACTTTTCAGGATTAGTGATCTGAAATTATGTTAGTTTAGGATTTTTATTTTACTTTCTATGAATATTGAAAGAATATCTACATATAAAAATCATGGATTATGTCATGGGCATTTAGAGCCGCATCCCGATCCAATTTAGGTGACAAAGTAATGGCTCTAATCAACAAACATACAAAAATTTGTTCCAATCTAGGTGTCAAAGCTTTGAGCTTTGTTGCTTGCTGATTTGGTGCATGATAAATCACCTGTGATGGATTGGTGTGATTCATAGTGGAAAGATTAAGGATATATTTGGATTAGTAAATGATTGTTTTCTAATAGCTATGTAAGATAACCATTGGTCAATAGTTAGAAACAACGATATCCAAGCTAAAATTTTTGAACGAAACCTTTGTAATCAAAACACAAGCATATGAGGAGCTAAAGATATATGGGTGAGGTTTAGATACTTTCTAGAGAGTGTGGTTATGATGCTATCTCTATATACTATTCTCATTCTAAAATTAGGCAATTTGATAAATATCATATCCTCTAAATCATAGATTATTAACTATTAATTAATTTTTGTACTAACATATATTAAGTTGACAATGTTGGCAGGAAAAGAGTAATATTTAAATATCCCATTTATGTCATATATAATTTATTCTCAAAATAGTCCATACAAATTTAATTATACTTTAAAAAAGGGGTGCACATGCAAAGATAAGCTAATAACCTAGCTGCACAATTTAAGTATTTTTTTAATTCCCTTTTAATTACAAATAAGCAAAATAACCAAATGAAACAACTTAGGTGTAAATGAACCAAACATAGTCTGAACCGAGGTCTAAACTAAGCCTACCTTTAGATCAACTCATTTCATATTAAAGCTGAGCTCAATTCAGCTCATTTAATTACAAGCCGAGCTCTATTCATAAGTAGCTTATTTAAGGATTCAAGTGAGAATTTAAGATTTTCATTTATATAGTTTGAAGTAATAATCTTGATCATATTCTAATGTTATTACTATGATGCATACTATTCTACATAATATATATTAATATAATAAATAATGATAAAATGATTTTCTTACCATTATTTATATTATGCAACAATTATCAAAAACTATATATATATATAAATTATTTATATATTTGTGTTGTCATCCAATTTAAGTCGGGCTCGAGTAAGCTAGTTTTAGCTCGATTTATTTCTTATCCAAGTAAGTCAAACTTAAGATAAATTTATAGGGCTATCTTATAAAGAACTTGTTCGTTAGTTAGCCCTACCCCTTACCTTAGCATATTAGATCATCCTACCAACCTGATTGAATTTGTTTGCCTTAGTTGCTATGATCTTAATTAAAAATAAGCAATGAATTAGGATAAATTAAGAATATGTGCCGACCTTATTTGATAGAATTGGATCGATTTAATTTAGTATCCATAAAGTCGACTTGAATCCAAAACTCTGAACCAACTTCCTTCATATTAATTCTTAGTCCCATATATTAGTTCTAATAGTTTTAACCCAAAATCTAATTTATAATCAACAATATTTTTAAATTTATCAAACAAATATATCCCTTTAGCTGCCATAGGAGAGTTGCTATGATTTTAAATGATAGACCTAGCTTAGTGCGAGTCCCATTATCTAGTAAACTATCATTAAAATTAATCTTGAGGAAGTGGTGAGAGGGGGGTGGTGTATTTTTTCTTGAAAAATCTAATTTTTCACTGGTTTGTTTCAATAAAATAGAAAAAAATGAAAAGCTATTTTCTAAATCTCTTAAAAATCTTTTCTTTTTTATAAAAAAAAATTAAGACCCATTTGGCACCATTGCCGCTTTATATATATATATATATATATATATATATAATAGTAAAATCTCATGCATTGGAAATTGATGCGGAAGACCCACAATTCCTTGTTTCAATTGTTCCATTTCAAAAGCAATAAAAATATGTTTCCAAAAGCTATACGGATTTTCAATTATAAATTTAGAAATGTAAAAACATTTTTTTCTTTTAAGATTTTTAAAATAAAAATAAAAAATAAAAGCAATACTAAATAGACCATTATCCTTTCTTTTCAATTTCTGTAAATTTCTTTGCAACTATACCCTTTGTCAAAAAAAAAAAAAAACTTTCCGTTTAAGGCTGCTTTGTTTGCTACATGTTTAGCTACTAAATGGACTCTCGAGTTGTGTGATGTTTTGCTCTGACTTATTACAAAAGAAAATTAGACATTTAGAGCCGAGAGGTAGCATCTTTATTCCTGCAATGTAATAATATATTCTAATGATGCCAAAGTTGATCCTCTTATTTCTTTTGATCTCCTAAGAGCTTATTCATCTCTTCTATGCATTATTGTGAAATAACTAATTTAGCAGGGGAATGTGTTTTCAACTTTTCATGATGCCCTCTTCTTTCCTTTTCATGCCTTTCCTTTTCTTGTTATACTCAACTCAACTCAACTCATCTAAGCCTTTTTTCAACTATATGGGCTCGGCTATATGAATCTACTTCATTTACCCTGCTTTATTCAGAACTTTATATTTTAAAAAAAAATTTAAAAAATTATTCTAACTATCAATTACCCAACGCAACTATCTTCTACAGGCTATTATGCATAGCATGGCTTAAATAAGATGCATATGTCTGGCACTTTGCTAACTCCCTCACAGGGAAAAGCTTGCCTCCTAGTATTAGTGAGCTCTGATTCAAATTTTTTTTTTAAAAAAAAGAATGTGTCAGTAGATGAAAGGAAAGTACGAAATCAGGTGGTCATAGCCTTCACGTGGCATGTTTTTGGAAGAAACGAATGATACAATCTTTTTGTATCCCGATAAGATTCTATCTTATTTTAATTTGTAGGAAGACTTATGTCCTTATGTGTAGGCACAACCCTACTCTCAAATTTGTATTAAACTATCTTCTATCCTTGGCCCTTCTATCTTGTAATATCAGTATAGATTAATAAAGTTTGGTGGGAGAATCTCTTCTTCCATCACTTTTCCCTTAAAAAAAAAAAAAAGAAGAAGAAGAAGATGCATATATATATATGCAAACAATACAGTAAAAAGGAACAGAATGTCATGCATTAATAAAGTATGGTGGGGAATCAGCAGTCATGTTACATTACCCTGCCTGTGGTTGGCCTGCTCTATCTGATTGCTGCTTATGATTCTGATTAGTTCTATCTGTTTACATATTTCTTTCTTTCTTATTTTTATGATGAAGCTGAAGATATTAAGATCTAGTATGCACATTAAGTTGTATTCATTCGGGTGTTAGAAATTGAAAAAAAAGCGCTAAGGCAAAAATCATGCGGTGGTTTAAATGTTTCAATTATTTTATCTTCCATAATGTCTTCCAATCCTTCATTTACACAGTGACCAAAAGCCTTTCTTTTTCCAGGTGAATTCTCATGCATGGCTTATTCTGTCGCTTGGATTCTCTTCTTTCAGCAATGAGTTTGGCTGATTTCTTCTTTATATATTTTGCATGATGTTAGGTTTGGTATGTTCGATGTACCTAGCTGCTTGAGCCTGAGCATTTTGGATTGAAATAAGGGCCTTTTAACAGTCTGATCTTTTCAATTGATTTTGTAGCTTAAGTTCCTGATTTATAAACTGGGAATTTAGTTATGTTTCGTAGATATGAAATGGTTTGCTGTACATGGGCTTAGGATAAGTAGATCAAAATGTAGGTGCTTACGTCGCCTGAGAGTTAATAATGTCACCGAGATTCGAGCTCAATCAGCATATGATCCCTCACTGAACAACCTGCCTCCCTTTCTGCATTCACTGAAAGCAATACAAATATATCCAGAGCCGCCGAAGCAAATGTTATCGGCTGGGAACTAAATCTCTAGCGAGAAAATAAATCAGGCAAGGGTATTAATATCCTGAAAATATTGCTCAAAGAAAAATCCTGGAAAGATTTTATTGGCTGGAGTTATTTCTTAAGAGAGAGATATGTCTCTGCCACTGGTGCGGAGCCAAAATAGTAGCTGAGGCCTTTCCACGTTTTAGATACTTTTCGAAACTCCACAATTATTATTGCTTGGTTAACAAGTGAATTTAGGAGTGTACATCCTATACTATATTGTTTGAAATCCCTTTTGTTATTTATATTAATATTTTCATGCAATCATATCTTTTAAGAGGGTAATCAACCAGCAGAATATTTGGCTCACTTTGCACTTAATTTGGAGAATCCTTGGCTGTAGATTGGGCATTTTCCTTTTCATCTGAACATCCTCGCTGAAGCTGATACTGGAGGGACTATATTTGTGCAACTGTAACTTCCTCCCTGTTACCAAAAAAAAAAAAAAAAAAAAAAAGAGAGTTTTCAAGTCATACCTTAGTGATCACCTACCTGCCTCATTATTTTACTTGTGGTTTATTTTTCATTTTTTTAAATAAAAAAGAAGTGTTATTTGTGGCTCGTCTCTTAATTTCGGTAAAACGTGGGTGATCACGTACCCCCTTCCTCACGGTGTGGAATTGTGACAACTATAGTGTGGTGGACTCAATAAATTCCGTTACTATGTGGTGGAGCAAGGAACTGCAGTAAGCCATGACAGTGCTGTTTCTTTTGAGTTATGTATGATGCACTGGAGATGAATTTTCAACTGCATGGGGTTATTAATGGATGAGGGATGAGATCGATCGATCTGTAGTTCCATTGCTCAATGATGGGATAAGGCTGAAATTGTTGTACGCTTAAGTTAAGGATGGATTTCTGTCAGGGATTTATTGGACGTATCCTCTCTCATTTGCCACTGTATCATCCAAGCTGAGCTAGAATTTGGTGGAACAACGGACCTGGGACATCCACAAAGCAACTTTACTTTTGTTACTTTGAGATTCTATAAAGAATCAGGATTTCACCAAATTATGGCAGAAGGCAATGAAGAAGCTTTTGATCTCTCCAAACTATGGCAGGAAGCTTTTGCAGACAGATAGGTATAAAAATCTTTATTAATCATTTTGCCATTCACATAACAATAGTATGCATAAGATTGTAAATAAGTACAATGAAATACAACAATAGAAGCGCATGTATGCTTCATTTGTTGCAATTTTTTGAACACTGTATTTTATCTGACAAAGGAAAGGTAGCTCTATACATTCTCTCCGTTGGGAAAATGAGGAACTACAGTCCTGCAGGCCTTCCATCTTTCCTTGGATCACTGACTGCAGTGAGCATTCCGTGGAAGACTCCAACATTATGTATTTCCACCTTCTCACCCCCTCTGTGCTCAAGAACCGAGTCCTGTAGGTCATGTACCACGAGCTGGCACACCGCCCCTCCTGACAAGCTTTCTAGGTGATGACCTCTCTGCTCCAAGAACACCTTTGCCTCATCCTTGAACTCTATAGTCTCTCCATCGATCGCTGTCCAGTTCTCGTAAAGCACCACGTTTGGTATCAGCTGCATGGTTAGAGACCATCCAGACATCGCTGGTGTCACTCCAAGGTTTTGAACTTCATGGTACTTTAGCATTGCAATAAAATTGGTAGATAGAACTCTAAATTGGATCAAATGACAGTCCATCTCCTAACTTGACCTGACCCAAGTATCTACCTGGAGCCAAGAGCTTTGAGATGAAAGGTCTGCATTGGGTTGAAACCATCCATATTTTCAACCTAAACACCTGCTAAAATGTTTGTTTTTTGTTGATAAATAATTATGGTTCCATCTACTGTCTAGAGGATGAAAAGGGCTAAGAAAGCACTCTGGTTTCATGTGCATGCATGATAAGGACTCCAGGACAACGATATTAGATTTTTTTTTTTTTCCTTCGAGGAAAAAAATAGTGAGACCCAAGAAATCGAATCGGGGAAGACCCAGAAAAGGACGGAGAGTGGCAATCCAGAGTCAAAACAAGAATTAAAGTTTTACTCAAGGAGACGGTCTGCTCTAAAAGTAAGCATGGCAAAACTTAAAATTACCTGGTGGTAGACCCTTGGACGTTGAACAGCTGCCAGAGGTTCCATTCCCAAGACAAAATGGTTCATGAAAACTTCAATCACTGCCGCAATTATTTTCATTCCACCGCTAGCCCCTACAACTCCTGCAAGCTGATTGTCCTACAAAGACATAAACACACTCCTCTTGTATTAGTAGGATAGACTGGAGCTGAACAGACTACTTCCAGAATAATAATATTGATTCAGATAGATTTATTGCAGATCTAAATATTATCTTAGGTTTAATAAATCAATTCTGTGGAAATCTTTCAATCTTGTTCTGTAACGTGTGCACGCAATGGCTGTTAAAAAATCCCTGCTAGTGTTTAAATGGTTAATTTGCAGCCTTCTTTGCCTTCCTGATACAAGGAAAGCCAGTAGGATCCATCAAGTGCATAGCAAGACGAGCAACAATAACTTTTTTATCCTGAGAAAACAGGGAACTACTAGTTTTACAAACGGGATAGTTTGTACAAAGAAAGACAGGTCTTACTTAGTACGAAGCATTACATGACTTGGGGAAGAATGTGCAGATTAATTTAAAAGCCAAGTGGTAGAAGGCATTACCTTGAGGACAATAATAGGTGTCATGGAAGACAACGGTCTCTTGCCTGGTTCGATAAAGTTTGCCGGTGCTGGGGGAAGATGATCAGGGGTTAATTCTGTTGGTGTGGAGAAGTCAGCCATCTCATTGTTCAACACAATTCCTGTTGATGGTGAGAGCACCCCTGCTCCAAAGTACTTATTGACAGTGCTTGTCATGGCAACCGCGTTACGCTCAGCATCCACAATGCCGAAATGACTAGTTCCACGGTCCCTTAGCTGACTCCATCTAATTGAAAAAGGTCTATATTAGAAATAATACTTGTGGTGGTTTTGGTATGCCTGACTACAATTGTTGATAGAAAGATTTAACCATCCAAGTGGATCAGAAATTGTGCCATTTTTACAGTGAAGATGTTAGCAGACCCTGGAATTGGAAACGGGGGGACTTGAGCCGTTTGGGCCAATAAGGGGAGTCAAAAGATCGAATGAGCGGAAGAGGTAGGAAAAGGTTCGTGGAAGCTATGATCAGAGAGAGAGAGAGAGAGAGAGAGAGAGGGATGGAGGCCAAAGGTGACCCCAAAACTTGTCATAGGGTTACTTTGAAGCCATGTCTACGGATATGATTTTAATCAATGCATTTGTTGTCAAATGCTAAGCTAGCTCTGGTCAAGTCTTGTCCACAGCTAATGAGGTGTTCAAGCCGCGCTATGACAATTGAATACAGGCAGCATGCAGCAAAAGGATAAGAGAAGCAGCACCTTGCCATGTAGTAGCTTGGGCTAAATGTTGTGTTGTCGAGTATCATTTGCTGTAGTTTCTCAGCAAAGGAGGGTGACTGCATGTCAGAAACGTATTGCGTAATATTAACAAAATCAGGGTCCCCAAGATTCATCCGCATGGCAAACATGAACTTGAGTGCTTCAATGAGACGATGGAGTCCAAGCAAGCCTTTCACAGCGTCCAATGATTTGTAGCTGTCTAGAATGTTCAGAACCTACTTAACAAGCAACAAAATTTCCTGATTAGATTATAAATAACAGAGCGATACATCTTGGTCAGAATACTTTCAATTTGTGCATGAATCAATCAATAGGCATGGCGACCTTGTACCATCATTAAGCAACACATATAAGAGTTGATATCTTATGAAATAAACCAAGGAAATGGAAAGACAATAGGAATCTCCTGTAAACAAGAGAACGACAAAAACTCACCAGGGACATTCCCACCGTTCCACTGGATGGTGGGGGCATACCAAGGATGGTGTAACCCATAGCATTTGCTGCCATTGCCTCCTTGATCTCAATTCTATACTTCCTCATATCCTCCATTGTTGCAATACCGCCGGCATTCCTCACATCCTCGATGAATTGCTCTCCAATGCTTCCATTGTAGAATGCTTGCGGTCCTTCAGTGGATAGCACTTCCAACGTGCGGGCGAGTGCAGGATTGTAGCAGGTGTCGTTGGTCTGCAGCAGCTTCCCATTAGGCGCCAGCACCGCTCGCAAGCCGGGGTCAGCCAATACGTCATCCTTGCTTGTCTCAATGGCTTCTGCTAGAAAAGGTACCACCTTAAACCCCTCTCTCGCGAGTTTTATGGATGGTTCGAAGAGTGCCTTCCACGGAAGTCTCCCATATTTCAGCCAAGCTGCATGGAGGCCAGCTATCTCTCCAGGGATTCCCATCGAGAGCGCACCCTTTTCCTTAGATGATGGGTTCTTCTCGTACATGTTCTGTTTCAACAGCAGGGGAAACTGGGGATGTAAAATGGCCGCTTTGAGCATAGAGCTTGCGGTTTGCTTCAAGATTATTAAAATAAATTCTAGAGTTGCAATCCGAATATAAATTTCTTTTTTTTGTTTTTGTTTTTGTTTTTGTTTTTTTTTCGCTTTTTAAGATGATCGGTAGTAGTTAAAATATATTCTACCTTAATTTGTGCTTGGACAAGGACTCTCAGGTTTGAATTCAGAAAACAAAAAAGTATTGTTATCACCAACCATAAGAAAAGTAACTTAATCAAAATTTTGAAGCTTAAGAGGACTTTCAGAAGAATAGGAACGGATCTAGCTGTGTATGTTTGGATAGATGCAACATGTTTTATGGCAAACAACGGCATGCATTGTACTTAATAAATCCTTCTTTATTTCTAAATATATCAAAATCACTGAGGTCTAAAATAGAATACAGAGCTGACATCGAAACACAACATTAGTTGCTTAGTATCGAAGGGTAATATTGTCATTAGTTGCTTAGTATCGGTTGATAGAATTATCATCTTAAAATTACAAGAGAATGATCCCACCTTAGATGTTATTTTAAGTATTATTAAAATAGGAATCACCTATCAATCCTTACATAAGAGAAAAAATTATAAAAAGGTAAAAGATTTTCTTAAATCAAACATAGAAATGTAAGGCATGTTTGATTCAAAAGTATATCTAATTTAATATTTATATAAATGATTCATGAAGATTTTGGATCTCAATTCTATCAATATAAAGTTTGTTTAAGAGCTAATGCCTCAATGGAAACGAGATAGCGTGATTCTATGCGTAACGGATGGCCACATCTAACAATGGCTACATAGTAGGGCCAATCTAATCAGGCTAATTTAGAACAAGCAATGCCATGCGAAATTATATTTGATGTGGTGGGGAATGTTTGGCCTTACACAGCTCCCATGTGGGCCGCTTGCAGGCATGCAGCCGGTCACGCTTAAGAGATGAACACCCATCTTATGCGCATGATAATCCATGAAAATTTTTATCCATTTCAAAATGGCCTGATTTTCCACAATTTTAGGACTTTTAAACACTATAAAATCAACATCTAGCAAATGCAATTATATTCGTTAAAATGTTTGGGGACTCAAACTCGGTGCCAAGAAAATGTTTCAGCGTCACGAGGGAATTGATGCTGTCAACCAAGGGCTATGACTATGAATGGCTCCAATCCCTGCGTCTTTGTTGATACCAGGCTTGGACCGTGCGTGCAAACGCAACGACATGTAAGCGACGCGTAAGCAAAAGGTGTGACGTTTTACAAACGCTAGCCTTACGTTGCACCGGGTTGACGTTTAACTCTTCTGTCTTTTTTTTTTTTTTTAATTTAAATTTTTTTTTTATCGAGCAATGACGTTACAATCTAGCGGTCGTCCAGTGTGAAACAAAAGAAGGCTCGCACGCGGCACGCAACGGCGAGCAACAGCGGAAAAAATAGCCGGAAAAATACTTTTAAAAAAATATCAAATCAGACGCAAGCTAGACCTACAAAATTCGAGCTCGAACAAAACATCCGGCTCCTAAAGTCCGACGTGGTACAACACCCCTTCGCCGGTGGAACGTCGTGGTTCCGCCTCTCCGGCCCCGACGCTAAAGCTAGCCTCAATCGCCGTTAACTACCGAATCATTTAGGGGCAAAATCGTGTGAACAAAAAGAGCAGTTCATGGAAAAATAGTGGTGGGTGGGAGGCATGGCGTGCTACCTTGGACGCAGCGGAGGGAGCGGTCTCCCGGGAATCGAAGGCCTCGGCCGAGCCGGAACCCGAGGATCGCACGATCGTGAAAGCCCCACCGCCGAGGCCGCTCGACACCGGGTGCACCACCCCAAGACACAGCGCCGTCGCCACCACCGCATCCACCGCGTGCCCCCCGGCCCTCAGCGCCCCCACCCCGATATCCGAGCATCTCCCGTCGTCCGCCGCCACCACACCCACCTCCGATTGCACCACCTCCGGCCCGTCCGTGCTCCCCAACCACTCCCGTCTGCCCTCGAACCTCACCTCCACCCGATCCCCACCAAATTCCTCGACCACCAACAGGAGGAGAAGCCCCACAGCTGCCACGCGTGAGGGAAAAAGATAGCGCGAGAGCTAAGAGATAAAAATATCGGAAAAAAACGCCCCGGATGGGAGAAAGAAAGAGCGAGGAAGGAATTGTATAGAAGTGGTGGTTACCAAGGAGAGCTGCGACGACGGCGATCCACCGGGAGGAGGCAGTCCGGCGCGGCGCAGGATGGCCGAGGAGGGCGGATTCGATGTCATCGTGCGCCGCCATCGATAGGCGTGAGGGCGGAGAGATAGAAATGAGATTTAAAAATAAAAAACAAAACTGAGGGAAGGCGCAGATTCTGATCGAGATTCCGGCCGGTTGATGATTTATATAGGATGGAGGAATCTTGGTGATGACGAGGTTCGTAGCTCAGCTCTTCATCACTCTTATGGAAAACTATGGCAAAGCCATCGAGGCAGCGCGCTTGTTGAGCGGAGACGCAACTGGTTGACAATCCGAGAAGAAACAAATTAAGAATGAAGGACGCAGTGGTAAGCGTCCCAAAAGGCCTCGGCCATTCATCGTTTAGATATTTATTTATTTGTTGTTGTTGGTGGCGTTTTCGTTGCGGCGCTGTTGGGCTGCAGAGAGAGAGATATTATTAGTGGGGAGCCCATGCGTTAATCAAAGGAAAGAAAGGTCCTCCTGTTTGCACATGATGTTAGTCCTTTGGCAGTCGTTGCCCGGAACTTGTATTAAATTTCCAACTTTTGGCTATTAAAATCTTCCATCCATTATAAAATTTGTTCGCACGTCGCTCTCATTAAGATTCATTGTTTAAATTTTATCTTTTACATTACCAGCTTTTTAGCCATCAAAATCTTCCATTCATTATAAAATTTAAATTCATTTATGAGTGCCGATATAATTAATATATATATATATATATATATATATATATATATATATATATATATATATATATATATATATATATATATATATATATATATATATATATATATATTCAATTATTCAATCTAAATTTTAAAATAAAAATTCACTTGATAGAAATTTTGATGGAGGCACGATGAACAAAAGGTAATATTGTGATATTTATAATATTTATAAATTTAATCTTATTCTTGTTTAAAACTTAACTTCGGTTTGTTTTCAAATAAAAATTTTCAGTTTTACAATGTATGAATTAAATTTGTTATAACACTATACTATCTTTTAAAAGTAGTTAAGAAATACAGATCAATCTTATTCAAGTCTATATAACTAATGAAACAATAATGATGAATAATTTTTTTAAGACTTAAATTCACTATTTATTATATAAACCTTGTTAATGACATCGATATTGCTATTAGTGATAAATAAAGGTTATTATTTAATATAAAAAAAATTTACTATAGAAGCATTGTAATAGTTACAATAGAGACTAACTTTTTAGGTGACTCATGAAAAAAAAAAAATAAAAAGGCATGGCACCTTTGGGGATGGTAAATTACTAATGAGTGGATGGAAATTGCAAATATTTACAACAATAATTTAGTTTTATCTTAAGATTAAAAGCTTGAAAATATTATGTTCTTTTTTATTTTATTTGGATAAGTTGAAAAATAAATAAATTAAAAATGAAAGAGAGAACAGAAGCCGAAGCCCGGATGTTTGCGCGACGTTGACACAGTGCGGACAAAAGTTGCTGTCCAGCCACTCCATCGTCGTCTTTTCTTGTAAGAACGAAAAGGGTCAGAAAAGGGCCAGATTCCAAGAAGAAGGGATCGAATGAAGAGGCTTTTCTAAAGGTTAGTCTCTTCCACCGCATGGCTCTGATGAAATTTGAAGCTTCGGCAGCCAGAGATGCTGCTCTAAATCAGCCGTGGGTTGTCAATGGACAACCTCTTGCTGTTGAACCCTGGCGCCCAGACTTCGTCCCTGTGGATGATGCTTTGAAATCGGCTCTGCTATGTATTCGATTGCCAAACCTCCCAATAGAGTACTGGTCCGATGATTCTATGCATTCCATTCTATCGGTGGCAGGGCAGTTCGTTGCTGTGGACTCCTTCATGAAGGACAGGCGCCGGGGTGGCTTCGCCCGAGTTGCTGTGAGAGTGGATCTAAGCCAACCTCTCCGTCCTGGTGCGAGACTTAGAGGGAATGGCTCCCTGTTTTGGCAGCAGTTCGCTTACAAACACGTTGAAGGAATTTGCCTCCATTGTGGATCCCTCCATCTGTCAGGCCCGTGTTCTTCCTCATTGGCACCGCCTTCCTCCTCTGCTACTCCTCGTTTTGGACCTTGGATGGCGGCGCTCCGGCAACGTAAACCATCCTCTGCTTCTGGTCCTAGCCCTGGCCCCTGGTCTTCATCGACGTCTTCATCGGCCAATGCTAAGTCGGTTCCTCAGGCAGCGGATGATGGGTGGATGACTCTAGGGAAGATCGCTCGCAGGCGTGCAGTTCCTTTGCCTTCGGCTCGTATTGTTGAGGTTGTGAGTCATGGCCTGTCTGTAGCTCTCGGTCCATGCCAGGAGGTTTTCCTGTGCCGGTTACTGTAGCTAACATGGATGTTTCTCTGAACAATGGTTCTAATTCTCAGAAGGCAAGCAATAGATCCAGGAAGATCCATCACTCGATTGAGCAGAGAGACAAGGAGTCAAGCTTGAAATCTATTTTCAAGTTTTCTGCGATGGCCCCTGACTCATCTCAGAAGGATTCAGGCCAGGGTCAGCAGTTCCTGCCCTCTGACCTTAGATTAGTGTCTCAGGAGGAAGCCCACATTACTAATTCAGGGATTAAGTTGGGTTCAGGAAACAAAGTGGCCACTAATCCCTTTGGTCTTCGTGGATCGGATCGTTGGGCTGGAGTGCCTAAGCTCCGGGAGGATGCCAATCCTGCTTCTCTTAAATAGGCCCGGCCTGCTAAACTTGTAGCCCAGAGGGTAATTCCCAAGGTAGTCAAAGGAAAGGGCAAAGGCGGTGTGGGTAATTCCCAGGGGGTGATCTGTGGTCCCCAATTGCCATCCCGATCATGATATTGCTATCTCTATCTTGAAAGAGGCAATATTGCCTTCCTCTTCTATCCATCGGGATTCTGGCTTCCGTGGGGCAGAAGATATGGAGCTGTCCCAGCAGTTAGTTTCCTCTAATCATGGCACTTGTTACAATATTCTTCTCCTGATCAGGGTATTTTGGCAGTGTCACCCTCTTCAGAAGGTCCTTCAGATATGGATACGATCGGGTCCCAAGGAGGGGTACAAGGCAAACCCCAATTTGATTAAATGAAGATCCTCATTTGGAATGTTCGAGGAACTCTGAAACCTTCATTTCACTCCTCGTTTAGTCGGCTATTGCAGCTTCATCATTTTGATATTTGTGTTTTATTGGAAACTCATATGTCGGGACCTAGTCTTCAGTGTTTTCGGTGCCGGGTCTCCCGGTCTTGGAGTTCCTACGCGGTGGACTCTAATGGTCTTTCTGGGGGTATTCTGGCTCTATGGTGGACCCCCTCTATTCGTGTTGATGCTTTCCACTATTGTCATCAGCAGTCGCCTTGGTTGTTTTGGAGGAGGTTGCTCTACCCTGGCTGCTTCTGGGTGTTTATGCTAGTACGGACTATCGGGAGCGGCGCTGCCTATGGTCTGAGATCTTTACATTCTTAGATCAGGGTTTTCCTACTCTCATTGCTGGTGATTTTAATTGTATTGTGAACGCTTCGAAAAAGCGTGGCGGCCGCCGATTTATGGATACCCAAACTCTAGTGAGTTTCGCTCCTTCATTTCCTCTGCTGGTCTCTTTGACTTGGGATTTTCAGGTCCGCAGTTTACTTGGTGTAATAACCGTCAGGGTTTTGCTCGTGTGTGGGAACGTCTGGATTGGGCTATGGCCTCTTTTGGATAGCTTCACTATTTTCCTCATGCTACTACCACTCATCTTCCGCGGATTGCTTTGGACCACTGCCCTCTACTAATAGCCACTGAGCCGTTCTCTCTGTGTCGGGGACCATTTCAGTTCGAGCAATTTTGGATGCACTATACTTCAGCTCGGTCTCTGATTTACTAGGTCTGGCGTTTGCCAGTCAGAGGGAGCTCCACCTACCATCTATCTCGGCGCCTTGAACTTACGAAGCGTAGACTTTTGAGGTGGCACAGTAGGGAGGTGGGGGATATGCGACAGCGGGTGCAGTCTGTCGAAGTTGATATTGCTTCTCTTCAGGCTAAGAAGGATCGGGATGGTGGTCTTTCCGTGATTGATCTTCAGTCTCTTAGGCAGAGTTTGGCTTTGTACCACACCTTACTCAGTCATCAGGAGATCTTCTAGCAACAGAGGTCTCAGGTCCAGTGGCTCCAGGAGGGTGACCGTAATACTAGATTCTTTCATCAAGCTACTTTGGCTTGGCGTGCTGCCAATCGGATCCGGCGTATCAGCGATGAGGAGGGGCATATCTTTGATGATGATGAGGCCATTTGGGAGCAAATCTCTTGATTTTTCCAGACCCGCTGGTCAGAGCAGTTTGCCGGTGGATCTCCTCTTACCCTTGTCTCTCAGTCTGCTAGGGTTTCTGATGCTGATAATGGTATGCTTACAAGGCGGTCTTTGCGGAGGAGATTCGTTCTGCTGTCTGGGCACTGGGGCCTGATAAGGCTCCAGGCCTGAATGGCTTTCCGCCTTTCTTTTTCCGGCACTACTGGGATATTGTGGGGCAGGATATTATCTCGGCTATCCAGTCTGTTTTCTCCTCTAGATCCATACCTCGGGATTGGCAACGAACATTTATTGCCCTTATCCCAAAGCGATTGGATGCCTTGCTTCCCCAGCATTATCGGCCTATTAGCTTGTGCAACACTCTATATAAAGTTTGTGCTTGCCTATTGGTTACTCGGATGCAGGGGGTCATACCTCGCCTAATTTCTCTTGAGCAAGGGGCTTTCATCCGTGGTCGCAGCATCTCTGATAATGCCCTTATTGCCCAGGAGTTTATGTATGATTTTTAGCGTGCAACAAGCATGCAAAGACTAATGGCAGTCAAGTTGGATATGGAAAGAGCTTATGATCGGATCAGTTGGATTTTCTTAGGTAGACGCTCCGGGAGTTCAGCTTTGCTGATCTCTTTATTGATTGGATTATGACATGTGTTTAATGGCCCATCTTTTCTGTCCTTATTAATGGCAGTCCAATTAATTTTTTTCCTTCTATCATGGGTCTTCGTCTGGGATGCCCCCTCTCCCCCTTTTTATTTATCCTATGTGCTGATGATCTATCTCGTGCTCTTGTTCAGGCAGTTGGGGTCTCAGCTGCAGCCTTACATGCCTGGGCCCACTGGTCCTCCTCTCTCATACCTCCTCTTTGCAGATGACTGTATCTTGCTTAGCCCTGCTACTGTTCAGAATGCGACTGTCTGCTCCGCTATCCTTCAGTCTTATTGTCAGGCTTCTGGCCAGCTAATCAACTTGCAGAAATCTGTTATGTGTTTTACCCCGTCGACCTCATACCGTTGCCGTGCTGCCATCTCCCAGTTATTTGGGATTTCGACGATTTCTAATTGCATGACCTATCTTGGGATCCCTATAATGGGGCGATGTCCCCGTCAACAGGATTTTGGGAACCTAGAGCAACGGATTACTGATAGATTGGATCGATGGCAGATTTTTGGCCTTTCTATGATGGGGCGTGTTACTTTGCTTCAATCTATCCTCACATCTCTCCCCCTTTACCTTTTGTCTAACGCTTTGATTCCGACTATCTGCCTTTGACGGATAGAGCGATGTTTTCATGACTTCTTGTGGGCGTCGACGCAAGGAGGTCATGGTCTTCATCTTCTATCCTGGGATATGGTTTGTTTGCCTATTCGCGAGGGAGGTCTGGGGATACAGTCCTTCGTGGTCAACAGAGAGGCTCTCTTTGCTAGGCATGCCTTCAGATTCCTGTTGGAACCACATTGCTTTTGGAGCTCTGTCATGCGAGGTAGATACAGTGGCTGGACTCCCGATTCGGTCTTCTGTATTCCCCGTGGTTGTTCCTTCATTTGGAGAGCGATTTGCCAGTTTGCCCCCACTATTATGACTAATATCCATTGGATGATTGGGGATGAGAATTCTATTGATGTTACTCATGATACCTGGATAGCGGATATTCCTCTAGCTCGCTGGCCGACCTTCCTTAGCTCTGATATTGGACCTTCTCTGCTTGTTTCTGCTTTGATTTGTCAGGATTCTCTTGCCTGGCATGTCCCAAAGGTATCCCAGTTCTTTGGAGTTGAGCTAGCGCACAGGATCCTTGCCATCCCTCTTGCTTCCTCTGCTGCTTCTGACACCAGACTGTGGCGTCGATCCTGCCTCCCTCGTGCCTCTACTAGAGACCTGATTGATCGTATCCGCCCTTGGACCTCGGGTCTGGATGATGTGGCTTGGATTTGGCGTTTGCCCATCCATCTATGGAAGCTGATGTGGGACCGCCTCCCTACTTGTTATCTTCTGGTTGGTCGCGGACTCTCTATCAGGCCGTATTGTCCGATATGTGGGCTTCAGGATGAGACGGTTGAGCACGCCCTTCTTACATGTTCTTGTGCCTCTCAGATTTGGCAGCAGCTTCGATATAGCCCATGGATGCTGGAGGAGGGACCCATCCGACTGTCTTTATTGTGTGCTATTCGCTTAGCCATTCAGAGTGGGGCGTTTTTTTTAGCTTATCTGGCTTATCACATTTGGCTAACCCAAAACCAGATTGTCTTTGCTGATGAAATGGTCTCGCCTCAGACTATCATCCGCACTACTGGCTTTCTTGCTATGGAGTACCTTCGCTCTGATTCGGATATTCACTCTGAAAGACTGGGCCTCTGGGATTCCCCTACTGTTTCGATAGCGCACCGTTCTACGATTTTTATCTCTTGGGAGCCCCCATCCCCGGGTTATGTCAAAGTGAACTTTGATGGTACTGTATCGGGTCGTATTACCGGATATGGGTTTATCATTAGGGGCTTGAGGGAGAGCTGCTCGCGGCTGGTGGACATGGCTCTCTCAATACTTCGGTTCCAATAGCAGAGTTGCTGGCTGCTTGGGCTGGCATCACCTACGTTGTTCGTATTTTGCACTCTCGACAGGTGGTTATTAAGGAAGATTCTCTTACGGTCATCCACTGGATTAGACAAGATGTTGATCTATGTTCCTCCCATAACCCCCTGATCAGTGATATATGGGTTTCTCTCTAGTCTACCTATGTTCCGTTGATTCGTCATATCTATAGGGAAGCAAACGCTCTCGCCATTCTGGCCAGTGAGAATGGCATCCTGGTGACCCCTGCCCGGTTACTTTGGAGCAAATTATGTACTCTGATACTTTGGGTTTGACACATTCCAGAATGATGTGATCGCCCACTTGTAACAAAAAAAAAAAAAAGTCAATTGTTGCATTGGAATATGTTTGCGGTAAAAATTTAACCTCCATTAATCATACAAGGCTCGTAACAGCCCAAGAATTTTAGTCACCATTTGATTCCAAGAAGCATGTATGATTCATCATTCCACTACTCCCAGCACCTTACATCATTGCTCAGGTCATAGCTCCAATGGTCAATCACGTAATCCATGCCTCCAACACAAAAGTACAAAACCAAGTGTAGTTGCTCAACACAGCTATAATCTTTATGAACAAATTTGATTTTGATTACGATGTAGAGACCAGCATGGGTCAAAACAACCAAAAATCTTGACTAGAATTTGATTTCAATTAGAGTGTGCAATTCATCATCCTAACCCTTTGCCTCATTGCTCATGTCATGATCACCAAAACTCTCAAGATTGGTTGGATGATCAATCACGTAGTTTAGGCCTCAAATATTGAAACAGCTTTGTTTGCTCACACAACTGCAAACTTGTTTGAAGAAACATCATGATGATCAGCATCCAAAATTCATCATCTAATTACTCCAACCTCCTACCTCATTCTAAAGCCAACCTTAGATCTCTCGCATAAGATGGTCAAACGTATGCTATTTACACTTAAATATTCAATCTCATAACTGTCGTTGCGAAACAATAATTCATATTTCATAATGCTTGGCATGCACAACTCATCATTCTGTTGCTCAAATCTTTACTTATGTGAGGCCACAATTTCAAATCATTCAGTCAAAAAAATAAATTTCTTTCTCCAACGTACACACATATAAAAGTTAAACTTAGCTTCCACACACACGTATAAATTGAACTTAGCTCTCTTCGAATGTGGTTAAATTTAAAATTCGATCATTTTTTTTATTTTTAGATCTATAAAAAAATATAAAATTGATCCCTAGTTATTTTTGATTTAATGCTAAAGTGACCTTCTAACAAATAAGCTAACTTATTGTAAATTACACAAACTCTCTTTTCGCATATCACGCTAAAAAGGTAATTAGATATACAATACAGCTGTAAGATATAATATTAACCATGATAAAACAACCATAAAATACATGCAACATTTTATTTCAAATTATTCAAAAACAATGGAGTTTGGGGAAAATCAGTGAAGACATATTTTAGCGCCAGTGCCCTAACATATGGAAATGTTTCCCTTGATGTTAGATAATTATTTTGAAAATTTTGCATCCCTTCTTAAAAAATAGAAAAGAAAGTGAAAGAAGAATATATGAAATGACTCTTTTAAAATGATTTATCTATTTTCTTATATATTTTTTTTCTTACGTTTAATATTAATGCATGCAATGATTGTTAACGTTGTTATTCAACTTCCCACATACATTTGTTTATGATATCCAGAATCAGAGGCGGAGCCATGAAGGTGGGCAATTACTCTCTCTTCAGTTTCCAATAATTTCTTAAAGTTCTATCAATTTTTAAATCCTTCATAAAAGTCATCCTTCTCATAAAAAAAATTAAAGGATAATTATAAAATTAATCTGTAAAAGTAAAAAATTATTAAGGTTAAGTTAAAACCTCATGCATCCAAAATTTTTACTACTTCTCAAATCAAACGAATGGACAAGAACTGCAGGAAAAAACCATATTTATAAACTTCGTGGTTCGATTCTTCATTATATTATAACTAAAGAGTGACTTATCCTTCAATACGACCTTGTTGCGAGATTGAGAACTTTCCCCTGATTCAGTGCTTGCAATACATAGACCGATAGACGCTAAACAAATACTCTTTTTATTATGAAGAAACCCAACCTGCATGCTCTTGCAAAAAATGCAGACTTAATGCAGTTAGCTAGAATTCCATGGGGCTTAGCTGTCTTGCATTTTGGGTACACCAAGACGCTGACGGAAATCCTCTTCCATGAGTGGCAAACCCTCGCGTAATGTTACCTTGGGCTCCCAGCCGAGAAGTTCCTTGGCCTTCGTGATATCAGGCTTCCTCTGACGTGGATCATCAGGCGTATTCTCCACAATTTTTACTTGCACTGCTGGGTCGATCAACTGAAATCAAAACCAATGTTTTAGTAAGCTGCAACACTCTTTTTAACACTTCTCATTAGATTATAAAGTAATCGTTTACAGGCTTTTGATTCTTTTTCTTCGCCACCTCAATCCAGCATGGGTTCTGGTTTAGACCAGGAGTTATTTTATAACAAAGGTCGGTCAGAATCAGGTTAAAAACTCAACCATATGCTGAGGCCTTTTATTATAAACCCCAGAATAGGAGAACCATGCATCTTGTCATCTAATCACTGCATGCTAATGTACATTGCAGTACCAAGGCCTGATCAACTTTATACACAGACGGTGTCCGCCATGAAACCAACGGTCCCAAACTTGTTGTCTGGCTAATTATGTAAAATAAGGTACACATCTTCAGCAGAAGTAATCAAGAATAACAAAGGATTTGAGTATAAGCTGACCTCCTTCACAGTTTCTGCAAGCTCCATCATTGTAAATTCACCTACAACGTTTGAAGTTAATTATAATTATTGGAGTAAATTACCTCAACAAAAATATAATTATAGCAGTTAAACAGAATTTATGACACAAACATAAGAAGAAAAAAAAAACTAAAAGACAGGAACCACAGAGGAAAAAAAGAGGCACCTGTAAACTAAAGAAAAATTGAAGAAAATTTTAGCATTACCTGGGTTTCCTATGTTGATTGGACCAGTGTGTTCTCCTTCCATCAGGCGAATAAGGCCATCAACCTTCAGGATTAAATAAATCAAATAATCAAACAACCACACCATACATGACACACACTGAAAATCCATCGTAGAGAGCATATACCATGTCAGAAACAAAACAGAAACTCCGAGTTTGTGTTCCTGGTGCTTGAACCGTTAAGGGTTCACCTCTGCATGATATCAGAGAGATAATTATGCAAAGATTACAATAGACAGAGAAGACGAGCAAAGAGTGATGAGAGGTAGTCAACCAGGAAGTTCAAATGCATATAAAAGGCCATTAAAATTCTCTCAGAAAATAAAAGGCCTTTAGAAGTATTACCGGAGTGCTTGAGCGATGAAATTACTCACTACGCGACCATCATCAATGTTCATACGTGGACCATATGTATTGAAAATTCTAGCAATTCGAATTTCTGTTACAGAAGAGCAATTAAAAGAGAAAATTCTTGAGTAGAAGCATTAGGATTCATGATAAACAGAACTCTGAGAAAAAGCTATTATAACATAGACAAAGAGCTCAGAAAAGTTCAGTTGATAAAATGGTACATGACCTATGCCATGCTGCCTGTGATAATCGAACATCAAAGTCTCTGCCACGCGCTTCCCCTCATCATAGCAACTCCTTACTCCTACAATCAATCAATGAATTCAAAAAAAATCAGAAAATGCCTTGAAGAAAGTTAACAATAATGCTAAAAGAACGCTAAAAATTCCACTAAAAATTCCAGCTACGCTGAGATGTCAAGGTAGTAACAAAGATATAAACAGGGAAAAAGAAAAGAAATATCAGCTTAAAAACAATGATAACATCCAGAGTTCTAAAACTAATGCGAACTATTGAGTATGGAAGAAAAATAATCCACCTTGCAATAATAATCAATACAAATTAGTTCAAAAGGTAGAATCCCAAAGGATGAAGCAGTAATTGCCCAAATAAAATAAATATGGAAGTTGTGCCGTGTATGTCAAAGTGCATGTCAAAAACACGGAGTCTATTAACTATCCTCTAATTAAAAATCCTTTCAGCACAACATAGCACAAAGACCTAAAAAGATTAATTAATTTTCGACCTACTAGATAGCTAAAAGTGAGAAACAGGAAATGAATTTACAAGATGATTATATTTGTAAGATATAGCAGTATGCCTGTGTTTCCACAGGTTTAGCTGAGAATGACATGAAACACAAGAAGATCTCAGGGGGAAACTGAGTGGTTAAGAAAAAAGGATCACTACCAGCAACATTTACAATAACAAATTCTGGATTGTTTACAAGAAGAATTCGACATACCAATTGGGTTGACATTGCCCCAATACTCTTCCTTCTGGGGATGCTCAAGTGGATCACCATAAACCTCAGAGGTTGATGTGAGTAAGATCCTGCAAAAGAGAGTGAATGAAGGATTTAAATGTCAACTCTAACAGAAATCAAATTAAGCACCATAAGTAAGTTAAAGATCTTACCTTGCTCCAACTCTCTTTGCAAGCCCCAACATGTTTAAGGTGCCGATAACATTTGTCTTTATGGTCTATTGACATATCATATTTCAAGATATCACTCTCAAATTCAATAAGCATGACTCATAAACAAACAAGTTTCAATCTCACTAATACACATCTAAGATATAGGAAGGCAGAACTGAAGAAGATTTTTTCTTTTCATAAAATATTTTCCAGGCTTTGATTAAAAAACATGCTCTATTTTTTTTGTATATATATTTCTTTTTCTGTGTCTCACTAGATAATGTCCTAGAGAGAGCCTAAAGGGATGTGTACTTTGAAAAAGAAGGATCCATTCTTTGTTAGGTTGCGCATAACAAAAGGGGTCCGCAACTGGTTGCAGCATAATGGAAGTGCATCAGAAATAAGATTCACAAACAAAGACACAACAATGATATAGAAGTTGGCTTTAGCAAAGCAAACCCCCCCCCCCCCCCCCCCCCCCGAAAGAAAAACAAAGAATCAAATGAGATGGCTTCTGATTCTATGATAGATGTTAAGAGCAGAAGGATGATGAATGATGCACTTCAGGAGAAAAAAATCAGCAAATAAGAATGTGCAGAAAATTCAACATCAGAGTTTTTAATGATGATGAAGCAAAACTGGGCTCACAAGTTGGGCTTGAACGTGCACATATTGCATTTTACTATCTGGCTTGCATGCACACACACACATATCACATTCTATTATCTGGCTTTCCCGAGCTTCTACTACTGGAAGTTGTTTCCTATACTTAGCGAAAAATCCTAATTAAGTCAAAATTCTAAGATTTCAATAATTCTATGAAAACTGAAATTGGCCCAGTGGCTGCTGATGTTTTCAACAGAAAATAGGCTTACGTCTGATGGTAATACAGTAGCAGTATGAAACATATGACAGATTTACAAACGTGTTAAATTGATAGATTCTTGACTTATCCTAAGAGAATCATGATCATGCATAAACATTACTATAGTGGTGCAGAAATACTAATTGGAAAAAATAACATCAGAGGCTGCACACCTTTACGGGATTGTATTTGTAGAAAATTGGAGAAGCAGGGCAAGCAAGATGATAAATCTGATCAACCTCCACAAGCAATGGCTCCGTGACATCTAAAAGGATGACAAAATGTATTTAGATAAATGTAACAGACATTAGACATGTTCACAGATGCACCGAAATCTATTTAAATTGATGAACTAAGTTGGACTAGAGGATGTACTAAGAAGTCACAAAATGGTTCTGAAATTATGGAGTTCTAGAAATTCTTCGAACATTGTTAAGTCTTTTTTCTTTTCTTTTTTTTTAAAAAAAAGAGAATCTCATAGGAGAATTAAGAAAAGTGTAGCAATAATAATAAATTTATAACGATATCAGTGCAAGCATAGATATTTTCAGATTTAGGCACATGAAATTACCATGTCTGATAAGCTCAAATCTTGGGTGTCCAATCCATTTTTTGAGGTTGTCCTTTGAACCTGTAAAATAGTTATCTACAACGATAACCTAAACACAATAAACAAAAAAGAGCACACAAGCAAATTATCAAGTAAAACAGGAGAATTTGCAAATTTTCAAGTAAAACACGAGAATTTGTACATAAGGCTTCAGATAGAACAGATTGATCAGCTGGAAAGAAACTGTACCATTGCACATTTGAGGAGAAAAAAAAAACTTCTTTAAGAATCATAGACAATGCATTAAATAACGTATTACCTTACTAGCAGCAAAATTTAATGTAGCTGCTTTTTTCTCTGTTATGGTTATCAATTAGAGATAAATCATTGCTCATTAGTCCACAGTTTTCAAACAAAAATTATCACTTCTCGTGAACATGTAGTGGGATGATGCAAGTAGCGCCCAGTGTTAAAAAAAAAAGTGAGAAAATAAGGGAGCTCTGAGTCATAGAATCATTAGTTAAATATTTATGCATCATCGACTGAATGAAACTATCATATTATGCGAGAGAGGAGAGGGTACGCTGAAGAATCAGATACATTCTAGGTATTTTGACTGCCATGTTATTTCATACCAGGAGAATTGTATTCATGCAGAAGATTAATAAAGTGGTTTTGAGAAGATTGTGTTTTCGAAATAAATAACCACCACCAAAGATTTTATCATCGCATACAGATGCTATCTGGAAAAGAAAATACCTCGTGTTTCTCATTTTCCATCAACTTGTCAACCAAATGGGAGCCAATAAATCCGGCACCCCCGGTAACCAAGATCCGAAGATTAGCCTGCGAATTGTTAACATGCATGTGGTCAATAACAATACTTCCAATCAAGTGTACGATCACTAATGAAGCCCAACGAACTTTATTTTGAACTTCATCTTTAGAGAAGGTAATAGACAACCAATGCCTCAAATGGACACATGAACATAAATCTCTTCCACGAAAAATCTAAAATCCTTGCGACCACAAATTTGCGAAAAAAAACAATTTATCTTAAAGTAAAATAACCTGAAAGAATTTGGAAAATCGCAGTGGAGAAGGGGTCGGAGGCGGCCGTGTGATGGTGTGCTGATCTCCATTGGCAGACTCCTTCGCCATCGCTCCGATCTCCGCTCAAACAACTGGTCTGCGGTACTCGTTCGCAAACCCTAATCTCATCAGATTTCACTAAGCAAACTAATTTTATAAACATAAATAACTAAAACCCAATATGAACGTGTCAGATTTTTCCATCCAGACATAAACAGAATCTGAATCCCCGACCCCCAAACCAAAAAGAAAAAAACAAGCGTATCGTCAAGAACAAAAACAGAAATTCTAACCAAGAAATTTAGAAAAAAATTCGCTTGCCTTCTCGTCCCAACGAAATTAAATTCGTATTTCGGCAAATTAAACGGGTGAAGAACCCTATATAGATCTAGGACCTTTAAATAACATAGAGCAGGTGAGCCGGCTACCCCCGCCTACAGACGCAACAATCTAAACCTAAAATCCGGTAGATTATAACGCTTAAAATGGAAGCAAGGCCGATGGAAAGCGATACCTCAACGATTACGGGATCTCGAATCAGATCCGAAATTACAGCTTTCAAGAGATCGATCTCGAAGATGATAGAGGTTTATTTTGGAAAGACGTATCTGCGGGAACGATTCCTTGAATTGATGGGAAATAATGACAAGGGACCGTTGCGATGAAGATGATGGGAGGATATGGCGATTTGGTTGGCAGAGAGGAATCGGCGGTTTCAGTTCTCGCAAGCTCGTCCTCGTCCTCGTCCTCGTCCTGCTGAGCTGGAGCTAGGTAAGACGGTTGACTCACGCATCACGTAAACGGCTTCAAAAGTATTATTAGGTAAATTCTTAAGGGCCCAGTTCTTGTACCGCGAGTTGACACCCGTGTCACGTGTTATCAAGATACGGGGACTCGCACAGGGACCCACCATGTACTGCGTGGGTCCCGCCAGCCTGTCCAATAATCTCATCCACTTTTGGGGCCAGATGCTATTATCCAGCTTTAATGGAGTGGGGCGTTGCAGTGCGTAGCGTAGCGACTCTACAACGAAGGAGACCGGGACCGTGTAGTTAGGAGTGGCGGCGGGACCCACGTGGAAACTGGAGATTAGCCCCACTATACAGTTGCCTGATGGGCGGAGAGGAGCAGTAGAGCAACTCTTTTTATTTTTTTAACTTTGGAAGCACCAGAGCAGCAGCTCAAATGTCTAGGAATGCAGCTCAAATACATCGCTCGCCATAGGAGTTGGATGGAGATTACTCAGCTTTTGTTTATCTTTTGATAAAAATTTTGCAATATGCAAGCCATCAATAATTACAAATAAATAATTTTTTTCTATTTATAAAATTGATTGGATTAAATTATTGATATATGATTCATATTTATTGAACTTAGATGCATCTTTAATTTATTAGATAATATAGTTGGTAGTTTTTATAATTTTAAAGTAACCCATAACGAAGGAACTTTCTCTGCATTCTCTCTTTGAGAGGCTCTTTTCGTTCGAAATTGCTTCCCACGCTAACACTCTGCGCGTCCCCTTCTTTCTTCTCTTTCACAAGCAATTCTCTTTAAGGAGAAGGTGGCAGGAGCCATATAATGATATTCTTATTCTAATTCCTTCTTACATAAATATATTCTTATTCTAATTCCTTCTTGGTGGTAGTATGAATAAGAAAAGGTGCTTCACGCATTGGCATTCATGGATGCAAACGTCGTTGGCATCAATCCAGGTTCTCTCAAGGAGTTCTTTGAAAATGTAGTTTTGCTTCCATGGCAAGCACATCAAGGCAGCAGATTGAAATCATAGTGGTTCTCTGATGATCCTCCTCATGTCGTCCTTCCCCATCTGCTGTGCGGCATATTTGCTCTACCCCTAATTAACACAGCCATCTACAAGCAAAAATAAATCCTCCAAGCTCACGTGAAGTCATAGACAAGTGGGCCCGGTTCTTGCTTTATAATGGACGAATAATCTTAGATTAGAAAAGACGGAGAGCGCTATAGCCTTGGATAGTGATTAAATGGACTTGATGACCATCAAATATACTCTTTAAGACTTTGGTACAAAGAAAGTTGTTAGGCCGTGCCGATACTGAGAAATTTTTATTTGATCCTGCTAAGGTTCGAAGAATATTGTTATTTGATCCTGCTAAGGTTCGAAGAATATTGCTTGATCAAGCTAAGGTATATAAATTTTTTTTACTTGGCTATATCAAGGTTTGAGAATGTTGCTCAGCCATGCCGAGGTATGAAGAATTTTTTTACTTGATCCTGCCAAGGTTCGGAGAATGTTGCTTAGTCGTGCCGAGGACGGAATCTAGGCAGGCTCCTATCTCCTTTCCTTCACGGTGCCGGTTCAACTTCTCTATGGCCAGGCTATCATGAGAGGCCAGTGGCTTCCAATGGATTGGGCGAAGGGAGCACCAGTAGGACCAGGTTGACTGTTCCACTAGGAAGCTGCTGAGCGGGTGCAGCGGAAAGAAGACTCCTAAGAAGCCCTTGCATCAGTTGTAGCAGGGCTTGAACTAGTTGGACCAGTATGACAAATTGGTCCAGTGCGATCGGGGCTGCTGACGATGGAAGAACCTCGGTCGGTGATGGCTGCGAGGGCGCCGTGTTATTTGTGGGATTAGGCCTTTAAGAGATGCCATGATCAAGAGCATTTATGGTTGCTCTCGTACGATTGGCCATTGAGGAATCATTCTTCTTGTCAGAAACTTTATCTCCTTGATTACAAGTTTAACGAGACTTGAGACCCTTTCTCTATCTGTTGCTGCAAAATCCATTCTCCGGCTTGGGGGCGGTGCACGTCAGGATTAGGATAGCGCTCTTCCATTCGGATAGACCTGCAAGGCAGTCCTCATGCAGGTATCACAAGGGATGGTACCTGTGGAAGAGCTTCCGATGCCTAAGTCAGTGAAGATTCTGAGCAAACAGATGAGAGGAGAAGGCTCTAGCAGAAGGATCTTCCTTCTTGAGATGATTTTTCAGGAGCAATGACTTTTGCTAGAGTTTTCTTTGGGCTTAGATTACCTTCCAGAATGTACATGGGGTCCTAGGACTTGGTATTTGTACGCTGTCGAGGAGGTGAGCCATTACCTGATTTTTTGAGCGCATTTTAGGGAGTTGGCATCCGATAAGGCCGGAATCCTAATGGTTATGGGGATCGGCAGTTGATGAAGTTGACGAGTATTTTATCGAAAATTTGGAATCCCGTTGATCATGGATGGAGTGTTGTATTTGACTCCCGTTTCTATTTTGGAAAGCTCATTCCGTGATTCTTGCGATCAAAACGGTTCATCCTTCGAAATATCCGGCATTGTTTGACGCAGCAATGGCGCTTACGTTGAAGGGATGAGGATCGATCCTGGCAAGGTACTAAGATAGCTTGGCCCTGCTGATGTTCGGATATAGCTTAGTCCTTCCGAGGTACTGAGATAGCTCGGCTCTGCTGAGGTTCGGAGATAGCTCGGCCCTTTCGAGGTACTAAGATAGCTCAGCCCTGCCGAGGTTCAGAGACAATCTCTTGTGTTGGCGTCGGGACCGATGATGGCATCGGTACTAATTCTAGAGTCGGTGAGAAGACTGACTTCGGAATCGGGGACCATCTCTAGTGTTGGCGTCGGGACTGATGATGGTGTCGGTACTAACTCTAGAGTCGGTAAGGAGACCGACTTTGGAATCGATGCTAGGGCCGATTATGGGGCCGACTATGGAGCCAAATCGGTGCTGAGACCGACTAGAATCGACTTTGGAGACTAGGGCCGAGTCTGGAGATGAGGCAGCATTGGCGGTTGGGGCTATTTTCGGAGATAAGACGTCTTGAAGGCTGGGGTCATCTCAACTTCCACCGTTAACTCACACGCGGCTTCATCAGACATATCATATGACAGTTTATCTTTTTTCAAACATGATAGTTAACAAGTCAGGAACCGAAAGTGGCTCTAGCCTTCTTATCATATACATGGATATTAGTGCAATGATAACTTTATTCCATATCGTATATACACACACAAGAATTTTCGTTGATAGAAATCAGTAGTTTCCATTTTTATGTGTCACTTAGCAACGAGGGAAGAGTCGCATGGTCTTTTTTTCGCTAGAGTGCTTGGACTCTTTTATACAAGCTTCATCGAAAGGAGGAGTAGGGGAGTTAAAAAGTGATTTAATTTCTTGATCATTTGACTTTAACTAGCAAGATTTTAAGATGCTTGTACTCCAATGGTTACATTAGCAAAAGTAATATTTTACGCTAGTGAAAGAAAATAATAAAGCGTCAAACTTAAGTATGATTGGTTAGGTGCGAATCATTTGGTCTCTTTTTTTTTTTTTGTTTAATCGACTAAGTTTTCACTTAAGCATGTTTGCATAAAAGTAAGAGAGAGAGAAAAAAAATTAGATGATTATCATCTAATAAATCACACTTAAGTTTTATTCATAAACAAATTGATAGTTTTAATGGTTCTTACCTTTTTTCAAAAAAAGTTTATTCATTGTAGATTAGTTTATATGCTCATGACTTTTGTTCTTTCTGATAAATAAGTGATGGTAGCCTACTTGAATTTATATAATAATAGTTACCCATGCATGCTACCAAACATCTATACATTTAAAATATAATTTAGAGAAATAGTCTACCACCACCAAGATAGCCCTAAATCCATACTTCATTTTATATTACTAACAAATAAGTAAGTACAATATAGCTTCTCATATCTAGGCCTTCATATCATCTTTCATTTTAAGACAATGGTAGGCTATTTCTAACAATATTAGAGTCCTTCTCTAATTAAGAGGTTCTATACATGGCACTATCTGAGTGTCACCTAACTTAGGTTATTCTACTTTGATAGTAAGACTCTATCCTTTCAGTACTTAGGAAAAAATTAAGTGCAAAAAACTTTTTCATCCTTATTTATAATGTTGGATAGAAAAGTAGGAGAAAAATGGATGGTGAAATTCATACATATTTTTTTTATCCTATAAGAAAACTTTTTTACGAGAGAGATAATATTTTGACTTTTTTATTTTTTTCTATTATATTTATATTTTATTAATATAACATATAAAACATACTATCATATAATATAATGTATTAGATTATATCATATTATATATATAAACTAATATTATATATAGTATTATATACATAGCATAATATAACATAATATTATATTATATCTTATAATACTATATTATAAATAAAAATATTATTAATATAATATAATTTAATAGTATTACATTGATATTATATTATATTAATTCCTATGTAATATTTATTTTTAAGGGTATTATAGTCAAATTGATATTTTTTCACGTAAAATTATCCAAGAAAACACAAAAATCTATTTCAAAGCTATACTTTTTTATACAAATTTTTTATCAACCAAATATTATAAATTATTTTTTCCTATAAAACTTTCTGGAAAAAAGAATTTGAGGAAAATATTTTTTATTAAATTTTTTCTTATAAAAATACCAAACGAGCAATTGATGTAAAAAAACTCTATTTTGAACTGAGATCCTTTGGGTTCTACCTTCATTAGTTAACTTTGGCAATTCCTTAGCCATGGGATCTTCCATCTTGCCAAAACCTAATAAGATTCGAAATTTTTTTCTGGTTGATTACAATTAATTTTGCTTTCTTACTGAAGGTATCTGCCATATAATTTAATTTTGATATGTTAATATTTTATATGTAGGTCAAATTTAGCTAGCAAATCTTGTCAGCAAGCTTGCTTTAGAGAAATCTTCTTTCATTTGAAAATAACTAGTAGCTACATTATCAATCCGGACCAACACTTTTAAACTCAGTAAATACAGCCTTCAGGTTCTTAGCAGAATACCATAGGAGTTATCTCCTTCTTTTGATGGCATATTGTCACTCAAGTATCATTTAATTTTCAGCTTTTGCAAGTGATATGATGCCCTCCAATGCCAACACCTTGCCAATGGCATAGTCTGATGCATCAATATTGTAGACTTTAAATGGCTTGAAGAAGTTTGATAAGAAAAATATAAGTCCTCCATCATAGCTTTCTTCAACTCTGCAATGCCTTTCTTGCACAGTGTGCAGTACCGCTATGGCCGATTCCTTTTCACTAGTTTAATGGGTGGTGCAGCAGTGGCTGAATTAGCTCTTAGAACCATCAATAATTGTTCATTAGGCCGAGAGATGACTGCAACTCTATCACAATTATGGGAGTCAACCACTCAACAATGGCTTGGATTTTCTACTTGTCCATCCAAACGGTTTGGTGGCTGATCTAATGACCCAATAAGCACACCTTCCTTTTTGCAAAGGATCACTTACAATTAGTTTTCGGCTGGCTTTTCCTTAGCACTTAAAAATACTCCATATGCTTCTCCATGGTGTGATTATACCACAAATATAATCAAGGTAGACCATGATGAATTGATCCAAATCATCCAGAAAGTTGCTAAAGCATTGATTAATTCAAATGGCGTCACAAGAAACTAAAATGAGCCTTACCTTATAACAGAGGTTGTTTTAGCCCCATCTCCTTCGGCAATTTCAATCACATAGTAGACTGCAAATTGTGCTTGGTGAAGATTCATGAATATCAATCATAGCTTAGGAGGTTTGTCCATTGATGTTCACCTCAATATACATGAGTTCCTTATCTTGGGACTCATTGCCACTAGCTTGCCTCTTCATAGCATTGACCACCCACATTGCTCTCATTTTAGGCTCTCTTTTTGCTCCTCGCCCTCCTCAATGCAGACTATGCTAACGGTGCAAGTCGTATTAGTCCTTTTCTTGGAGCAATCTCTGAGTCCAATGGTTTCCACTACATACATAACAAATGAGCCTTCCTCAGAGGATTCCCTCTTGTATCCCCCACCTTTGCTCTTGTCGGGCTCTGGTGCCTTTGGCTTGGCGGTGTCTCCAAGCTTGAACTCTACTATCTTCTCGATAACTGCAACAGCAGCATCCCAAGGTTGTGAGCTAAGAAGTAGAAGAGCTCATCCTCCTCAATTATATTAGTAATGCTCGACATTAGCTAGTGAACTCCTTCACATACTTCTCGATGGATCCTATAAACTTGAGATGTCATACATATATAGGTTCTTGCACAAGAACTCTACATTCTCAAGAAAGAACCGGGCATGAGGATGGCCTAGACCTTCTCTTCCTCATCCTCAATCTTTGATGCCTCAAAATAAGGCTCAATGTTTCAAAAGTAGTGCTCCACTTTGGCATCTCGAGCACGCCGAAGCACTTCAGCTGGTGCTTCTCTCGTCATAGATCCCGCACTGGCAACAGCTATTCAAGGAGAGAGACTATTACTCCTGCATCTCTTCATCATGGGCCACAATCTTCCCTTGTTGCCTTTGTGGTGGTGTAGAATTCTTCAACTAAGCTCGAAGAGTACCAAAAGCAATACACTAATCCTCCTCTAGTACTCCAACAAACAGCATGATTCTCTAAGAATCAATCTCTTCCTCTGCTTCACAAACACTATGGGCCAACTGTTTTACAAATTCTTCTCAGATACCAGGCAACTCCTTAAGTTCCCTAGAAGGTTCCGAGTAGGGCTGAAAACGGATCGGATACGGATCGGATAGTAGTATATCCGTATTTGTATCCATATTTTTTAATGGATACGAATACTAAACGGATATTAAAATTCATACATATTTATTCTAAACATATACGGATACAAATCGGATATCCAGCATATCCATATTTATTATATACGGATACGGATACGAATCGGATATCCAGCATATCCATATTTATTATATACGGATACGGATACAAATCGGATATCAAACATATCCATATTTGTATATACAGATACGGATACGGATATGAAGATAGAAATTTCTATGATCTCATGATGGTATTATATGATGAATAGTTGTGAAAGAGTTAATAAATAGAGGAATACTAAAGAAGCAACTTAACTTCCTAATGTCTACCACAAGAACAAAACATAGGCAATAAGAATATGGCTACATAAATGTTCTCTTAAGAAACTTGAAAGAAGTTGAAATCCACAACAAATCCAACTAAGCAACAGTGTAACAGGACCTAAAATATTTGAGATGGAAATCATTGAGCATTGAGACAAGAATTTTCACGAAAATGTAGACATATATAAGAATTTGCAGTTCACTAATACAAAAAAATGCATAAATACAACAGGAAAAGCAAAATGTCAAGCATATTTTCTTGAGTACTACTAAGAAATACAAGTAGCATGTTTCTTAGGACTTATCAACATTGGTGTTATGTACATAGCAAGTTCACCAAAGAATGGCAGGAAAGAAGCCTTGAATGTTTTGATCAAAGTGCTCAAACAATTACCAACCTGAAGAACACAAAGGAACAAAAACATAGGACAAGGGTCAAGTTTTATAATACATAAATGATCATATCAAGGGGCTAGGCTTAAAATAAGTAATTTGTCAAGCATCCACGAAGTATGATTTTTGAAATATATCACAGACATGATCAAAGACGTATGATTCTTAAAAATATATCACAGACCTGATCAAGGAAATGAATAAATATCCTCCAGGACGCTAGTAACTTATTAGATATAGGGACATAGTTTGAGTTGGCTCAGAAAGACATTATCAGCTGTTATTTTCTGATGGTTACAATTTGCATGCATCCGAGTCAGGAAATGCTATGAATCTGCCTAACATCATGGCCCTTGGCTCAGATGGAGTGTAAAACATATGCTTCACAAATCACAACGGTTGCATTTAGAAATGCCCTCCAAGTCATGATTTCAGTGTCAAACATATGCTTCACAAATCACAACATGCATTTAGAAATGCCCTCCAAGTCATGATTTCACAGCCCACACATTGAGCGTCAAAACAAATTGGAAGTCCCTATCATCATTGCCAAATTAAATTGAATGGGCTCAAAATATTATCACAACCCACACAAGCACAAAATTTTTGGAATGAAATAAACAAGGCAAAATTGGCAGGTTGAGGTCTGTATCGATTGCCCCCGATACATGGCAACATTGGCAACCTGCATATGCCATATAGTATTTGCATCATATGATTCATATTATATAGCTGAAAGCATTAAGTCATAACATGAAAATATTTAATAGGATTTGTTGACAATAAATCTTAAATGCATCTCATAAACTCAAATGTCATAAGAAGTATTTCATAAACTATTAAGTAAAAAGTTCACAAATTATTGAATAACATCATATGACAATCTTCAATGCTCTAATCATCCTGAAATAAAACATGTTAAGAATATTATTAATACAAAAGTTCAATATATATAAATAAAAATAATAACTTATTTTTTAAAAACTACACATCATTTGCATTTACCTTATCCAACATAGCATGAGAATTGAGATTATGAACAATGAAGGAATATGACCTGAAACGAAATTTTAAAAAATAGTAAAATATTATAAATAAGTTAAATCTAATAAAAATATTGTATAAAATGCAATAAGTTACCTTTTTTCTCAGATCTCAGCCAGTCTTGAAGACAAATCACAGCTTCAACAATATCAGGATCTAATGAACTTCGAAATGCATTTATCACTCGTCCACCTGTACTAAATGCTGATTCTAAAGCTACAGTAGATACTGGAATTGCCAAAATATCTCTTGCAATCCGAGATAAGATAGGATACTTTGGACCATTAGATTTCCATCATCCTAAAATATCAAAAGCATCACCTTCAACCCATGGCCAAATAGATTCCTCCATATATATATCCAAATCTGTTCTAATTTGTTGTTATTGTGCATTCTTCTTCATAAATTATGCAAACTTTTTTTTTCTTCCTTCCATCTCATCAAACTCATCAGAAATATATCCGCTATCTCTCGATGAACCAATATCATGAGTAATTGGAATAGAAAATGAAGGAAATTTTTTTTCATGCTCACTCTAAAGGTTTCGAATAATATTTTGAACATCACTGACATCTTTTTCTCCATTTAAAGAGTAAATATGTGAGTAATAAAATTCTACTATCTTCATTTTGTAACGAGGATCTAAGAATGAACCCACTGCTAGCATGAGATTAGATTGTTGCCAATATTTGTAAAACTTCTCCTTTATTGATAATGCCATAAAGAGAAAAAGTTGATCCTTAGAATTTGTGCACCATTCAATAATTTGCAATTGAATTTTACAAAATTCTTAAAAAAAGAGATTTGCAGTTGGATATAATGTGCCTGAAAGGAGCTCGATGATACTATAGAAGTTTTTCAAAGTTTGACAAAATGTTTTTACCTCTATCCAATTATCATTTGTTGGGCACATATCATATTTGTATGGATCAAGACACTGCAATCTTTTAAAAGCCTCTTTATAATAACAAGCATCCCTTAGCATCATGTACGTAGAGTTCCACCGTGTTGGGACATCAATTGACAAACCTCTACGTGTATCCAAATTACATTCTTTAGCCCTCTTTTCAAACTCCTCTAATTATAGTGGAGAGCTTCGAACAATCTTCACATTTCTCTAATATTTTCAATTGTCATATTAATTTTTTTTAGTCCATCCTGCATAATTAAATTAATAATATGTGCAGCACATCTCACATGAAAGAACTGGCCATTACATACAAGTGTTCCTTGAAGCCTATCCACGATTTTTCTGACACACATATCATTGACACGATCATTATCCAATGTTAATACAAATAATTTACGATCAATGTTCCAATCAATTATATTTTTGATAAATGTATTACACAAATTAACTCCAGTATGTCTTCCTCCCATATGCATAAAATTAATTATTTTCTTTTTCAAATTTTAATCATCATCAATGAAATGTGCTGTCACACATAAATAAGACTTATTTTATCTAGAAGTCCATAAATCCATAGTTGCACTTATCTGACATGAAAGTAGACCAAACATATCATAAACTTTTTTCTTTTCCTCTAAATATGTTTCCATAATCCCTTTTCTAAGGGTTATGCGACTCTTTAATTCAAAAGATGGTCTTAAAGACTTAATAAAATCAATAAATCATTCTTCATGCTCAACCATAGCAAATGGGTATTCATGCATAACAAACATCCGTATAAGCTTCTTACGACTAACATCTCCATCATATGTATAGGTACTCAAAGAACAAGTGCCATCCTCTTTTTGCAATGATGTTTGTAACATTAGTTGGCTTTTGACATTAGTATTCTTCAAAAATGAATGACACTTATCAAGATGATTTTTCAAATGTGTTGTCCCCAACCTACTAGCTCCATTAAATATTCTTTTGCAATGATTACATCTTGCTTCTTCTGTTTTAAAATTTTTTCCATCAACTTCCTTTTCTAATTTATACTTTGTAAAATCATCCCAAATTTTAGATGTTAGCTTTTCTTTTGTCTTTTCCTCTCGGTTTGATTTGTAGGCTCAACTGATTTGCTATTTGCATCTTCAATAGTTCCACTAGAAGACATGATATTTAACAACTACATTCAAAATACAAAAAATAAAACCTTAAAAATGCAATATTAGACTAAGTCTCTAATTCAATAAAAAATGCAAAGAAATATAATATACATAATTTATGTGCAAAGAACTTATTTAAAATAAAACATGTTAAGATTCAACCATATAATAAGATTCAACCACGCACCAAGAACAAAATGATGTAAAGATCCAGCTATAAGCAACTACATCAGGTTCCATGCATTTCTTAAAACATTATTTTTATGGATGGTTTTTGGAGCATGCAGAGCCTTTACTTAAAGTTACCATAGTTCCATGTGGATCTGCAGCATTGGGTTTTGCTCAGTATGTTCCAAATGAAACTCTCCTGCAGACCAAGGAACGGCTTTTCGACATGACATGCATGACACTAGGTGGGCGTGCTTCTGAAGAGGTAAAAAACCTACCTCCCTTCGGTTTCATCTATTATGTAATTAGTTTTCACATGGGAAGCTACAAAAAAAAAAAAAAAAGGAACTTTGGTTGTGTTTGGCTCTTTTTTTGTGCAAAAAAGGAGGAATTTTATTTTATTTTTTTTTCCTATTTTTGATAATAGAAACATGTTTGGTAGTCAACCATGTTAATCCTCTACCTGCTCTATAATCCCCTCCGGCTCTGATTCCACTTTATCCGTCCGACAAATTCCACATCCCCATGGAGCAGCAGTTGCTGCTAGGGTCCAAGGAAAACCAGAAGGAGAAGGCCTGGAAGGATGCGGCGGCTATGAGAAACGATGGTAAAGAGGAGGTCATGGCTGGGGAGGAGGAGAAGGGGATCAAGGCAGAGAGATTTAGAGAGGGAAGAGAAAGGAAAAATGTTTGTCATGCGAAGAAAAAAAAAAAAAAAAAACTACCCCAATCTTGCCAGTGTGCCTGATCTCGAAGGGGCGATGTGCCAGATTTTCACTGCTCGGGAGGCTGATTGAGTACAAAGAAGGGATGGAGAAAGTTGGAGTAGTGTTGGCCCAGATGGCAACCCAAGAGGGGGGGGTGAATTGGGTTCTTTAAAAAATTTAACCTTTTTTTAAAAAAAAACTATTGCTTTAAATGAAATTAAATGCAATGCAAATATAAAGCACAAACAAGGAGATAGAGATAGAGATAATAGAAGCACGGCAAACACAAAGATTTTATAGTGGTTCGGTGTATCCAACACCTACGTCCACTCCCAAGATTCACTTGGGTCCACACTATAATCCTCTTGATTACAGTCGAGTTGTTTTCCAAGATCACAACTCACAACTTATTGTTTTACCGGGATCACAACGAACCCAGCCGGTTTTCCGGGCTCACCAGCACAAAACCCTAAACTCAAGCTAAACTAGCTTGACCCGAGGTATACAACCTCCACTAGTTCAATCCCCTGATTGAACCAGCAAAAACAAGAAAGAATAATGTTTAAGATACAAGACAGCTCCTTAAATGAGCAAATATTCAAATAAATGAACAAGGTTTAGAAAAGCCTATTTGAAGTGGATTGGATTTGAGCTTTTCTTCTTTTCTTCTTTTCTCTTCTCTTTGGAGATGTTGAATCAGGCCTCAGCTTTGATTCTTGCAAATGTTGCAGATGAGAAGTTGAAAATCTTCAAAATAGAGCTTCTTCCCCTTTTTGTGAATCCTTTGATTTTTCAAATTTGAACACCTTGGATTCTTCTTTGAGCTTTGTGAAGTGGAAGGATTTGAATTTGAATACTTCTCTCTTGGATTTCAGGCTCAAGACTTCTCGGATTTTTGATTTGAATATTCTCTCTTTTTCTTTTTCTTTTTTTTCTTATTTTTCAAACGGGTGTTCTCCTTTTTATAGATTTTCTTAATCCGTTTTTGGAAGAAAACTAGCCGTTGGAATGTACCTGGAAACAAAATATATCCGTTAGAAGTTAGGTAAAAAGGAAATATTACCGTTAGAGCTGATCTGGCATTTTAAATTTTCGTCCCAGACAGGTTGGAGTCGGCTCCAACTTTTCAGGTGTCGGCTCCAAGTCGTTTATCCAAAAATAGAAAGTTCTGAGTTCGTCGAGGAGTCGGCTCCGAAAAAGTTAGGTGTCGGCTCGCCATCGTCAGGTGTCGGCTCCAGAATACTGTGTGTCGGCTCCAAGATGCTCAAAAAATAAGCGTTCTGTCCCGCATCGGAGTCGGCTCCAGACACTGTAAGTGTCGACTCCGAAACTCTGGGTGTCGGCTCCGAAACTCTAGGTGTCGGCTCCGGACCGTATCAAAAATCAGAAGAATATTTGATTGGCCATGGGGTCGGCTCCAGAATTCTAGGTGTCGACTCCAGGTTCTGAAACTTTGAAACTTATGATTTGCAATTGATTCAAAACTCATTTCTTAATACCTTTAAATCGATCAAATATTTTTAAGCCTGAAACACTTATCAAATCCATTAGTAATCAAATAAATATACTCAATTCCTTTATTAATCATCAAAATCAATAATTGGGTCAACAATCTCCCCCTTTTTGATGATTATAAAAACATTGAGTATATGCATAGTATTCTTAAATTAAAATTTTCAAGAAAGTGATCCTCACAAGCAAGCTCCCCCTGAATAAGGTAGCTCCCCCTGAAGTTCAAATTATCATTGTATCTCCCTATTGCTTTACATATTTATCAATTGTTCTTCATATTTGATACCAATTAAATAAATGCCAATTAAAGCATAACTAATCAATGCATATACGACATAACTTTCTCCCCTTTTTTGTAATCAACAAAAAGATAAAGAAAAGTTAAGTCAAAAGATAAACTTGATAGATCAAAGGATAATTTCATTTCATTGAAGTCAAGTATTACAAAAAAAAACTATACTTTCATTACATCAAATTTAAACTTCATTACATCAAAACTAAATTTCATTACATCAAAACATTAAACAACATAAAAACTACAAGTTGGTTCTAATGATTCTTGTCAAATGATCTAAATCTTTGCATTCCATCACTCAGTGGCTACAAATTCTTTCAACCTTCTATCAACAAAAGTGCAAGCAGTCATGATTTTATCTTGAAGCTCTGCATTGCACTTTGAATAGTCTCAGAATCTCCACAATGTCTTTAAGTTCTTCAAAGATATTCTTCAAATCACTACTTAAAGATCCAGCAGAAGAGCTAAGAGTGATTCTATTTTGGCAATCCGATCATCTAAGGAATAAAGTGTTTCTTTAAGATTCATAAATTTGTTATCAAACTCAGTCTTCAGTTCATCCTTCTGAGCAGTAAGCAAACATTTGAGTTGCTCCATTTGAAGGTCTGAAAATCCAACTGATGAAGAGGATGGCTGAACATGAATATGAGCAGGTGCAGGGGCAGGAATGGACTCCTAGGCTGTGGAGAGGGAACCCTCACAGATGGACCAGCCTCACAAGGTCAGAAAGTCTAGGCTCAGGGGCTCTCTCATCCAAGTTACCTTTCCTTTCCCATTCCCGTTCACCTTTACAAATCCCATCCGATGCAAAGTGGCCAAACTATAATAATCAGTGTCTCAGGTTCTTGGAGGGTTCATTGTCCAAAATTACAACCCCTTGGCTTCTGAATACCATAGTTAAAACCATGCCGTAGGGTAGTGACGATCTTCTCTTTCCTCCAGCCTCGGCCATATAAAATATCATCATAGCAGCTAGGTTGATGGTTGACCAGTCAAACACTGTCCATCACAACAATGTCTCGCTCGAGACATACTCAAAACGTCCGGTCTTTGGGAACAAAATTCTGCTGCAAATGTTGTGTAGCAATCTTAATTCCAAGGGCAACTGGTTAGCCTAATCTCCTCAAATTCTTCAACATCTCTCCCTAACATCCTTGATAGGGCCGCTGATCTCTCACTGTGCACATCGGCTGCTAATCCGGTAATGGGGATGCTTAGGAGGTTTCCTAATTTTTGAAATGTAAGATGAATTCGTTTGCCTCTAACAGAGCTCACTAAACCACCATCACCTCTCGATAAATTAAAGTAAAATTCTTTCACTAGTGCTGGGTAAGTAGGAACATCAAGAGAACAAACTCTATCCCATCCAAGCTCCTTGAGTTGATTACCAATCGAAAAACCCTCGGATTGAAAGAACTCAAATCACTTTCCTACCCATTGTGATTACCCTCCCTGCTAGGGTATCTACCTGAGGTGAAGTGGTGTTGGGATTGTCTGAATCGGTGGAGGAATCCTGCTTGGAGACGGCTCGCGGACGGGTCACCTCGGAGCGTTTTCCGGTCACCACGGCGCTCCAATCACTGAACCTCTCCTCTTAGGTGCCATTGGATCCTTAGGAAAGCTTGGGTAGAGTGGAATTAGAGATGGGGAGGTTTTGAGAGAGTTTTGGAAGGAATTTGGTGGAGGATTGAAAAGTTATGAAATGACGAGGTGTCGACTCTGCCCTAATAAATCGATTTGGGACCAGGTGTCGACTCCCGCAAAGTCGGGTGTCGACTCCAAATCGCTAACACAGTCAGCGCTCGAACTGGAGTCGGCTCCACTTATACGGGTGTCGGCTCCAAGGTCAGGGACCGAGAGCGACACAGACAAGGTGTCGACTCCTCATTCTGAGGTGTCGACTCCAAGACAGTTTCAGAGAAAAATAATTGAGATTCAAAATCTGAAACTTGTCAAATAAATTCATAAAATCTTGATAAAATTTGAGGAAGAATCAATTATCAGATGACTAGATAATTTGTCCTTAAAATTATGAAAGAATATCAAGAAATTAATATAATCTAGATAGTCATTCCTTAAGAGTTTCAAAATCAATCCAAAGGGTCACAATTCCTAATTCACCTCTAAGATAACAAAATCTCTCTTCACTCAAAGGTTTTGTAAATATATCAGCTAATTGTTCTTCAGTATTAACATATTCAAGACAAATTTCATTATTAGCTACATGTTCTCTTATAAAGTGATATCTAATTTCAATGTGTTTTGTTCTTGAATGTTGAATTGGATTTTTAGTTAGATTTATTGCACTTGTGTTATCACATCTAATTGGTGTTTTATCAAGTGTTATACCATAATCTTCAAGTTGTCTCTTAATCCAAAGGATTTGAGCACAGCAACTTCCAGCTGCAACATATTCTGCTTCAGCAGTAGATAATGCAACCGAATTTTGCTTTTTGCTAAACCAAGAGATTAAGTTACTCCTAAGAATTGACATGCACCACTTGTGCTTTTTCTATCTAATTTACATCCAGCATAGTCAGAATCAGAATATGCAATCAAGTTTAATGTTGAGTCTCTAGAATACCATAAACCTACATTTTTAGTTCCACTTAAATATCTTAAGATTCTTTTTACAGCAATTAATGTGAGATTCTTTAGGTTCAGATTGAAATCTAGCACATAACATACAGCAAACATTATATCTGGTCTACTAGCTGTTAAGTAAAGAAGAGATCCGATCATACCTCGATAATATTTTTGATCTACTTTCTTACCATCTTCATCTTTGTCCAGCTTGCATGAAGGACTCATAGGAGTTCCAAGTGGTTTGATTGACTCCATTCCAAACTTCTTGAGCAGTTCTTTTGTGTATTTGGCTTGATTGATAAAGATTCCTCTTTGCTTTGTTTGATTTGAAGTCCTAGGAAGAAGTTGAGTTCTCCCATCATGCTCATTTCAAACTCACCCTGCATCAACTTAGCAAATTCTTGACATAACAAATTGTTAGTAGCACCGAATACAATATCATCAACATATATTTGTACTACTAATAAATCCTTTCTTTTCTTTTCAAAAATATGTTTTATCAACATTTCCTCTTGTAAAATCATTTTCAATCAAAATTTACTTAATCTTTCATACCAAGCTCTAGGTGCTTGTTTCAAACCATATAGTGCTTTGTGCAATTTAAAAACATGATTTGGAAATTCATGATCTTCAAAACCAGGTGGTTGTTCAACAAAAACTTTTCATTTATAAATCCATTTAAAAATGCACTTTTAACATCCATTTGAAATAAATTGATATGCATATGACATGCAAATGCAAGTAATAATCTAATTGCTTCTAAGTCTAGCTACAGGTGCAAAAGTTTCATCAAAATCAATTCCTTCTTCTTGATTATATCCTTTTGCAACTAATCTAGCTTTGTTTCTAATTACTATGCCATTTTCATCTAATTTATTTCTAAATACCCATTTTGATCCTATAACAGAATGATCTTTAGGTCTATCTACAAGAGTCCAAACATTATTTCTAGTAAATTGATTTAATTCTTCTTGCATAGCTAACATCCAATTATTATCTTTTTCAGCTTCTTCAATAGTTTTAGGTTCAATTTGAGATACAAATGCAAGATGATTATTGATGTTTCTCATTGATGATCTAGTTCTTACTCCTTGAGATGGATCACCTATAATTAATTCTTGGATGACCATAGCATATCTCCATCTCTAGGAAGATCTATATCATTATGATTTGCATCAACAACATCAACATTAGGAGAATCATTATCTTTAGCTTCTTGTTCATGATCTGAAGATACATCTATATTTAATTTTTCAATATCTCTTTCTAGAATGTTTGTATCTTCCTCATCATCAATCTTTTCGAACTGATGCTAAAGATTCATCAAAAATTACATGAATAGATTCTTCTACAATTAAGTTTCTCTTGTTAAACACTCTATAGGCTTTACTAGATGTTGAATATCCTAAGAAAATGCCTTCATCAGATTTTGCATCAAATTTTCCTAGATTATCTTTACCATTATTATGAATGAAACATTTACAACCAAATGCATGAAAGTAACTTATGTTTGGTTTTCTATTATTCCATAGTTCATAAGGTGTTTTCTTAATGATTGGCCTAATTAAAGCTCTATTAAGATGTAACATGCTGTGTTTATAGCTTCCGCCCAAAAGTATTTTGGTAAGTTGCTTTCACATAGCATGGTACGGGCCATGTCTTCTAGAGTTCTATTTTTTCTTTCAACTACTCCATTTTGTTGTGGTGTTCTAGGTGCTGAAAAATTATGATAATACCATTTTCTATGCAAAAGTTTTCAAATAAGTGATTTTCAAATTCAGTTCCATGATCACTTCTTAGAGACACTATGGTGTGTTTTTCTCATTTGTGACTTTCTTGAAGAATTTCAAAAATAATGGAAAGTCTCATCTTTGTGAGCTAAAAATAATACCCAAGTGTATCTAGAGTAATCATCTACAATCACAAGACCATATTTCTTTCCTCCTAGACTTGTGGTTCTAGTAGGTCCAAAAAGATCCATGTGAAGTAGTTCAAGTGGCCTAGAAGTGAAACAATATTTTTAGTTTTAAAAGAATTTCTAGTTTGTTTTCCAAATTGACATGCATCACAAATTTTGTTATTTTCAAAATCTAGTTGTGGAAGTCCTTTTACTAAATCCATTTAATTAATTTTGAAATAAGGTGTGTGCTTGCATGACCTAATCTACGATGCCACAACCAACCAATCTCATTCATATTAGCATTATTAGCAACTAAGCAATGATTACTAGTAGACAAATTGTCTAAATCAATCAAGTATACATTGCCATTTCTATTTCCAATAAAAACAATGCTATTATCAATGGGATTAGAAACAGTGCATATAGAAGATTCAAATGATACTTTAAAACCTTTATCACATAATTGACTAATACTAATTAGATTATGTTTCAAACCATCAACATATAAGACATTTTCAATATATGTGGAGGGAGTTATTTGAATGTTACCAAACCCCAGATTTGGCCTTTGCCATTATCACCAAATGTAACAACTCCTCCTCTTTTGCTTCAAGGGTGATGAATTGATCTTGTCACCCGTCATGTGTCTTGAGCAGCCGCTATCGAGATACCACTTTCGCTTTGATCTTTTGGCCGCAAGACACTCCTGCAAAAATAATTAAGTCTTATATTTAGGTACCCAAGCTTTCTTGGGTCCTTCATGGTTAGTAGCATAAAAGATGTTCCTTTGGGAACCCATATTTTCTTCCTTTATTATTTAATTTTTTGTTAGGTTTCTTGCATTCACATTCATAAGATTTATGTCCTTTCTTGTTACAATAATGACATGTAACATTATCTTATTTTGTTCTTTTCTAAAAAGTTTTTGACAAATTTTTGTTTTAAGTTAGGTCTATATCCTAAACCAGCTTTATCATATAGCTCTTTGATTACTTAACAATAAATTAAGTTTTTCAGAACTATAAGTAAATTTATCAACAATATTCTTATATTTATCAACTTCCTTCTTTAGTTTATCATTTTCATTGGAAATTGATTCTTTTTCTTTGTCAATTTTCTTTTTCAGATTTCAGCATTTTAATTTCATTATTAAGATCATCTTTTTCTTTAATAAAATTGAAGTTTCATTTTTCAAAGATTGTATTTCTTTTTCAAAACTTTGAAATCATCTACAAGTTCATTAAAAGCTTCAAATAATTCATCAAATGCAAACTCATCACAAGGGTTTTCGGAACTTACCTCATCGTCGTTTGCCATAAAGCAAATGTTTGCAACTTCTTTTGTTCTTCCTCTGAAGAGATTCATCGCTGTCACTCCAGTTGCAACATAGGCTTTCTTCTTCTTCTTGTAAGTCTTTTCAAGGACAATCATATCTAAAGTGCCCCGGTTTCTTACACTCATAGCAAATCAAGGGGTCTTTCTCTTTTCCTTGTCCTTTTCCTTTTCTTTTTCTCCTTCCATCTTAATTCCAAATTTCTTCTTGTGGAAGGGTCTCTTTCTTCTCATGAATTTTTTGAATTTTCTTGCTAGAAGAGCTGTCTCATCATCATCATCATCATTATCACTGCAGCTCTCCTCACTTTCAGCAGCCTTAAGAGCTATAGTCTTTTTCTTCTTCACATCTTCTTCTATGTGCTGCTTCATGTTAATTCATGGGTCATAAGGGATCCTAGAAGCTCCTCTAAGGGTAAGGTGTTGAGGTCCTTGCTTCTTGGATTGCTGTCACTTTTGCTTCCCAGTCTTGGTAGTGACCTAAGAATTTTGCGAACAAGTTCAGAGTTAGTATATGTCTTACCAAGACTTTTCAAACCATTTACAATATCGGTGAATCTAGTGTACATGCATGCAATGGTTTCAGTTTGTTCCATGCTAAATAATTCATATTTATGAACAAGAATATTTATTTTAGATTCCTTTACTTGGTTGTACCCTCATGGGTAACCTCTAATCTATCCCAAATTCTTTTGCGGAATTACATGTGAGATTCTATTAAATTCATTGCATCTAAGGAACAATATAAGACATTCATGGCTTTAGCATTGAGCTGTGCCATTTTCCTATCATTATCATTCCAATCCCTTTCGGGCTTAGGAACAATAGTGCCATCAATAATGTGTGTGGGTGTACTAGGTCCATTAATTATAACACCCACAATTCATAATCAGAAGCTTGAATGAATATCCTCATTCTAGCTTTCCAATATGAATAGTTGGAACCATTAAATAAGGAGGTCTATTCGTAGAATGACCTTCAGCAAATGATCCAACTTGAGTTGCCATTTGGATCTTTAGCTCTTGATCGTGTGATCAAATTCTAATGAGCACTAGCTCTGATACCAATTGTTGGCCCAGATGGCAACCCAAGAGGGGGGGTGAATTGGGTTCTTTAAAAATTTAGCCTTTAAAAAACTTTGCTTGATGAAATTAAATGCAATGCAAATATAAAGCACAAACAAGGAGATAGAGATAGAGATAATAGAAACACGGCAAACACAAAGATTTTATAGTGGTTCGGTGTATCCAACACCTACGTCCACTCCCAAGATTCACTTGGGTCCACACTATAATCCTCTTGATTACAGTCGAGTTGTTTTACAAGCTCACAACTCAAACTTGTTGTTTTCCGGGATCACAACGAACCCAGCCGGTTTTCGGGCTCACCAGCACAAAACCCTAACTCAAGCTAAACAAGCTTGACCGAGGTAATACTACCTCCACTAGTTCAATCCCCCAGATTGAACTAGCACAAACAAAAGAATAATGTTTAAATACAAACAGCTCCTTAATGAGCAAATATCAAATAAATGAACAAGGTTTAGAAAAGCCTGATTTGAAGTGGTTGGCTTTTGAGCTTTTCTTCTTTTCTTCTTTTCCTCTTCTCTTGGAGATGTTGAATCAAGCCTCAGCTTTCTTCACAGTTGAAGCAGTTGAGAAGTTGAAAAAAAAAGCTTCTTCTCCTTTTTGGAAATCCATTTTTTGAACGCCTTGGATTCCTCTTGAGCTTTTTGGAGTGGAAGGATTTGAGCTAGAATTTTCTCTTGGATTCAGGCTCAAGACTTCTCGGATTTTTGATTTGATTTCTCCCTTTTTTCTTTTTCCTTCTTTTTTTCAAAGTTCTCCCTTTTTATAGATTTTCTTTCAACCATTTTTGGAAGAAAACTATCCGTTGGAGTGTACCTTGAAACAAAATATATCCGTTAGAAATTAGGTAAAAAGAAATATTACCGTTAGAGTGATCTGGCATTTTAAATTTTGTCCAGACAGGTTGGAGTCGGCTCCAACTTTTCAGGTGTCGGCTCCAAGTCGTTTATCCAAAAATAGAAAGTTCTGAGTTCGTCGAGGAGTCGGCTCCGAAAAAGTTAGGTGTCGGCTCGCCATCGTCAGGTGTCGGCTCCAAATACTGTGTGTGTCGGCTCCAAGATGCTCAAAAAACAAGTTCTGTCCCGCATCGGAGTCGGCTCCAGACACTGTAAGTGTCGACTCCGAAACTCTGGGTGTCGGCTCCGAAACTCTAGGTGTCGGCTCCGGACCG
>UESW01002071.1:147088-291516 GCA_900491605.1 Calamus simplicifolius | reverse complement strand
AATTCAGTTGCATTATCAACTACTGAAGCTGAATATGTAGCAGCTGGAAGTTGCTGTGCTCAAATCCTATGGATTAAGCGACAACTTGAAGACTATGGTATCACACTTGATAAAACACCTATAAGATGTGATAACACAAGTGCAATTAATCTAACTAAAAATCCAATTCAACATTCTAGAACTAAACACATAGAAATTAGATATCATTTTATAAGAGAACATGTTGCAAATAATGAAATATGTCTTGACTATGTTAACACTGAAGAACAATTAGCAGATATATTTACAAAACCGTTAAGTGAAGAAAGATTTGTTATCTTAGAGGAGAGTTAGGGATTTGTGATCCATTAGAATGAATTTGAAACCCCTAAGGAAATTTTATCTAAAATTCTTTCAAATCCTTGATCTTTAAGGAAATCTTATTTAGAATTCACATCTAATTGATCTATTCAAATCAATGATTATTTTATCAATTTTTATGATCATGTTCCGAACACATTTCAGAAATTTCATGTTTTTGCTCTGAAATGGTCTCGGAGCCGACTCGGTGCGTATCGGAGTCGACTCCTGGTTTCTGCTGAAACTCTCGGGTCGACCCCTTCTCGGCGCGAGTCGACTCCACTTCGGGATGGTTTTCTGTGACTGTCCGGAGTCGACCCCTTGCTTTGCGGGAGCCGACTCGAAGTGGTCCCAGGTTGATTTATTTAGGGCAGAGTCGACTCGCCGTTCTTTTCTAACGTATCAATCTCTCAAAATACTCTCTCCAAAACACTTCCAAACCTTCCAAATTTCCTAGAATCCCTGATTAACCCTTCCAATCAACCAATGGCCCCCAAAACTCGAGGTTCCAACCTTTGTGCGGCCGGTGTCAAGAGGAAGAGAGCTGTGAGGAAGACGGTAAGGCGTCCGGTTCATGAGCCATCTCCTAGCTCGGATTCGTCATTATCTTCTTCAACTCCAAATGCTTCTCCAGCACTGCTCCTTCTCAGGTAGATAGATTAGCTGATAGAATCATTACCACGGGAAGAAAAGTGGATTTTGAGTTATTTGAAGCAGAGGGATTTCTTTTAGGAAGACAATTAATAGAAATGGGTTGGGAGAAAATCTGTTCCCTAGACTGTCCTACTTATCCCGCTCTTGTGAAGGAGTTTTATATGAACTTGTCGAGAGGAGACAATGGTCTCATAAGCATTGTTAGAGGAAACCGAATCTCAGTGACTGTTGAGCTACTGTCAAGATTATTAGATCTACCCATGTCAGGACTTCCACATTTTCTTCGGATGACAGATGCCCAGCTCTTGCTAGATTACTTAACCGAGAAGTTGTCGGTTTTGAGGAAGTATTTGTCAATCAATTATCCCTAGAACTGAGATTGCTTCACAACATATGCAGCAGGATCCTTTTTCCCAAAATAGGAAGATTCGATTATGTGTCTGAAAGGGATATTTTTGTGATGGATGCTATTGTAACGGACAAACCAATTAACCTTCCCAGTATGATTCTTTGGTATATTGCTGACTGTGGAGGAAAGAGAAAATCTAGCTTGCCCTATGGTATGATCCTCACTAAGATTTTCCAAAGCCAAGGAATTGTTATTTCTGATAGTGAGCCCATGAGAAACTTGAGGCACACAGATTTTTATAGCTGGCCACTATTCATAGGATGGGATTTATTAAGAAGAATGGAAATGGGAAAGAAAAGGATTATAGAAGATAGAGCTGAGGATGTGAGGCACCAGGACCATCAGTTAGACACTCTTCACCTGCACCTCCGAGCCCTCCTATTTAGCTCCTGTTCCTACCCTGCTCCAGTGATTGATCAAGCTTCATCTTCATCAGTTGGCTTCTCAGATATTCAATTAAAGCAACTCAAAGGACTTTGGATGATCAGTCAGAGAAATTAAAGTCAGAGTTTGAATATAAGTTCATGAACCTAAAGAAACTCTATATTCTTTGGATGACCGGATCACTAAAATTGAGTCTACTCTCAGCACTTCTTCAAAGTCTTTAAGTGGTGATCTTAAGAACATATTTGAAGAGCTTAAAGATGTTTCAGAGATGGTGAAACCTACTCTAAATGCAACGCAGAGCTACAAGATAAAATTTTAACTGCTTGCACCTTTGTGGATGAGAGGCTAAAAGACTATGTAAAAATACAAGTGATGGAATGAAGAACATAATGATCATTTGACTAGGATTGTTAGGACTCATTTTTAATGTATTAGATTTCAGTCCTTGCAATGTATTGAAGTTAATGTTGTATTTTACATTTTGGTATCAATGTATTTACTTTAATGTATTTGACTCTTTGATGTAATTGACACTTTGAAGTAATGAATTATCTTTTTGAATTCTCAATGTATTTCTTCCTATTATCAATGAATGATGATTTTGTTAAATCAAATCTTGAATGAATGATAATGTTTATTGCTTCTCTACCTTTTTGTTGATAACAAAAAAAGGGGAGAGTTTTATAGTTTTATAAGTATATGCATATGGGAGAAATTGATTGATTAATCAAATGATATTAAAATGATTGAATGAATAAGATGGATATTTATTTAAGTTTCATAGGGGGAGCTACCTCATTCAGGGGGAGCCTAAGCCTATTTATGAAATCAAAATAAATTCACAAATCAATCACGCATAAACTCAATGTTTTTGTCATCATCAAAAAGGGGGAGATTGTTGGGGAGTTTGTGGAAAAATTATATGCCCCAATCTTATTGATTTTGATGATTACCAAAAGCCATGAGTACATTAAAAGATGTAATGAGTTTATTTACATGAGCAATGAATTTATTTGAACAATGAATGAGAATGTTAAAGTATGACTTTAATCAAATTGAAAGTAACTTCATGTTCAATGTTTAAGCTTTTAATTAAAAATTTAATACCTCATATTGTAATCAATGAGTTTTTGGAACACTTCTTGAATTGATTCTTAATGTCAATTTATTTTATTCAAGTCAATTCAATGATTTAAAATGAATCTGGAACGAATTTAAAGTCAATCAGAAAACTTTCTGATTTTTGATACGTTCCGGAGCCGACTCTTGAGTTTCAGAGTCGACTCCCCTCAGAGAACAGAAATACTATCTGTCTCGAGTCGACCCACGTAATTTCTCGAGTCGACCCCCGATTCTGTCGAGCGACTCCATGACTGTGCGAGTCGACTCCGCTCAGACACCAGAGGTGTGTTTTTCTGAGCACTTCGCGAGTCGACCCCAACTTTTCATGAGTCGACCCCCAACTTTCAGGAGTCGACACTTTACTTTTCATGAGTCGATCCTTTGACTTTCTAAACATTTCTATTTTAGTATCACGACCTCGAGCCGACTCGGGAAAAGCATGAGTCGACTCCAGCAAATCTGGGCAAAATTTTTCCAAATGCCAACTCAGCGTCAACGGTAAGATTTTCGATTAACGGCTATTTTTCTTTGTTTCTAACGGCTATATTTTTGTAGAATCTATAAATAGAGAAGCCGTTTTCAAATCAAAGATATACAAAAAGAGAGATATTCATTTCAAGAGAAAAGAAAAGAAAAATTGGAAAAATAGAGCTTCATTTGAAAAAATCCGTGATTCAAAATAGAGTGAAGAAAAGAGTGTGAAATCCAAGGAAGCTCCTTCTGTGTTCAAGCTCAACAATCCAAGGAAGCTTCAGAAGAAATCCAGAGCTATTCAAGAGCATTTCAAGCGATTTTCAACACTCAAAAGAGGAAAAGCTCAAATCAACTCAAAGTTTATTCCGTGAAGAATCCAAGCTGAGGCCAGATTCTACACTTCAAAAGAGTTGAGGAAAAGAGGAAAAGAAGAAAGCTCAAAGCCAACCATCTGTAATCAGGCTTTTCTAAACTTTATTCTTACATTTGTTAATCTGCTCATTGGAGCTTTGTAACTGAAAAATCATACTATTATTTTTTGTGTCTAGTTCAATCTGGGGGATTGAACTAGTTGAGGTAGTCTTACCTCGGTTCAAGCTTGGTTAAGCTTGTGTTAGGGTTTTTGTGCTGGTGAGCCCTTGAAAACCAGCTGGGTTCGTTGTGCGCCCGGGAAAACAACAAGTTTGAGTTGTGAGCTTGTAAAACAACTCTGCTGTAATCTAGGGTGATTATAGTGTGGACCCAAGTGAATCTTGGGAGTGGACGTAGGTGTTGGATACACGAACCACTATAAACTCTTTGTGTTTGCCATGCTTTCATTGACTCTTCCTCTATCTCTGTTTTATTCACTGCACTTGTATTTGCATTGCTATTGCCTTCATTCTTCTTAAGCAAAACATTTTTAAAAGGCTAATTTTTAATGAACCCAATTCACCCCCCCTCCTCTTGGGTTGTCATCTGGGCCAACACCCCATAAGTCATAGTCAAGTTCTTGAATAAAAATTTTCATCCTAGCTTTCCAATAACCATAATTAGTTCCATTAAACAAAGGAGGTCGATTAGTGGATTGACCTTCTAAGTAAGATGAACTAGCTTGAGCCGCCATTTGGATCTTTAGCTCTTGATCGTTAGACCAAATTCAAATGAACACTTGCTCTGATACCAATTGTTGGCCCAGATGACAACCCAAGAGGGGGGGTGAATTGGGTTCTTAAAAATTTTAACCTTTTAAAACTATTAGCTTTGAAATAATTAAGTGCAGAATAAATTTCAATCACAAATGAAGAGATAGAGAGAGACAATTAAAGCACGGTAAACACAAGAATTTTATAGTGGTTCGGTGTATCCAACACCTACGTCCACTCCCAAGTTCCACTTGGGTCCATACTATAATCAACTAGATTACAGCCGAGTTGTTTTACAAGATCACAACTCAAAACTTGTTGTTTCCCAGGGATCACAACGAACCCAGCTAGTTTTTCGGGCTCACCAATACAAAACCCTAACACAAGCTAATCTAGCTTGTCCCGAGGTATACTACCTTCACTAATTCAATCCCCTGATTGAACTAGCAAAAACAAGAAAGAATAATGTTTACAATAACACACAGCTCCTTAAATGAGCAAATATTCAAAGTAAATAAACAAGTTTAGAAAAGCATGATTTGAAGATGATTGGATTTGAGCTTTTCTTCTTTTCTTCTTTTCCTCTTCTCTTTTGAGATGTTGAATCAAGCCTCAGCTCCGATTCTTCACAGATGTTGCAGATGAGAAGTTGGGAAATCACAAAAACATGGCTTTTTCTTCTTTTGGAAAATCCTCCGATTTTTCAAGTTGAACGCCTTGGATTTCTCTTTGAGCTTTTGGAGTGGAAGAATTTGAACGTGGATTCTTTTCTCTTGATTTCTTGCTCAAGACCTCTCGGATTTTTTCAATATGATTTCTCTATATTTTTTGTTTTTTTTTTTTTCAAACGAACGCTCTTCCCCATTTTATAGATTTCGTTTAATCCATTTTTGGGTGTGAAACTAGCCGTTGGAATGTACCTAGAAAGTTTTTCCATACATGAAATATAGCCGTTAGGGGTTAGGTAAAGAAAATATTATCGTTTGAGCTGATCTGGCAATTTAAAAATCCATTCCTGACAGGTTGGAGTTGGCTCTAACTTTTCAGGTGTCGGCTCCAAGTCATGTATCCAAAAATAAAAAGTTCTGAGCTCGTTGAGGAGTCGGCTCCGAAAAGTAAAGTGTCGGCTCGCCATGTTCAGGTGTCGGCTCCAAAAGACTGTAAGTGTCGGCTCCAAGGTAGTCAAAAATCATGCGTTCTGTCCCCATGTCGGAGTCGGCTCCAGACACTGTAAGTGACGACTCTGAAACTCTGGGTGTCGGCTCCGGACTGTATAAAAAATCAGAAAGACATTTGATTGGCCATGGGGTCGGCTCCAGACTTTCTAGGTGTCGACTCCATGCTCTGAATTTTGAAACATACCTTTGGCACTTGATTCAAACACGTTTCTTGATGCCTTTTGATTAAACAATATTTTTAAGCCCTGAAACACTTGTTAAATTTATTAGTAACACAATGAATATACTCAATTCCTTTATTAATCATCAAAATCAATAATTGGGTCAACACGGGTGCTGGCCGCGCCGTCTTCTCTTGCAGCCCTTTAGCCCGAGGGTGAGTCGGGCGGCGCACTGATTGTTGGGATGAGCTCCCCGGCTCATCCCTCTGCTTCTCGGTCGCCTCTGTCCCAGCTCTGGAGCTTCTAGCGACTAGCTCCCCTTCTCCGGCAGTTGGGGGAGCACTCTCCGTCTCCGGCTCGGCGGCAGCCGGAGGGTTGACGGCAATTGTAACCTGCCCCGCCTCAAGCACGTCGGCGGTGGCAGGGGCTTCCTCTTCAAGATCCACAATCACCACGGCGGCTTTGGTGGTGACCGAAATCTCTCCTTCCTCTATCTCGGTCCCGGCCGGCCTCGGGACCACTTCTCCAACCGGCGCTTCCTCAGCCGGCTCCTCTGCAAGCGTTGGAGCCTTAGGGACTTCAGCGGCTTGAGTCAGCTCGGCCCGCTCCTTCCTTCGAGCTTTCTTCACCGGCCTTGACGTTTCCCCGGCTGCGGCCTCTTTTGCTTCAAGGCGGCTTCAAACGCACCAGTGGAGAACTTCATCGCTGCGTCCAAAAATGAGGAATGTTAGCAACAGCGTATATCAATCTTCCGGTCGAGACAGAAGGAATCGGGCGTCGTGCTCACCAACTGCCGGGGCCAACTCAGCTTCTATCAGGTTCTCCTCGGACAGGAGTTCCTTGTAGCCAGGGATTTGGTAGTTGGACAATTGGGTGAAGAGTTCCCTATCTCTTCCCCCACGGTTGCATTATCATTAGAGCTGGTGTCCGACTCCATCCAGTCGGTCCTCACCCCCTCGACATGGGCAAAAAGGAAGCGGGATTTCTATCCCCTAATCTTGGACGAAAGACCTAGGGGGAAGGCCCTACCCGGCCTGGCGGTGAAAGCCCACCAGGCCCCCTCACCTTGGCAGCGGAGCTTGTAGAAAGCTCGGAACAGTGATAGCCCGGGCCGAGCCTCTTGGAAATAACAAAGAATGACAAAGGCGCAAATGATCCGAATCGAGTTCGGAGTCAACTGCGCTGGCACTAGCCTATACCTGTCTAAAAGGTTCAGGAAAAAGGGGTGGAGAGGAAGGGGCAGCCCACACCGAAAAAATTCCTCATACAGAGCGACCCGACCAGGGTAGGTGGAGGTCACTCTATCTTTGGGCCCCGGCGCGGACAGATGAATGAAGCCGGGGACCATGTACTTATCCCTAATGGCCTCTACGTCTTCGGGGGTCACAGTTGAGGCTACTCCTGACGGACCTGCTGGATCAAGACTCACCGCCGGAGGTTGTCCCGGACGGCGGGAGGACACGAGAACTGCCGTAATAGGGGAGGCCGAGGAAGACGGAGGTCCGGTTGTCGTCGGTCGATCAAGGATGGTAACGCCACCCACCGACCGGGGCATCTGGCTAACTGAAGGGGTCTGGTCTTCACTATTGGAATGTGAAGTTTCTACTATAGGCCTCTTACCCTCCCTAACGGCATGGCGGTCCATGGATGAAAATGAAAGATGAAACTAACATGAAAATCAAAGAGAATTTGAAGATAAAAAGGGGCTCAGATTGCAGAAGAATTCAGGAAAAGGAAAGCTGGAAGAAGGCGATGGCAATGTAAAAGCTTTCCCCAAGCCCTTGGGGCGCTTTTATACCCCCATCTCCGGACAACGATAATCGAGGCCTCGCCACGTGACACTCTCCTATTGCGCCACGAGCTGTCCCCGAAATCTCGCCTACGCCCGAGACGTGCTGCCTCGATTCGCCCCGAGGAGCGTGATCCCCGACCAATCGCGGAGCATAGAAAACGGAGAGGCGATGATGACCTTTACCTTTTTCCATTCCCCCAATAGGCTTCCTCTTCGAGGCATCCGACGCTAATGTCAGCTCTCACCTACCGCATGATTGTGAAAGATTTTCGAAGCGACACTGCCTCGGGACGATGCGCCAGCTCACCAAGCTATTAAAAGCACACTAAAGAGCAATCATTTTTTGAATTTTCGCGCCCCTCTCGCCCAAAGGGAAGCGGGCATGTGGCCCTTCACGCTCAGGGTCGGGGGGGCATCTGATGTGGCTGACGTAGCCACGAGGGCAATTATGGCAAAATCAAAATCTTAAGGCGGCCCCACCCCGGCATCTCCAAGTCGGCCAAGTCGGCCCCGACCTTCCCTGGTCGGCCCCGCTCGGCCCCGGCATCTCCAAGTCGGCCAAGTCAGCCCCGCTCGGCCCCGGCATCGCCAAGTCGGCCAAGTCGGCCCCGACCTTCCCTAGTCGGCCCCGCTCGGCCTCGGCATCTTCAGGTCAGCCGAGTCGGTCCTGCACGGCCTTGGCGCCCTCAGGAGGGTCGTGGCTGTCTCAAGTCGGCCCCAGAACGGTCCTGGCGTTCGTGTCGCCGTCCTTCTGACACGCGCCGCCTGGCATCCCCAGGCCCAACTACCCACTGGCCACGCTGCTGATGGGACTATACCTAACTACCTGTCAGCGCCACTGACTGATGGGACGTAGCTCACCAACCGCCGTTTTTTCCTCTCCGATGGGATAGGACCCACCAACTAGCCCAAATTCACACAACCCCACGAACCCCGCGGACATTCCTTTCTTACGGAACTCCACGTGGTTGTGCAGGTGTCAACCCCCTATAAAAGGGTAAGTCCACTCAGAAACAAGGTACGAAAACTCATACACTCGCTACCCTGATACCCAAAAAGGGATTCCCTTTTTGAGGACTCATTTTTTCTTCCCAGAGCTCGTCTGAGCTCTCCCTCAGCTGTGACCCCGGTTACTGATTTGAGCGTCGGAGGGTCCCCATCGGAGCATCCCTTCGGTCTTTGAACTTTTTGCAGGCCATCCGATCAGGCATGGGACCGTGGATTAAGTAGCTCTCTTCTTTCGACGTTCAAGACCGATGATTAGGCATTATCATATATATATATATATATATATATATATATATATATATATATATATATGTATGTATGTATGTATGTATAAAAGTTATATCTGATAGATAAAAAATCAATAAATTTAATTTATATTCATAATATATGTATAAAGTAACATCTGAATTTAGGCCACAAACTACAACAAAGACTTTTCCTTTCAGTCATACGGTAGAGAGCTGGGAGAGAGAACGACGACGCCGTTCTCAACGGCTTCTGGATCTCGAGCATTTAAAAATTAAAGAACAAGTAAGCATACATTGATAACCTGTACCTCAAAATTAAAGAATAAACAAGCGTACATTGTTAACCTGTACATCATCTGGGTCGTGCGACCCGGCTTTGAAGATTTTTTTTTTAGTCCAAATATGTTCTTATGACTTGAATTCTGATCTCTTAATTAGTAAATAGGTCGAACAAAATTAATATTTTAGTTATTTGAACTCAAGACTATGTATTTTACGTGGACAAGTTAGACATGAGCAATTTGAGATTTAAGTTTATCTTAAAAGAATAAAAATATGTTAACTTGAACGGAATTTAATTATAAAATGAGCTGAATTTTGGCTGCTTTGGACAACTGCCTCCAGGATTGACGTACAAAGAGAATCCTGGCCTGCATGAGGGTCCAAAATTAAAAATAGCAAACCTTATTGATAGCATGTGATGTGTTGCAGCGTGAGATAACAGTGGAGTCTGGGACCCAAGTCTTGAGGTTTTATGCAAGTCAAAGACGCGTACGCGTTAGCGAGCTCAAAAAGGCAGTTGGGAAGCTTAAACCATACAAGTTGCTAATACACCCACAAATTGGAACCTATAAATGGACCCAGATGCTACTATCTCACGGGAAACTAGGGTTAATTACGTGGGAGACATTCGAGTGAGATCAAAACTCCTTAAACTCATTTTATGATCAATGATTATAATTAATCTCAACTAAACGGGGACTGCTATGACACACCTTATCAAACAAGAACGTAAGTGGTAGTTTAGAATTCATGCCCAGCTAATCCGTTTTGGCTTTGCACGCGCATGACATTAGCTCCCGAAAAGATCATATAGCGTGAAGATTCTGATGAGGTGGATTTTTGACTTTTCGCAAGCTAATATAAGGTGACACTTCTCTTATTCTTTATTACATCCTACTTCCTCTACAAATATGAAAGGCTATAGGGTTTTTGTTGATCACCTTCATTATTCTTTTTCACTAATTTAAGCATCAAAGGGTTTCATAAAAACACTTGCATCCTTTGTCATACTTTTCCTATGCCATTGCATATTGCATCAATGAATAACTTGATTCTTGTTAGTGGACTTATTGATGGCTTTGGTTTTAAATCATTATCCCCACCATTTAATATTCTAGTGGTTCTAAAAGTCTCATCATCAAATTCTGGCATCATCAGATTCAAATTTAGGCAAACTACTCACAATCACCGTGATTAATTAATCAGAGCAGCCTGATTATGTTTTATCTTAGTAGACTATAGATAAGGTGATGTATTTTAATGTCTTACTTGAACAGGATGTATTCATTTTTTAATATATAAAATGTTATTACATTTTGATCAAGATTATACCCCTTCCATCAAATTTTGTCCTGACATGATTTATCTATTATAGTCATACAATATCCCTTGAGAAAACTATATCATTGATAACAATTCTCAATAACTTTATCAATCCAACCAGTTGATCTCTACCATCTGAACGTAGGGGTGCAACTTAGATCAGGTTCAATCCAAATCTGATCCGTCGAATCTAATTTACAACAGTATTTAAAAAACTCATGTTTGTCTAATCCGAACCTGAAAGATTCGGATTTAATTCGATCTGATTTGCAATTGATCCAAATTAGGGTTGACTGCAATCCGAACTCGAAATAATCCAAATCCGAGGATTATCCGAACGGGATAGCTTATTGGCACCAGATTTTTGGGGGCGTTGAAGGCGCCAATCAGATCGTACGAGATGATCAACTTGAGGCGAGGAGGATAAGGCCGTCGATCGCAGGCGAGGAAAAGAATAAACATAAAGGAGGACCATCCATACATTTCATTTCACTTTCCGCCTTCTCCTCTTTTTTATTTACGGCACCTCCTCCTCTTCTTTGTTTCAAGTAAGACTTTTTTTTTAATACAATGTTAAAGTCCCGAGTCCAGCTTATACATTCGGCAAGGAATTTTATTTTTCATCTTTGGAATCCATAATTCGATGTTTATTTACTTTAAAAATTTTTTTTTTCATCAACCCGAATTCCAACCCGAAACTCAATCCGAATTCAATTTTTAAAAATAGAATTAATTGAGATTTTATAAATAGAATTAAAATTAAGATTAATATTTTATAAATAAGATTAGAATTAGAATTAGGGTTAAAAAAAAACTCGAGTTTAATCCGTCAAAATTGCACCCCTATCTCAACGTATATAAAATGAGGGATAAATCCAAAACCATAGTATGACAAAACAAAGCAACTTGCATGGAAGAAGTCCGATATACTGCCACCTGGTCCAATACTTGAGTTCCCTGCCTAGCATCCTTCAACAAAGAACTCTTTTCTGAGAGCTGAGTCATAACGCGGCTAAGCTTTGGAGGCCAGGAGATCCAGCTAAGTGAAGTTGTTGGGTTGCGCAGGGGTGCTGCATTATGGAATCCACGAAGCTGCCTCATGGAATCCTATGTTCTCTCTCTCCCTCTCTCTAAAACACTGGCTCGTGGCCTTCTGAAAATTTGCACCTTTTTATGTATGATGATGATTCATGATGAAGGGCTGCGATGACGTTGATCAGGTGGGCTCTACGAAGCTCATGGTATGTAGGGCCACCTTCCACCCTTATGAGCTGTCCTTGGGGAATGAAGAGTGTGATACAGAAGAGTGTCCCCCCCCCCCCATTAATTCATCGCTTTCTAGTCTCGGGTCTTATGAGAAGCAAAGAGGCGGCTACTCCTTCCAATGCATTTTTAACCATTATTATGGTTCAGTGCATTAGATAATTGTCACCAAGAACTGATCTCTCATAATTAAAGCTTGGTTATAAGAAGTCTGTACCCAAAAAAAAAAAAAAAAAATAGCTTGGTTAAGAAGTAAAAACAGTACTCATAAATTAATGTTGCTGGCGAAAAGAATTAATATATATAGGTCACAGCTCAGAGAATAGGATACAACTTAATTAGGTCAGGAATCCAACCACTCGCTGGGCTCTAAGCAGTTTCCTACCTTGTTATGTGGTAACAAGCATGGTGGATCATGAGCAACAATATTATTGTCCCATCTCTATAGGTGAATTCAATAATGAAGCAAGATAAGACGTAAATGACGTGAGATTCATTAAGGTGGCATCATGCGAACTTGCACACTCTTGTGCATCACGGTCAGCTCTCTCTCTCCAGAACGTGACTAAGAAGGAACTAGATATTATTGGGATCCAACATCATGCTGCCACCTTAACTAGTTGAATTCTCGGTGCTTGGATTTTCATAGCTATGTCACATTAGATTATAGTGTGACAGCTGGCATCGAAGTGGCATTTTACAAATGTCACGTATTTGAGCCACATTACATGCAAATGTCGCCATCAGCAACATGATGCTAGCTACTGCCTGAATCACACGTAATCAGATTTTTTTTTGAGAGGAAATGGACAAAATCATGTGTTGTGGAAATAAGAGAGGTCCTAAGTCAAAAGAGATATAATTTTTCTCAGCATATGTGCCACCAATTAATGTTATCAAATGTCCAACTGCCTCACTTACATTGGCCATTGCTTTTACTTCTCTCTCTCTCTCTTTCTTTTTTCTTATTTTATTTGGAGGTAGGCTTCAGACAAAATAAGGGTATCTACCATGGTCCATATCTCCCCTCTATAAATAAGCCACCCATCTAATTGCTTTCTCCCACCAGTAATACTGAAAGAACTAGCGAGGAAGAATAGACAACAGAAAGAATACAGCAGGAAGCTATCACCATCAACCGTCCATGGTGAAGAGTAGCAGCAGCAAGGTCCTTCATACTCCCAACTCTTCCATCCCACTCCCCGGCACCACCACCACCACCACCACCACCAAACTCCAACCAAAGGTTGAAAGTATTAGGAAGAAGCAATACAAGGGAGTGAGGATGAGGAAATGGGGTTCCTGGGTCTCAGAGATAGAGCACCACACCAGAAGACCAGGATCTGGCTGGGCTCCTACTCCACCCCGGAAGCCGCTGCGAGGGCCTACGACGCCGCCCTCCTCTGCCTCAAGGGCTCGTCGGCCGGCCTCAACTTCCCCACCTCTCTCGCCTACCACCCTCCCGATCCTATCATGTCGCCAAAGTCCATTCAGAGAGTCGCCGCGGCCGCCGCTGCCAACGCCGCCTCCACACTCACCCTTGCGACCAGCACCCCTTCGCCTTCTCCTCCTTCCCCTTCATTGCCATCTTTGCCGCCCGATACCACCGGAGACTCTCCTTCCACGACGACGAGCTCGACCAGCTGCATGGTGGACACGGTGGAAGAGGAATCGTGGATCGACCTCGGAACATTGCAGTCGCCGAAATTTGTGGATCAAATGATCGACCCATTGATCTCTCTTTGGGAGGAGTTCGATGAGGAGGTAGACTTCAAGTTATGGAGCTTCTGCTAGAGAACGAGATATTATTCCATTAAAAGTTCTTTTCCCCCTTGTAGATTTAGATGAGATTCAGAGAATGAGATACTCACAGTGGGTGATCAGATTGGTCTTGATTCTTTTGATAAAATTTTATTCCTGATAGTTTTAGATCCCATGAAGCCACATGGTTTTAGGCTGTTCCTTGGAGTTTATATCATTGCACACAAACACAGGTTTCAATAAATATTGGATACCTTTTGCCCTAGATGAAGTGATCAGTAGAGGGGCTGTGGGATTGTTCTCTTCTCACTTGGAGTTACTCGGAGTTTGGCTTCTATGGACGCATGGACTCCAATCGTAAATTGGGAAAGAAGCATGTTGTCAGGGTCTGAGGAATTCCTTTTGATAAAAAGAGATTCTGGAGGAGGAAGCCTGGAACAGTGACAATAAATCGAGATCGGTCGATCTCTTTTTCATGAGGAGCTGATGATGGCCGCTGGATTGACAAAATGAATGGATGTTGGATGTTGGATGTTTTTGATGCGATGACAAAGGGGATCACTGTAACCTCTAGCTTCAAGGAGTACAGCATGCTGAGATTTAAGTTGGCACAGTCCTTTAGTTCTGTCCCCTTTGGAACATATATATTCCCGTGATTGAAAACATCCGTATGTGTCCTTGTTTCATCGAAACTTTTATAACTGTGATAGTGTTTCATACCATCAATGCATTATTGTGGGTACTGCAGATATTTTCTACCTTGGTTATTTTTTAGAATTTTTATTTTTCCTTCTCCGCCATCGCGGATCTTGTTATAACCTTTTTATCCGAGCTATGTACCTCCAATTCTCTCTCTTGTTTGAGACCATTGAACACTTACATGATATCATACATACAAGCATACATGTAAATATATACACATATATATACTTACATGTATAAAGACATATATATTATATATATATAAGAGATGATTATCTTCTTCCAATGAAAATAACCAAGCTAATTTTCCTCAGTTATAGATAACATGAATATTCCTATGTAATGTACTATGTTGATGCCTCATCATCTTGTTCGAACATCGTGAGTTGCCGAAGAGACTTCTCTTCTTGACCGGACCTGCAAAAAATCTTGAGGACCGAATATTTCAACGAAAACCCTTCGACGCTCGAGTAAGTGATCAGAATCATAGCCGTGAGCTTAAAGAAGCTCGAAAGAAAGAGAGTTAAAGAAATTATGAAGCTCTCTGAACTTGGGCATTTATGTGTGTTCATACTTGGTCGGGGGTTCCTCTTACCCATTTTATTGATATTTCTTGTCATCTAGCATCACGTGGGATCTCATGATGGACGATGACTTTATAGACAGATAATGACTTTTTGGGTGGAGTATCAGAGTTGATGGAATTTGTCTCATCTGATTTGGGTAATTGGGGCCTCATGATGAATGATGACTTTTAGGACGGAATATCAGGATTAGTGAGATTTGTTCCATCTGACTTGAGTGACCGTGGGCAGGTAGGTGAGCCCAATCCCATCAGATACTTGGAGCACAAGCAGCTGGTGAGCCCTGTCTCATTAGTCATGTGGGCTGCAAGCGATTGGTGGGCCCTGGCTTGTTCAATTGGAGGCTGCCTTGAGGGTCAGGATCAAGTTCGGAGATGAGGCCGCCTTGAAGGTTAGGGTCGCGTCCAGAGACGAGGCCGCCTTGGAGCTGGGGCTGTTTCAACTTCTGTCGTCAGGTAGTCTCGTTCGTTAACTTCCATGTGGCTTTGTAAGCCACGTTAGATGCCCCTTCACTCCTGAGCTTTATGGGTCACGTGCTCCACGCCCGCTAAGCAAAAGGAGTGTAAAGTCTCTCACCATTATTAAGCTTTATGCATCATTAATCATTGGAGGTGGGCACGCACCCCTCAGGAGGTTTCATCGAAGTCTTCTCCTCATTTGAGGATAGGTGCAAGAAGTAACGTCGCCCATGGAGAGATCAAGAAAATGCTTATCGGATAACGAAAAAGGTGAGGCACCATTATTGGATCACCATCACCAGTGTCCCATCATTTGCCGTGGGTCACACCCTTCTGGATGTCGCCAAAGCATTGTATGTCGGGCGATGAAGGATTTTTGACAGCTGAACATCACTCCCACTCACGGGAGTCTATGTGGCACTTGCATCTTGCGGGACATTTTAAAAATTATGTATAAAGATTGTCACGTCTATCCCTTCGAGCCTTTCATACCTTTGGTACTTTTCTCTGTGCTCCTTCTTCATCTCCTGAGTCCCAAGCTTTCTATTCCTTCTTTCTAACTCTAGGCCAGTTACCATTGCCTTCTTTGCATTCTTCTTCCAATGAACCCTCGCACCAGTAGGAAGGGTAAGAGTCCCATGGTTGAGCCTTCTGATGATGAGATCCTTCAGGCACAGCGTCAAGCGGCCAATAGTATTTCCATTGGTGATCGTTCGACTACCGCGGTCCTAACACAAGCTAGGGTTTCTTCACCATCAACCGTTCGTCCGGCATCTCCTATGGCCGCCACTTCTAACTCAGCGGGTCCGAAGGGGATCGCCTCCACCGTATCCTCCGAAGAGATAAAGAACCTTAGGTTAGGTATAGGGTACCTAATAGCGTCCGTCTATATGCTTCCGATCTTAGCGATAGGGTGACTTTCAGGCAATCCGGTGGGATTGCCTTGTACAAGAAAATTTTCAAGAGTGGGCTCCATCTTTCTTTTTACCCTTTTATTCTCAATCTTTTGGATAGATATGACCTTGTCCTAGCGCAGTTGACTCTGAACTCCATTCGGATTATCTGTGCCTTCATTGTACTTTACCATTTTCATGATCTTTCTGCCCGAGTTTCTCTGTTCTGGGCTTTGTATAAACTTTTCCATCATAGTGAAACCGAGTGGTGAAGCTTTGCCTTCAGGCCTAAGAGGACCCTTAGGCTTGACCTTCCCTAAAAAATTAAGGGATGAAAATCTCGTTTCTTCTATGCACATATGGATGGGGTGAAGATGGGCTGGGAGAGTCCCGATATCAGCCCTAATAAGAACTCGATCGTAGATAAGAGAGACCGAGAAGTTTTTGACTTGTTGGCATCCTCTCATATTCCTTACTGACATGAGTTGTCGAAAAGTAACCTCTGCGAGGCCGACATAGCACCGGTGCCTGGTGAATGTGATATTCTTCCTTTCGATTTTTCCTTTTCTTCTCTTCTTCATCTCCCTCTTTTTTTTTGGACCTTTGATCTGTAGCACAACAATGAGGTTTTCATCTGAGCATCTGAGGGCAGGTGCCCAGAGAAGGAGGGAGGCGTTGGTGAGGTGGTAGGACCAGCATCTAAGAGGCCTCACCGAGAGGTTCAAAGTGAACCAGCTTGGGCCCCTGCAGTTCCATCCGAAGCCGCACCTATGGGGGAGCCAAGAAGAGAGAGTGTTGAGAAATTTGGGAGATTGTAATTATTTAATTACCCCAACTTTATTGATTTTGATGATTTTCAAAAGCCATGAGTATTTTAAAGGAAATAATGAGTTTATTTATCAAAAACCTTGAGCTTATTCAAAATGAAGCAATGGACTCTCAATGTTTAAATTCACTGAGTTTTGAATCAATTTGAAAAAGAAGTTTCAAGCTCTATATTTAAGATTTCAAAAAGGAATTTTTACATATTATATTTCAATCAATGATTTCTTGAAACATGTCTTGAATTCATGCTTAATGTCATATTTATTGTATTCAAGTCAAAATATCATTTAAAATTATTCTGGGATGAATTTCAAAGTCAATCAGAAAAATTTCTGATTTTTGATACGTTCCGGAGCCGACTCTAGAGTTTCAGAGTCGACTCCAGTAAGTAACAGAGATTTCTGATTTTCTCGAGTCGACCCTTGGATTTCAAGAGTCGACCCCTGACTCTGTGCGAGCCGACTCCTGGACTGTGCGAGTCGACTCCGCTCAAACAACAGAAAGCATATTTTTTGAGCGCTTCTCGAGTCGACTCCCCATTTTCTTCGAGTCGACCCCCGACTGTCAGGAGCCGACACTTTGGTTCTTCGCGAGTCGACCCTCTAACGTTTTAAATGTTTCTATTTTTAGTAATCGACTTCGAGCCGACTCCCACAGTGCTCGAGTCGACTCCGCAAAATTCTGGGCGCAATTTTTCACGACGACACGTCAGCCCCAACGGTAAGATTTTTGAATAACGGCTATATTTCTGTGTTTCTAACGGATATATTTTTGCAGAATCTATAAATAGAGGAGCTCTTTTCAAATCAAAAGAAGAAATAGAAGAGAATAGAGAGGAAAAAGAAAGAAAAAAAAATCTTTCAAAAAGAGGGAAAAACAGAGCTTCATTGGAAAAATCATTTGAGTCAAGAAAAGAGATTCAAAAGGAGTGAAATCAAAGAGAGAGATTCGTGTGCTCCAGATCTACAATCTACAAAAAGTTCAAGAGGAGATCCCAAAGCAACCAAGAGCAAATCAAGATCTTCCAACCTAGAAGAAAAAGAAGAAAAGCTTCAACCAACATCCAAAAGCCCCAAAGCTAGGAGAATCTGTGCTGAGGCCTGATTCCACACTTCAAAGGAGTTGGAGAAGAGAAGCAAAGAAGCCAAGCCTGCATTCAAGCTTATTTAATCAGGCTTTTCTAAACCTAAGCTTTATTTTGATTATTCTGCTCTAGAGGAGCTGTTTGTATTTAAACTCTAAATTATTTTCTTGTGTACTGATTCAATCAGTGGATTGAATCAGTGGAGGTAGTTGTACCTCGTTGTAAGCTTGGGATAGCTTACGTTTTGGGTTCGTTGTGATCCCGTTAAAAACAACGAGTTGGGTTTTGTGCTGGTAAGCCCGTGTAAAACCGGCTGGGTTCGTTGTGATCCCGGGAAAACAACAAGTTTGAGTTGTGAGCTTGTAAAACAACTCGGCTGTAATCTTGGGAGATTATAGTGTGGACCCAAGTGAATCTTGGGAGTGGACGTAGGTGCTGGTTGCACCGAACCACTATAAAAATATCTTGTGTTTGCCGTGCTCATTTGTCTCTCACTCTATCTCTCTTATATTTCTGTTTGTGCATTGCTTATAAGTTAATTTCTCTCACTTGCACATCTTGAGTTAATTTGTTTAAAACATTTCAAAAAGTCTTAAATTTTTAAGAACCCAATTCACCCCCCCCCTCTTGGGTTGCCATCTGGGCCAACAATTGGTATCAGAGCAAGTGCTCATTTAGAATTTGATCTCACGATCAAGGGCTAAAGATCCTTATGGCAACACAAAGTGGTTCATGTTTTGCTGAAGGTCATTCTACGAATAGACCTCCTTTATTTAATGGAACCAACTATTCATATTGGAAAGCTAGAATGAGAATATTCATTCAAGCTTCTGACTATGAATTGTGGGGAGTAATAATGAATGGACCTAGTACACCCACACACGTAGTTGATGGCACTATTGTTCCTAAGCCCGAAAGGGATTGGAATGATAATGATAGGAGAATGGCACAATTAAATGCTAAAGCCATTAACATTTTGTATTGTTCCTTAGATTCTAATGAATTCAACCGAATCTCAACATGTAATTCCGCAAAAGAAATTTGGGATAGGTTGGAAATAACACATGAAGGAACAAGTCAAGTAAAAGAATCAAAGATAAATATTTTGGTTCATAAATATGAATTATTTACCATGGAACAAAATGAAACCATCACATGCATGTTCACTAGATTCACTGATATTGTGAATGGTTTGAAAAGTCTTGGAAAAGTATATACTAACTCTGAGCTTGTTCGCAAAATTCTTAGGTCACTTCCAAGGACTTGGGAAGCCAAGGTGACAGCCATACAAGAAGCCAAAGATCTGAACATCCTACCATTGGAAGAGCTTCTTGGTTCGCTAATGACTCATGAGCTTCAAGTTAAACAACATGTCAATGAGGATGAGTCAAGAAAGAAGAAGACCATCGCCCTCAAAGCTGCGGAAAAGGAAGAAGCAGCAGCGATGATGAAGAGGATGATGATGATGAGACAGCCCTCCTTGCAAGGAAATTCAAGAAATTTATGCAAAGAAGGAGGCCCTTCCACAAGAAGAGATTTGGATCAAAAATGGAAGGAGAAAAAGAAAAGGATAAGAAAAAGGAAAAGGACAAGGACAAAGAGAAAGAGCCCTTAGTATGTTATGAATGTAAAAAGCCAGGGCATTTTAGATATGACTGTCCTTTACTTAAAGAAGATGCCTATAAGAAAAAGAAAAAGGCCTATCATGGCAACTTGGACTGACAGTAAAGAGTCTTCTTCCGAAGATAGAAGAACAAAAAGAAGTTGCAAATGTTAATGCTTCATGACGAAAGAAACGAACAAATTGATAGCCAAAAGATCAAAAAGAAAGTGGTACCTTGATAGTGGCTGCTCAAGACATATGACGGGTGACAAAGATGAATTCATCACCCTGGAAGAAAAGAAAGGTGGAGTTGTTACGTTTGGCGATAACGGTAAAGGTCAAATTATGGGCCTTGGTAAAGTTCGTATAACTCCATCTACATTTATTGATAATGTACTTTATGTTGATGGTTTGAAGCATAATCTAATTAGTATAAGCCAATTATGTGATAAAAACTTTAATGTTTCATTTAAATCTTCAATATGCACTGTAACTAATTCTATTGATAATAGCATTGTTTTTACTGGTTATAGACATGGCAATGTTTACTTGGTTGATCTAGAAAAATTATCTTTGAGTGATCATTGCTTGATTGCTGACAATGCTAATATAAATGAAATTAGTTGGTTGTGGCATCGTAGATTAGGTCATGCAAGCACACACCTTATTTCAAAATTAATTAAAATGGATTTAGTTAAAGGCTTACCTAAACTAGATTTTGAAAACAACAAAATATGTGATGCATGTCAATTTGGAAAACAAACAAGAAGTTCTTTCAAATCTAAAAATGTTGTTTCAACTTCTAGGCCATTAGAGCTACTTCACATGGACCTTTTTGGACCAACTAGAACCACAAGTCTAGGAGGAAAGAAATATGGTCTAGTGATTGTAGATGATTATTCTAGATATACTTGGGTACTTTTTAGCTCACAAAGATGAGACTTTCTCGATATTCCTGAAATTCTTCAAGAAAGTCACAAATGAGAAAAACACTACCATAGTATCTCTAAGAAGTGATCATGGAACTGAATTTGAAAATCACTTATTTGAAAGTTTCTGCACTGAAAATGGTATTAATCATAATTTTTCAGCCCCTAGGACTCCACAGCAAAATGGTGTAGTTGAAAGGAAAAATAGGACTCTAGAAGACATGGCCCGTACCATGCTATGCGAAAGTAACCTACCAAAGTACTTTTGGGCGGAAGCTATTAACACAGCATGCTACATCTTAAATCGAGCCCTAATAAGACCAATCTTAAAGAAAACACCTTATGAATTATGGAATGAAAGAAAACCCAATATAAAATACTTTCATGCATTTGGATGTAAATGTTTTATTCATAATAATGGTAAAAATAATTTAGGAAAATTTGATGCTAAATCTGATGAAGGAATCTTTTTAGGATATTCAACAACTAGTAAAGCTTATAGAGTATTTAACAAGAAAACCTTAGTAGTTGAAGAATCCATTCATATAGTTTTCGATGAGTCTTTAGCATCTAGTTCTGAAAAGCTTGATGATGAGGAAGATACAAACATAATTGAAAAAGATCTTGAAAAATTAATATTGATGTATCTTTAGATCAAGAACAAGAAGCTAAAGATAATGATTCACCTAAGGATGATGATACTAACGCTAATCATAATGATGTAGATCTACCTAGGGATTGGAGATATGCTTATAGTCATCCTAAGGAATTGATTATAGGTGATCCATCTCAAGGAATAAGAACTAGATCATCCATGAGAAACATTAGTAATCATCTTGCATTTGTATCACAAATTGAACCTAAAACTATTGAAGAAGCTGAAAAAGATAATAATTGGATGTTAGCAATGCAAGAAGAATTAAATCAATTCACTAGAAATAATGTATGGACATTAGTGGAAAGACCTAAAAATCATTCAGTAATAGGATCAAAATGGGTTTTTAGAAATAAACTAGATGAAAATGGCATAGTAATTAGAAACAAAGCTAGATTAGTTGCAAAAGGATATAATCAAGAGGAAGGTATTGATTTTGATGAAACCTTTGCACCAGTAGCTAGATTAGAAGCCATTAGACTTTTACTTGCATTTGCATGTCATATGAATTTTAACTTATTTCAAATGGATGTTAAAAGCGCATTTTTAAATGGTTTTATAAATGAAGAAGTTTATGTTGAACAACCACCAGGTTTTGAAGATCACGAATTTTCAAATCACGTCTTTAAATTGCACAAAGCTTTATATGGTTTGAAACAAGCACCTAGAGCTTGGTATGATAGGCTAAGTAAATTTTTAATTGAAAATGATTTCACAAGAGGAAATGTAGATAAAACATTATTTTTGAAAAGAAAAAGTAAAGATTTACTTGTAGTACAAATATACGTTGATGACATTATTTTTGGTGCTACTGACAATATTCTATGTCAAGATTTTGCCAAGTTAATGCAGGGCGAATTTGAAATGAGCATGATGGGAGAACTCAACTTCTTCCTTGGACTCCAAATCAAACAAAGCAAAGAGGGAATCTTCATCAACCAAACAAAATACACAAGAGAAATCCTAAAGAAGTTTGGTATGGAATCAATTAAACCCCTCGGAACACCAATGAGTCCTTCATGCAAGCTGGACAAAGATGAAGAAGGTAAGAAGGTTGATCAGAAATATTATCGAGGTATAATCGGATCCCTACTTTATTTAACTGCAAGTAGACCAGACATTATGTTTGCTGTTTGCTTATGTGCTAGATTTCAGTCAGAACCTAAAGAATCACATTTAATTGCTGTTAAAAGAATACTAAGATATGTAAGTGGAACAAAAAATGTAGGTTTATGGTATTCTAGAGACTCCACATTAAATCTGATTGCTTACACTGATTCTGATTATGCTGGATGTAAATTAGATAGAAAAAGCACAAGTGGTGCATGCCAATTCTTAGGAAGTAACTTAATCTCATGGTTTAGCAAAAAGCAAAATTCAGTTGCATTATCAACTACTGAAGCTGAATATGTAGCGGCTGGAAGTTGCTGTGCGCAAATCCTATGGATTAAGCGACAACTTGAAGACTATGGTATCACACTTAATAAGACACCCATAAAATGTGATAATACAAGCGCAATCAATTTAACTAAAAATCCAATTCAACATTCAAGGACAAAACACATAGAAATTAGATATCACTTTATAAGAGAACATGTAACTAATGAAGAAATTTGTCTTGAATATGTTAACACTGAAGAACAATTAGCTGATATTTTTACAAAACCTTTAAGCGAAGAAAGATTTTGTTATCTTAGAGGAGAATTAGGGATTTGTGATCCTTTGGAATAGATTTTGAAACCCCTAAGGAAATGTATCTAGAGTTCTTTCAATTTCTCAAAATCTTAAGGAAATTTTATCTAGAACTCATATCAATTTGATCTCTCAAAATCCATGATTTTTTAATCACACTCAAAGATCAAATTCCGGACTCATTTCAGATTCTCTGAATCTTTATTTTTTTCTGAAATGGTCTCGGAGCCGACTCGGACAGTATCGGAGTCGACCCCTGTTTCTGTTGAAACTCGGGAGCCGACCCCCGCTCTGCGCGAGTCGACTCGATTTCGGGTCCGTGCTCTGTGACTACTCGGGAGCCGACTCCACGCTTTGCGCGAGTCGACTCGACGTGGTCCCAGTTTGATTATCTAGGGCACGAGTCGACCCCACGGACATTTCAATCATTTTCAATCATTCCAAATCCTTTCCAAAGTTTTTCCAAACCCTCCAAAACCTCAAAAACCTCTGATTATTCACTCCATCTAGATCTATGGCACCTAAACCCGTGGAGCTAGCAGCAGTGGCGCCGGATTGAAGAGGAAAGGACCGTTCGACGACCCGTTCGCGAGCCGTCTCCGGATTCGTCCTCTACCCCTTCTCCGAGTGGTTCTCCTGTCCAGCTACCACTCTTCAGGTAGATCACCTTGCCAGTAGAGTTGTTACAACCGGTAGGAAGGTGGACTTTGAGTTATTTGAAAATGAGGGATTTATTATTGGGAGACAATTGATTGAAATGGGACTTGAGAAATATGTTCACTAGATTGTCCCACGTATCCTGCATTAGTTAAGGAATTTTACTCAAATTTGACTAGAGGTGATGATGGTTTAGTGAGTGTAGTGAGAGGCATTGGACTGAATATCACTGCCACTATTCTATCTAGACTGTTAAATTTACCCCTATCTGGACCATCCACTTATGCCCCAGAGGATAGATCGCCTGCCCTCACAAGATTGTTGAACAGAAATTTTGAGGGATTTGAAGAAGTTTTTGCAAATCAATTACCTTTGGAGCTGAGGTTACTTCACAATATCTGCAGTAGGTATTGTTTCCCAAGACTGGCAGATTTGATTATGTTTCTGAGAGGGATATCTTCGTTATGGATGCCGTAGTTTCTGGGAAGCCCATCAATTTGCCTCGGATGATTATTTGGTACATAGCTGATTGTGGAGGCAAGAAGAAGTCAAGTTTACCCTATGGCATGGTTCTAACGAAGTTATTTCAAAGCCAAGGGATTGCATTTGGTGAGAGTGAGCCAAAGAAGGAATTAAGGCACACTGATTATTACACTTTGGCTACTATTCATCGAATGGGATTTGTTAAGAGGAATGGGAGATGGGAGAGGAAGAACATTGCTGAGGATAGAGCTATGGATACTGAGGCCCCTGGACCTTCTGTGAGACATTCTTCACCTGAGCCTCCTCAGAGCTCTTCTGTTCCAGATTTTGCTTCTGCCCCTGTTCCTATTCCTGTTCCTGCTCCAGCTCAGACATCTGCTTATCATCTGATAGATTTTCTGATGTTCAGTTAGATCAGCTTAGATCTTATTCAAATCTGAGATTAGTGAGCATGAAATAGATTGAAAAGTGAGTTTGATGAAAAATTTATGAATTTGAAAGAAGCTTTGTATTCACTTAGTGATCGGGTTGCATCTATTGAATCTACTCTTAGTTCATCCACCAGCTCCTTAAGTGAAGACTTGAAGAATATTTTTGGAGAGCTTAAGGATATCTGTGGTGACTCAGAGACCTATTCCCAGTGCAACGCCGAGCTTCAGGATAAGATTTTGACTGCTTGTACTTTTGTAGATAATAAGCTTAAAGATTATGTTAGACTACAATGTGAAGGAATGAAGAGATAGTTGATCACTTGAATAGGATTACAAGAAGAAATTTTAAATGTAATGTAATCTTATTTTGATGTATTAGATCTCATTTTGATGTAATGAAGTTCACTTTGTAATCTCATTTTGATGCAATGAATATTTTAACTTTTATCTAAGCAATTTCTTTAATGTATTGGATGCTTGATTTGATCTTGAATTAGCAATGCAATGAAAGAAATTTACTTATGAAGCTTGTATTTGAATTTGATATAATGAATTTGATGCAATGACTTTTCCTAACCTTTTTGTTGATTACAAAAAAGGGGGAGAGATTTATTTAATCGTATATGCTTTCAATGCAATCAAATTTTAAATTTGAAAGAGGGAGAGATAATTTGAATATTAAAGGGGGAGAGTTAATTTAAGTAAAAGGGAGAGATAATTTGGTTATCATTATGCTTAAAATTTGAAAAGGGAAAAATTATTTGCTTGAACTTAAAAATTGAAAATTTTGAATGAATTACAAAATTGAGTTTCATAGGGGGAGCTATCTCATTTAGGGGGAGCCTCTCAATGAACATAAAAATTGATTTTGGTTTCAAAAATTTTTTTCAAACATGCATATACTCAATGTTTTTGTTATCATCAAAAAGGGGGAGATTGTTGAGAAATTTGGGAGATTGTAATTATTTAATTACCCCAACTTTATTGATTTTGATGATTTCCAAAAGCCATGAGTATTTTAAAGGAAATAATGAGTTTATTTATCAAAAACCTTGAGCTTATTCAAAATGAAAGCAATGGACTCTCAATGTTTAAATTCACTGAGTTTTGAATCAATTTGAAAAAGAAGTTTCAAGCTCTATATTTAAGATTTCAAAAAGGAATTTTTACATGTTATATTTCAATCAATGATTTCTTGAAACATGTCTTGAATTCATGCTTAATGTCATATTTATTGTATTCAAGTCAAAATATCATTTAAAATTATTCTGGGACGAATTTCAAAGTCAATCAGAAAAATTTCTGATTTTTGATACGTTCCGGAGCCGACTCTAGAGTTTCAGAGTCGACTCCAGTAAGTAACAGAGATTTCTGATTTTCTCGAGTCGACCCTTGGATTTCAAGAGTCGACCCCTGACTCTGTGCGAGCCGACTCCTGGACTGTGCGAGTCGACTCCGCTCAAACAACAGAAAGCATGTTTTTTGAGCGCTTCTCGAGTCGACTCCCCATTTTCTTCGAGTCGACCCCCGACTGTCAGGAGTCGACACTTTGGTTCTTCGCGAGTCGACCCTCTAACGTTTTAAATGTTTCTATTTTTAGTAATCGACTTCGAGCCGACTCCCACAGTGCTCGAGTCGACTCCGAAATTCTGGGCGTAATTTTTCACGATGACACGTCAGCCCCAACGGTAAGATTTTCAAATAACGGCTATATTTCTGTGTTTCTAACGGATATATTTTTGCAGAATCTATAAATAGAGGAGCTCTTTTCAAATCAAAAGAAGAAATAGAAGAGAATAGAGAGGAAAAAGAAAGAAAAGAAAATCTTTCAAAAAGAGGGAAAAACAGAGCTTCATTGGAAAAATCATTTGAGTCAAGAAAAGAGATTCAAAAGGAGTGAAATCAAAGAGAGAGATTCGTGTGCTCCAGATCTACAATCTACAAAAAGTTCAAGAGGAGATCCCAAAGCAACCAAGAGCAAATCAAGATCTTCCAACCTAGAAGAAAAAGAAGAAAAGCTTCAACCAACATCCAAAAGCCCCAAAGCTAGGAGAATCTGTGCTGAGGCCTGATTCCACACTTCAAAGGAGTTGGAGAAGAGAAGCAAAGAAGCCAAGCCTGCATTCAAGCTTATTTAATCAGGCTTTTCTAAACCTAAGCTTTATTTTGATTATTCTGCTCTAGAGGAGCTGTTTGTATTTAAACTCTAAATTATTTTCTTGTGTACTGATTCAATCAGTGGATTGAATCAGTGGAGGTAGTTGTACCTCGTTGTAAGCTTGGGATAGCTTACGTTTTGGGTTCGTTGTGATCCCGTTAAAAACAACGAGTTGGGTTTTGTGCTGGTAAGCCCGTGTAAAACCGGCTGGGTTCGTTGTGATCCCGGAAAAATAACAAGTTTGAGTTGTGAGCTTGTAAAACAACTCGGCTGTAATCTTGGGAGATTATAGTGTGGACCCAAGTGAATCTTGGGAGTGGACGTAGGTGCTGGTTGCACCGAACCACTATAAAAATATCTTGTGTTTGCCGTGCTCATTTGTCTCTCACTCTATCTCTCTTATATTTCTGTTTGTGCATTGCTTATAAGTTAATTTCTCTCACTTGCACATCTTGAGTTAATTTGTTTAAAACATTTCAAAAAGTCTTAAATTTTTAAGAACCCAATTCACCCCCCCCCCCTCTTGGGTTGCCATCTGAGCCAACAGAGAGTCCTCCTACTGAGGCGCCAGCAGAGGGGAACTCTCCTATTGAGGTTGAGGTGGAGCCAGCGAGGGACGAGCCCACTGCTACCATCGGGCTAAAGGAAGAGGCCAGTGGCGAGGCACCGCCGGTGGTCGAGATTGAAGACGAAGCGATGCCAGTATCCTCGCCGCCGTTCGCTGGAGAGCCCGCCCCAGCTGCTGCCATGGGGGACCGACCCAGGGCATAGCCGTTAAGGCCATCGGCAGCGAGCAGTGCTCGGCTAGTGGAGCGCTTGCTGGAGCGCATCCGCATCACTCACTTTCAGGAGGATCTTTGTCATCGACCACTCGCCAACACCCTTGATACCCTGTACACTGTTGTGCTTCAAGTAAGTGCTTTTGTGTCTTCTTCTTTTGTTTTGACTTGAATCAGACTTTAACCAATTAGTTTTTGCAGATGGCCAATGGCATCTTCGTCCTCCAGGATGCCTTCCTTTGAACCGCTAATGCTGCCACTCAAACCCGGGTCGATAGCTTGGTTAAGGGGTTGGCTGAAGTTCGGACCCGGAAGGCGACAGTGGTTGGCGAGCTTTGAACCACCCGAGAGGAGAATCGCGGTTAGAAAATGTGGTTGGAGGAGGTTGAGAAGAAGGCTAGGATCACCGAAGCCAAATTGGAGGAGTCCATGGTAAGGCTGAGGCCCACTGAGGATAATGTTGGCCCAGATGGCAACCCAAGAGGGGGGGTAAATTGGGTTCTTTAAAAATCTTACAATTAAAATTAATTTCACAAGATGAATGTGCACAAGTAAAGTGTAGAGAGTGTGATGCTATGAATGCTGAGTACAATATAAAAAAAGAGAAAAAGAGAACAGATAAGCACGGCAAACACAAAGGGTTTATAGTGGTTCGGTGTTAGCTACACCTATATCCACTCCCAAGCAACTCTTCGGGTATGCACTATAATCACTCTGATTATAGCAGAGTTGTTTTGCAAGATCACAACCCGAACTTATTATTTTACAACGGGATCACAACGAACCCAGCCGATTTTCACAGGTTCACCAGCACACAACCTAACACAAGCTAATCTTAGTTTATCCGAGGTCAACTACCTCAACTGATTCAATCCCCTGATTGAATCAGAAAGCAAACAAATCACGTAAATATTTACAGCAATTTAAATGCTCCTCATATGAGTAGATAAGCAATAAAAATAAAATAAGAATAGAAAAGCCTGATTGGAAGCTATTTGATATTGAGCTTTTCTTCTTTTCTTCTTTTTCTCTTCTCTTCTGAATGATCTTTCAAAGCTTGAACTTAGGCTCTTGAAGAAGAGTTGGTGAAGAGAAGGTTGAAGAACTAGGGCTCTTGCTTTTCTTCTTCTAATTGATAGAAATCCTTCGGATTTGATCTTTGAAAGCTTTTGGATTTCTCTTCTATCTCTTTTGAATAGTTAGGCTTTGAATCAGAGATTTTCCTCTTTGAAATTTCTCTATTTTTCTCTTTTTCTTCTCTTGTTCTTGAATGGTCAAAATGCCCCTTTTTATAATCTCTATTAATCCATGTTTTTGATGCAAACTAGCCATTGAGAGTACTTGGATTAGTTCAACACGCAAAGGCAAAGAACTGTTGAAGAGTAGGTGAAGAAATATGACTGTTGGAGCTTTTTCTGACAAATCTAAAAATCGCCTCTGACAGGTTGGTGTCGGCTCTAATCTTTCAAGGTGTCGGCTCTAAGTCAGGTTTCCCAAAATAGTAAGAAAATATTCATCGTGGAATCGGCTCTGGAATTCTGTGGGGTCGACATATCGCGAGCTGGAGTCGGCTCTAATTTCCTTGGGGTCGAACTAACAGTATCCCAAAAAATGCAGTCTATGTTCTCAGTTAGAGTCGGCTCTAATTCTGCTAGTGTCGACTCTAAAATCTGAAGTAGAAAAATAGTTCACTGTAACTCAGGTTAGAGTCGGCTCTAATTTTCTGGGTGTCGACTCTAAACCATGCCGAATGTGCTAAACAGTTCCGATACGCTCCGGAGTCGGCTCTAATGTTTCTAGGTGTCGGCTCTAAACTCTGAATTTTGATACATACCACTAAAAATTGATTCAAGCCCATTTTTATACAAATTTTGAATATTTAACCTTTCTAAATTTATGAAACACTTGTCAATTTTATTAGTATCATAGGGAATATACTCATGGCTTTTGTTAATCATCAAAATCAATAAATGGGTCAACAAAGAAGTTGGAAGATGTCCTCCTCAAGCTGGGCGATGCCAAGGACCAGATCGAGAAGGCAGAGTCTGAGGCTCGGGCCATCGAGGAGAAGGTGATCATCGCAGAGACAGATGCACAGGCTGCCTGGGAGAAAATGACTATCGCCGAAGCCTAAGCTCGAAAAGCGATGGAGCGCTTCAAGGGCTCCACTGATTTTGCCACAAAGATGAGTGAGGCGGCCATTGACACCTACCTCAAAGGATTCGAACAATGCAAGGAAAAGGTCTCCCAGGTCTTCAAGATCGGCAGTCTTGATGACCTCCAGCCTGGAGATCTTGAGGAAGATGAGGAGCCAGAGAGGGATGGCGCTAAGGATGGATCAGGGCCCGCCGAGCCATAGGCTCCTATATTCTTTTGTTTGCTTTGATATTTTGTTTTTGATGTAATCTGACTCAAGTCGGTCTTCTTGTATGACATCTTTAAGCATCAATGAAAGAAATATTTTTTCTAAGCATAGTATACTTACTTTTTTGTAGCACCCTTGTCTTTTGCATTCACATCATAGCCTCGGCTTTTAGGCTTGATAGGCTCGTCATATCCTTCTTGATTCATCTTGGGAATTAGCAGCCTGACTTGAGGCTTGCGTAAACTTTAGAGATGACCGAGCTCGCTTATGCTCCTTAGGCATTCACCTGAGTCATATTAGGGTGCTGATGTTGGTTGTAGACCGCTGAGTCAAGCTTGAAATCTTTTGAGATCACCGAGGGTTCCTTCGGCCGGCCCGGGGGTGACCTGAGAGCTGCTGAAGTCGTCAAGCATCTTTTAAAACCACTTTGGAGGTTTTTTTGGTCGGCCTGAGGGTTGACTCGAGAGTCGCTGGAGCAATAGGTCTTGAACCACCTCAGGGGTTTCTTCGGCCAGCCTGAGGGTGACTTAATGACCGCAAGACCATTAAGAGCCTTTTGGAACTGCCTCGGGAGTTTCTTCGGCTAACCCGGGGTTTAACATGAGAGTCATCGGAGCCATAGGTCTTGAACCACCTCAAAGGTTTCTTCGATCGTCCGAGGATGACCTGATGATCGTAGGACTGTCGAAAGTCTTTTGAAATCGCCTTAAGGATTTCTTCAGCTGGCCTGGGGGTTGACTTAAGAGTCATCGGAGCCATAGGTCTTGAACCACCTCAGGGATTTCTTCGGCCAACCTGGGGGTGACCTAATGACCGCATGACCATTGAGAGCCTTTTGGAATTGCCTTAGGGGTTTCTTTGGTCGGCCTGAGGGTTGACTCGAGAGTCGCCAGAACCATAGATCTTGAACCACCTCGAAGGTTTTCTCGGCTGGTCCAAAGGTAACCTGATGATCGCAGGACCGTCGAGAGCCTTTTGGATCTGCCTTAGGGGTTTCTTCGGTTGGTCTAGGGGTTGACTCAAGAGTCACTGGAGCCATAGGTTTTAAACTGCCTCAGGGGTTTTTTTGGCTAGCCTGGGGGTGATCTAATGACCGCAGGACTGTCGAGAGCCTTTTGGAACTATCTCGGGGGTGTCTTCAGCCGGCCTAATGGTTGACTTGAGAGTCACCAGAACCATAGGTCTTGAACTACCTCGGAGGTTTCTTCGACCGATCCGGGGGTGACTTGATGATCGCAAGACTGTCGAGAGCCTTTTGGAACTGCTTCAGGGGTTTCTTCAGCCAGCTTGGGGGTTGACTCGAGAGTTGCTGAAGCCATAGGTCTTGAACCATCTTAGAGGTTTCTTCGGCTGGCCTAGGAATGATCTAATGACTGCAGGACCATCGAGAGTCTTTTGAAACCGCCTCTGGGGTATCTTCAGCCAGCTCGGGGGTTGACTCGAGAGTCACCGAAACCATAGGTCTTGAACCGCCTTGGAGGTTTCTTCGATCGATCGAGGGGTGACCTGATGATCGCAGAACTGTCAAGAGCCTTTTGAAACCATCTCGAGGGTATCTTCGATCGGCCCGAGGGTTGACTCGAGAGTCGCCGGAACCATAGGTCTTGAATTATCTTGGAGGTTTCTTTGGTCGATCTAGAGGATATTTATATGAAATATGATATATATGAAATATGAAGGATATTTTTAAAATCAAAAGAAATATTATAAAAAAAGAGGGTAAAGGAATTTGTTTAAACATTGGCAATTACCAAAGTAAAATTGTCGCTTCCTTTTTTCAGAAATGATGTGAAAAGTTATTTGGGTCAACCATAATGTTTCTGATAAAGACAAGCTAAGCTAGCACTTTATCACAAGGGCATGTGGCCTTCAAGGCATATCATTGCTATCTATGGAGCCATATAGTGTTAGAAGGGCAAGATCAACAAAGCCTTGGTCATCCTGTCCAATATATCACAACAAACGAGATAAACAACAACTTTTATGTACATCCCTATGCTAAAGGTATGACCTATAGCAGATGGAGCAATCCCATCACTGACCAACCTTACTGTCACAATAGGATACACCTCTACCATGGGGATAGCTTTCGGCACCAAAAAGAGAGCTTTCTTTTTTTAAAAAAAACTCACTTAAAGATGAGGAAGTTTCTACTTCCTCTTGACCTCTTTTTCTTCTTGGCACCTTATTTGGTTAGAAGTCCTAAACCCTTGCATTATCTTTTTAGAATAAGAAGGCTACAAATTTTGCCTGTAGCCTCTTTAGTTCTCTCCCCTCACTAACATTAGTATCAGATGATCCCAGCCAGGTAGGCCCTAACATCCCCCATGCTCTTTTTCTATCCTCAATGGTCTATCAGCCCAATTATAGAGCTTTCCTTTCCAGGACTTCATAGATTATATTCTACCTCAGTTTTCAATTTATCATCTATTTTATTCCTATTAGTACTTAGGATCCTTCAGCCATATTTTGCAAGGCTCTATATAGATGAGGCTGTTAACGCCGGGCTATTTTAAAAAAAACAAACACCCGACTATTTTAAAAAACCATATGCTTGGCCATTTTTTTTTAAAAAAAAAGTGAATGCTCGACTGTTTTAAAAATCAAACGCCTGGCCATTTTTAAAATAAAAATAAAAAATCTATAAATAGGCTTACAAAGCATGGAAAAAAATAACTCTCTATTCCTTCTTTCTAATTTTTCTTGAAGACTGTTGATCGGCGTCCTATTGAGTCATGCCACCAACGAACGTTTGAGTGTTTAGCTTCTGAATTGTACCTTGAAGGAGAGTGTGTGATCCAATTTTTTTTACATGAGAAGGGGACCAAATCTACTTTAAGGCAATGGTTTAATCCGCCTCCTAGGCCTGAATCTTTAACTTGTTTTTATTTTGAATTAATTTTTCTTTTCATCAAATATAATCTGCCACAAACTATAAATATTATTTTTTAAAATATATTTGATATATATATATATATATATATATATTCCTAATTCTCAACAATAATCTAAAGGAGATTTGGGTGTAAATTAATTATAATTTATTTACCTTGCATATTTATATATATATTAATATAATTTCTTTCACTTTAGCAGAATATCTGGTTCTCTTGTTGTGAGCAAAAAGAAAAAAATTAATTTAAGATTCGACAAATAATTTAATTTTTTAAAAATATGTTTGAATTATTCAAACAATTTTTTAACAAAGCTATTTTTAATTTCCAAATCTTCCTCTCTAAACCTAACTTGGACCATATGGCAACCCTTAAGGATGACATCATTAGTCTTAGATCGAAAAAATTTGATGAATCCGATTTTAGGAGGTGTTAAAACCAAATGAAGTTTTGGCTAACTACCTTAGGTCTTTGGGTAGTAATTGACAAGTCTACCAATTCCTCTAGTACAATAACAACCACTACCCCTGAAGAGGATTACCTATGTAAAGGTAGAATCCTTAGTGCTCTATCCGACTCACTCTACAATATTTACCTATCGGCTAAGAATTCAAAGGAATTATGGGATACACTTGAGTCTGAATATGGACTCGATGATGCTGGAGTAGAACGATTTAACATCGTATTATTTCTTAGATTCAATATGGTAGATGACACACCTATCAATGACCAAATTCATAAATTCCAAGAATACCTTAGGAAACTTCATGCCAATGAAGGCAAATTCTTTGAAGGATTTAAAGTTTTCAGCCTCCTAGATAAAATGCCTCCATCTTGGAATGGCTTTGTTAAAAGTCAGCTTCAAAAACAAGGAGTGTTAACCTTGGCTCAACTTCTAAACTCAATCAGGATAGAAGACCAACACAGTTCTAAAACCCATCAAACTAGAAGTCTAAGTGTCCAAGCCAATCTAACCGAACAACACCAGACCAACAACAATACTAAACGAATATCAAAGCCTAAATTTCAATCGAACTTTCAAAAACAATCAAACCAACCCTACCATCCTAAACTAAACAAGTTCAAACCCAAGGGTGAAACCTTTAAAACACATAATACTAGACCTAGCCAGCCTATCCAAGGTCCAAGTAAAAGATTATGTTTATGTGTAGAAGGACAAATCATCTTGCAAGAGACTACTTTTATCGAAAGAAGGAGCCCTTTCGCAAACCTTATGCTTCCTTCGGACCCCAAGCTCACGTAGTTGAAGGTCAAGATGATTCCATCCTTACGTTAGTAAACTTGAACCCTGAAATAAATATAACTTCTTCCAACCTTGATTGGTGGTGGATTCAGGAGCTAATGTTAATATTTATTTTAATTGCTCCTGGTTCACTACTTTTTAGGACTCAAATAAAGGAAGTGTGACCCTAGGAAACAACACAGCCACCAGGGTCGAGGGACAAGGTCGAGTGAACATGAAAATATCATTAGAAAAAATTCTCACCTTGACAGATATGCTTTATATTTCTGATCTTAGGAAGAACCTTATCAGTGGGTCTCAGCTAGTTCAGAGAGGATACAAAATTATTCTTGATTGTAATAAAGTTGTAATAACTAAGAATAATGCCTTCATAGAAAAATGATATGCAAGTGAAGGCTTATTTAAACTAAATATAATAAATTCTTTTATTAATAAAACTAAGAATCAAACCTATCTTGTGAATAAGTCTAATCAAAACCTATGGCATGCCAGGTTGGGTCATGTGCACCTAAGAAAGGTCGAACACATGATGAATTTAAAACTAATTCCTAAATCAAATCTAAATATCTAAATGCAAAATATGTGCTGAATCTAAATAACCAAGAAAGCTATTCAAATTAGCTAAAAGAAATTCGTTAATCTTGGAGTTAATACATAGTGATGTTTGTAAATCAACCAAGACTGCAACTCGTGGTGGCAATAGGTACTTAGTGACCTTTATAGATGATTTTTCGAGATATTGTTACTGTTATCTAATTAAATCTAAAAATGAAACCTTTAATAAATATAAAATTTATAAGAGTGAGGTAGAAAATCAACAAGAAAGAAAAATTAAAATTCTTATATCTGATAGAGGAGGTAAGTATCCTCGAATGAATTTTCTCAGTTCTGTCAAGAACATGGGAAAATTCATTAACTAATGGCTCCTTACTCTCCAAAGTCCAACGGTGTAGCTAAGCATAAGAACCGTACCCTTATGGATATGGTAACCTCTATACTCATTAGTTCTGGCTTATCCGAGAACTTATGGGGGAAAGCTCTTCTATCTTCTTGCTTCATCCTAAATAGAATACCTACTAAGGATAGTGACAAGACTCCCTATGAACTTTGGAAAGGAACAACACCTAATCTAGACTTTTTCAAAGTGTGGGGGTGTCTAGCTAAGGTTAATATTTCTGAATCCAAAAAGAGAAAACTAGGATCCAAAATCTTAGATGCTGTATTTATAGGCTATGCCCAAAATAGCAATGCCTACATATTTTTAGTAATAAAATCAGAGATCAATGACATATCTGACAACACAATCTTAGAAGCTAGAGATGCCTCCTTCTTTGAAGATATAATTCCATTGAAAACTAAAATCTCTAGACCCCTGAACCATTTTCCTCTAAAGCCATAGAACCAGAACTAGAAACTGAACCAGAATTAAGAAGAAGCAAAAAGAAAAGGTTTGAAAAAGATTTTGATGGGGATTTCTTCACATTCTTAATAGAAAGTGATCCTTCCACATACGATGAGGCAATAACATCATTAGAATCATCATATTGGAAGGAAGCTATAGATAGTAAAATTAAATCAATCATAGAAAATAAGATTTGGATTTTAACTGATTTACCTCCTGGAAACAAACCTATAGGAACAAAATAAATTTTTAAAAGAAAATTAAGACCAAATGGATCAATAGAAAGATATAAAGCTAGGTTAGTAGTAAAAGGATTTAATCAAAAAAGGACATAGATTATTTTGATACTTATGCTCTTGTAGCAAGAATAACAATCCTGAGAACTCTAATAGCTTTAGCCTAAATTTATAAATTAATAATTCATCAAATGAATATAAAAATTATATTTTTAAATAGAGAATTGGAAGAAAAAATTTACATAAACCAACCTCAAGGATTTGAAGTAAAAGGACAAGAATATAAAGTATATAAATTAATCAAATCTCTTTATGGTTTAAAATAAGCTTCTAGATAGTGGCACATTAAGTTTGATAAAATTATTTTAAAAATTATCTTTAAAATAAATGAATATACAAATGTGTATATTATAAAAGACATGATACTGACTTTATAATACTATGCTTATATGTAGATGGTATTCTACTCCTAGAAACATCATTAAAAATAATTTAAGAAACTAAAAGCTATTTGTCAAATAATTTTGATATGAAAGATCTAGGAGAACCCGATGTAATTCTAGGAATGAAACTTAACATAGTAGAAAATGGAATAGCAATAAGTCTAGCACACTCAATAAAGAAAATACTTCAAAAGTTTGAATATTATGATTTAAATCATATCTCTACCCCTATGATCATAACTCTCATTTAATTAAAAATTTAGGAGAACCTATTAATCAATTAGGATATTCTCAAAGAATAGGATCCCTATTATATATTTCAAATAGAACTCATCCAGACATAGCTTATGCAGTAGGCAGACTGAGTAGGTATACTAGCAATCCTAGTGAAGAACATTGGAAAACCCTAGAAAGAATTTTTAGATATCTTAAGGGAACCATAAATTATTCTCTAGTGTATTCAGGTTATCCTAAAGTGATTGAGGGGTATAGTGATGCTAATTGGGTAACAGATAAATTCGATGTTAAGTCCACCACTGGGTATCTTTTCCTATTAGGAGTTGCAGTATCTTGGGGCTTATGTAAACAAACTATAATCACTAGGAGCACTTTAGAGTTTGAGCTAACAACTCTTGACACTATATGCACTGAAGCACAATGGCTGAAAGACTTAATAAATGATATAAATATTCTTTCACCAAATATTTTTAAATTTGTTTAAATTGTGATTGTAGAGCTCTAGTTGATCTATTAAATCAACAGACAACTAATAAAAAGATGAATAATCATATCCTGATCAGGTATAAATCTATAAAAAATAAAATGAAAGAATCAATATCACTATAATTTATAAGATCTAAACATAATTTGGCAGATCTTTTAACTAAAGACCTTTCGAAGGCTGTGGTTTTTGAGACATCGAGGGGGATGGAGCTTAAGCCCATATATTAGTCATCAGAGTGGATCCCTTCCATCATGGCAATCCCATGGTTAAGGTTCAATGGAAAACGATCTCTGAGGTGATATCTGGAAGCATCGCTTTAGGAGTCTGTCTCCATCCCATCCCTATGATGTGGTGATGCAGGACCGATTCACATGCAAGTAAATTTTATATGATTAATGATTGTAGTTGATTAGTCTTCCGAAGTAATAGCCTAAGAGGGATTCAGGAAAACTCACAGTAACTCCGCACGCGAAACAGTTCCACAGAAAAGTAAAGAAAAAAGACCGTCGAGGCTAAGAAGCCCTGGTAGATTAGAGGGGGTGTACCTGGCAGGATGATGAGATCGAGATACTGAAGGGGTTGCTCTTCCTGACAGATGCGCCCTGGATGATCAAGCCCCGAGCCCGTAGATCTACGACTAAGTATCCCTGATCTAGATGGCGATCACCTTAAATCCTGGATTCGTGGTTACTGAGGGACCTGCAAGAACACCATCCAAGGTTAAAGAATAAGAGAGAAAAGTTAGATTAGAGACAAAGAAGCAAGAAAGAAGTAGATAATGAGGGGCAGCCAAGAGGCTCTTGGGCGTCCACTAGAGGAAAACAAGGGCGATGACTAGGGTTTCTCTTGGAGACTGGGGTGTTAGCACGCGCAGGAGAATGAAATCAAGAGCACCAGAGAACCAAATAACAAAACTCACAATAACTCAAAATTGGATTGATTGATTAATAATTCAAAGATCCATAATTCGTACAAGAGAGTCTCTTTTATAGAGCAAGAGATTTAGGGCCCAAGTAAATACAGATATGAAAAGAAAAGAGGCACCCACTTTCTTTCTAAAGTGTGGATTAGATTATATGGAAAAAAAACTTTATGCCATACAAATCCCTTTCAAAAAAAGCAATTTATGGGCAATAAAGGACGTCCCTTTGCTACTTCTTTGGGCTAAAATTCTTTCAAATAGAGTTACATGATTTAGGAGATTGAGGCTTATCTTGTTGACCTACTTGCTCTGCTAGGTGGCATGTGAAATGCTTGTGCTGGAGGGTGGCAGGTGTGTGGCTGGCATGTGACTTCTTATGTAGGTGTGGTGCCAACTTGAATTTAGCAGTGCTTGTTTGATCGTGATGGCCTTATCTTTTGCTCCAATATTGATGTCTCCTCTTGTAAGCTGAATGAACTTAATACAATACCAACTGGACTACACACATATAAGACCAATTGGACTGGACTGGACTCAAATTAAACCAAGCTCATAATGAGCTGACTCAATATGACCCAAACCCTAATAATGAGTACCAACTCAAAAGATAGGACTCAAATACCTAAACAAAAATAAAATTAGACCCAAATTAAAATAAAATAAACCTAGTTTCCAACTGAATCAAATCCTACAAACCTAATCAGATATCCACATAGGATTAAGAATCCTCTTCTTGATCCTGGTGCCCACACCAATTCTTCCGGGGTGGGAGGAACTCGATCCCATCGAGTATGGGTCACTCTAGCTCCGGAAACTCTCTAGGAGGTTTGGGTCGAGGCGTTGCAAGTCCTCTTGAGTAATCCATGAATCATCAAATTCGGGATGACCCTGCCATCGGACCAGGTAGCGTTGTTAACTGTAGTTCCGGGTCATAATGGCTTGATCGTCCAGGATATGCTCGATCCACTCTCCTCGCTTAGGTAAAATTGGTGGTTGATACTCCTGGGTAGGTTCTCTCATGAAAGGAGGGCTAGATCCAAAGTACTCACTAGGAATCACTGTCGGCTCCCTATACTCTACTAGGTTTGCAAAATTAAAGGTTGAGCTAATGCCCCAATCCGAGGGCAGATCTAGCACATGGGCATTGGGTCCTACCTTCTTTATTACTTTAAAGGGGCTAGCTCCGCGAGCGTGAAGTTTCTTAACGGTCCTTGGCGGGAATCGTTCAGGCCTAAGCCTAACCATGACAGAATCCCCTACACCAAACTCTTTGGCTTTTCTTTGGGACTTAGCCAGCCTTTTATAAGTTTCATTACTTAGATTTATTTTATGGCTAATGTCCTTATGTAAGTCTCTGATATGCTGTGCAAATGCTTGTGCGGACTCTAAGACTTGTGTATGGAGGGATAAAGGAATTAAATCAAGTGAACGATTAGGCTTGTACCTATGGACTATCTCAAATGAACTCTTGCCCGTAGATATGTTCACTGAGCTATTGTAGGCGAACTCTGCATGAGGTAGCAATAGATCCCATGTCCCTAGGTATTCGCCTACCAGGCACCTAAGAAGGTTTCCTAGACTACGGTTCACCACTTTAGTTTGTCCATCCGTTTGGGGGTGAAAGGCTGTAGAAAATTAAGTTTGGTCCCTAACATATACCATAGCATTTTTCAAAACTAGATGGTGAAGCTAACATCCTTATCAAAAATAATGGTCTTTGGTAGGCCATGGAGCTTGACCATACTATCTAAGAAAAGTCGGGCTATCCTAAATGTGTCAAAGGTTTACGAACAAGGGATGAAGTGTGCCATCTTAGAGAACCTTGTTGACCCAATTGATGATTTTGATGATTAACAAAACTATTTGAGTATAACAATTGAAGGCTCTAATGATTTTGATTAAGTTTTTCAGATTATAAGTCGATTGAATGATCAAATCAGGAGTTAAATCTTGTTCTCGATCGAATCTAATGTCTAGGTAAGATTGCAGACATTAGAGTCGACTCCAGAATCACAAAGCCGACTCCAGTATCTGGCACGAAAGTTAGAGTCAACTCTGAGACTATTAGAGCCGACTCCAACAGAAAAGACAGAACGTTGATTTTTCTGGCCCCGACTTAGAGTCGACTCCGGGTCTGTTAGAGTTGACTCTAGAAAAGTTTCTTGTCGACCCCAGAAAAGTCAGAGACGACTCCAGAATTAACAGATTAAAGTGTTTCGAGTTAGAGCCGACTCCAGAAAAGTTAGAGTCGACTCCAACCCACCTGGAACGAAAAATCAAATTGCCAGATCAGCTCTAACGGTAATATTTCTATTTTACTTTATTTTTAACGGATATATTTTTTGCAAGGTATACTCTAATGGATAGTTTTCTTCCAAAAATGGTTTGAAAGAAATCTATAAAAAGGGAAGACTATCATTCAAAAACAAGAACGGAAAAACAAAGAAGAAAAACGGAAATAGAGAAATCCCAATTCAAAAATCCGAAAAAGAGAGAGCCTGAATCTCAAGAGAAAAAACCTTCTAGCTCAAATCAACTCCACTCCAAAAAGCTCAAGAGGAATCCAAGGCATTCAAATCAAAGTTTTGGTGGATTTCCCAAATTGGAGAAAGAGGATCAGTTTCTTGCTTTTCAATCCTTCTCAACTGCTTCAACTGTGAAGAATCGGAGCTGAGGCTTGATTCAATCTAGCAAGGAGAAGAAGAAAAGAAGAAAATAAGAAAAGCTCAAAAGCCAACCAACTACAAATCAGGCTTTTCTAAACCTTGTTCATTTACTTGATTATTTGCTCATTGAGGAGCTGTGTACTTGAAAAATAATATTTCTTTTGTTTGTGTCTAGTTCAATCTAGGGGATTGAACTAGTGGAGGTAGTCTTACCTCGGTACAAGCTTGGTATAGCTTGTGTTAGGGTTTTTGTGCTGGTCAGCCCGGAAAACCGGCTGGGTTCATTGTGATCCCGGAAAAACAATAAGTTTGAGTTGTGAGCTTGTAAAATAACTCGGCTATAATCAAGGAAGATTATAGTGTGGACCTAAGTGAATCTTGGGAGTGGATGTAGGTGTTGGATACACTGAACCACTATAAAATCTTTGTGTTTGCTGTGTCTCCTTTATCTCTATCTCTATCTCTATCTTATTGATTGTATTTTATTTTTGCATCTACATTCACTTTCACTCACACTAAGCAAACAAATATTTCAAAAGGTTTAAATTTTTTTAAAGAACCCAATTCACCCCCCCCCCCCTCTTGGGTTGTCATCTGGGCCAACAATTGGTATCAGAGCTGGTGCTCATTAGATTTTGATCACACGATCAAGAGCTAAAGATCCAAATGGCAGCTCAAGTTGGATCATTTGCTGAAGGTCATTCTACGAATAGACCTCCACTGTTTAATGGTTCAAATTATTCATATTGGAAAGCTAGAATGAGGATATTCATTCAAGCTTCTGACTATGAACTATGGGGTATTATAATTAATGGATCTAGTACACCCATACATGTTATTGATGGCACTATTGTTCCTAAGCCCGAAAGGGACTGAAATGATAATGATAGGAAGATGGCACAGCTTAACGCTAAAGCCATGAATGTTTTATATTGCTCTTTAGATGCAAATAAATTTAATAGAATCTCCACATGTAATTCCGCAAAGAAGATTTGGGATAGATTAGAGGTTACCCATGAGGGTACTAACCAAGTAAAAGAATCTAAAATTTATATTCTTGTTCATAAATATGAGTTGTTTAGCATGGAACAATCTAAAACCATTGCATGCATGTATACTAGATTTACAGATATTGTAAATGGTTTAAAAAGTCTTGGTAAGACATATACTAACTCAGAACTTGTTCAAAAAATTCTTAGGTCACTACCAAGATCATGGGAAGCCAAAATGACAGCAATCCAAGAAGCAAAGGACCTCAACACTCTGTCCTTAGAGGAGCTTCTAGGATCACTTATGACCCATGAGTTGATAATGAAGCAGCACGTAGAGGAGGACACAAAGAAGAAGAAAGTGATTGCCCTCAAAGCTGCAAAAGAAGAAGAGAGCAGCAGCGATGATGATGATGATGATGATGATGAAGAGACTGCTCTCTTAGCTAAAAAGTTTAAAAGATTCATGAGGAGAAAGAAACCCTTCCACAAGAAGAAATTTGGAGCAAAGTGGGAAGGAGAAAAGGATAAGAACAAGGACAAGGACAAAGAAAAAGAGAAAGACCCCTTGACTTGCTATGAGTGTAATAAACCGGGGCACTTTAGGAATGAATGTCCTAAATTAAAGAAAGCCTACAAAAAGAAAAAGAAGGCTTATGTGGCGACTTGGAGTGATAGCGAAGAATCTTCTTCCGAAGAAGAAGAACAAAAGGAAGTCGCAAATGTATGTTTTATGGCGGACGACAACGATGAGGTAAGTTCTGATAACCCTTGCGATGAGTTTGCATTTGATGAATTATTTGATGCTTTTAATAAACTTGTCGGCGATTTCAAGGTTTTGAAAAAGAAATACAAGCTTTTGAAAAATAAAAATTCAACTTTCATTAAAGAAAAGGAAGATCTTAATAATGAAGTTAAGAAACTTAAATCTGAAAATGAAATTTTGGTAAAAGAAAAAGAATTAATTTTAATGAAAATGATAAACTAAGGAAAGAGGTTGAAAAATATAAGAACATAGTTGATAAGTTTACCTTAAGCTCAACTAAATTGAACATGTTATTAAATAGTCAAAAAGCAGTTTTTGACAAAGCCGGATTAGGGTATAACACTTTTAGAAAATAAAAATCACTGAAAAATATTTTTGTGCATGCTGGCCAAAGTAATTTTACATGCTTTAAATGTAATCAAAAAGGACATAAATCTTATGAATGTAAAATTCTAAAACCTAATAAAAACTTAAATATTAAAGGAAAGAAAATATGGGTTCCAAAAGGAACAGTTTTTATTGCTACTAACCATGAAGGACCCAAGAAAGCTTGGGTACCTAAACATAAGACTTGATCATCTTTGCAGGAGTGTCTTGTGGCCAAAAGATCAAAGCGAAAGTGGTATCTTGATGGCGGCTGCTCAAGGCACATGACGGGTGACAAAGATCAATTCATCACCCTGAAAGCAAAAGAGGAGAAGTAGTTACATTTGGGGATAATGGCAAAGGCCAAATCTTGGGGCTTGGTAATATTCAAATAACTCCCTCCACATATATTGAAAATGTCTTATATGTTGATGGTTTGAAACATAATTTAATTAGCATTAGTCAATTATGTGACAAAGGTTTTAAAGTATCATTTGAATCTTCTATATGCACAGTTGCTAATCCCATTGATAATAGCATTGTTTTTATTGGAAATAGAAATGGCAATGTATACTTGATTGACATAGACAATTTGTCTACTAATAATCATTGCTTAGTTGCTAATAATGCTAATATGAATGAGATTGGTTGGTTGTGGCATCGAAGATTAGGTCACGCAAGCACATACCTGATTTCAAAACTAATTAGAATGGATTTAGTAAAAGGACTACCTAAAATAGATTTTGAAAATAATAAAATATGTGATGCATGTCAGTTTGGAAAACAAACGAGAAGTTCTTTTAAATCTAAAAATGTTGTTTCAACTTCTAGGCCATTAGAGCTACTTCACATGGACCTTTTTGGACCAACTAGAACCACAAGTCTAGGAGGAAAGAAATATGGTCTTGTGATAGTAGATGATTACTCTAGATTCACTTGGGTAATGTTTTTAGCTCACAAAGATGAGACTTTCTCGATATTCCTGAAATTCTTCAAGAAAGTAACAAATGAGAAAAATACTACCATAGTGTCTCTAAGAAGTGATCATGGAACTGAATTTGAAAATCACTTATTTGAAAGTTTTTGCAATGAAAATGGTATTAATCATAATTTTTCTGCACCAAGAACCTCTCAACAAAATGGAGTAGTTGAAAGGAAAAATAGAACTCTAGAAGACATGGCCCGTACCATGCTATGTGAAAGTAAACTCCCGAAATACTTTTGGGCGGAAGCTATTAACACAGCATGTTACATCCTAAATAGAGCATTAATAAGACCTATTTTAAAGAAAATACCTTATGAATTATGGCATGATAGAAAACCCAACATTAAATATTTTCATGCATTTGGTTGTAAATGTTTTATTCATAATAATGGTAAAAATAACTTAGGTAAATTTGATGCAAAATCTGATGAAGGAATATTCTTAGGTTATTCAACAACTAGTAAAGCATATAGAGTGTTCAATAAAGGAAGTTTAATTGTTGAAGAATCTATTCATGTAGTTTTTGATGAATCTTTAGCATCAAGTTCCAAAAGGATTGATGATGAGGAAGATACAAACATTCTCGAAAACAATCTTGAAAAACTTAATATTGATGTATCTTCAGATCATGAACAAGAAGCTAAAGATAATGATTCACCTAATGCTGATGTTATTAATACTAATCATAATGATGTAGATCCACCAAGAGATTGGAGATACGCTTATAGTCATCCCAAGGAATTGATTATAGGTGATCCATCTCAAGGAATAAGAACTAGATCATCTATGAGAAATATTAGTAATCACCTTGCATTTGTTTCTCAAATTGAACCTAAAACCATTGAAGAAGCTGAAAAAGATAATAATTGGATGTTAGCTATGCAAGAAGAATTAAACCAATTCACTAGAAATAATGTATGGACATTAGTGAAAGACCTAAAGATCATTCTGTTATAGGATCAAAATGGGTTTTTAGAAATAAACTAGATGAAAATGGCATAGTAATTAGAAACAAAGCTAGATTAGTTGCAAAAGGATATAATCAAGAAGAAGGTATTGATTTTGATGAAACCTTTGCACCTGTAGCTAGATTAGAAGCCATTAGGCTATTACTTGCATTTGCATGTCACATGAACTTTAATTTATTTCAAATGGATGTTAAAAGTACATTTTTAAATGGATTAATAAATGAAGAAGTATTTGTTGAACAACCACCTGGGATTTGAAGATCATGAATTTCCAAATCACGTTTTTAAATTGCACAAAGCTTTATATGGTTTGAAACAAGCACCTAGAGCTTGGTATGATAGACTAAGTAAATTTTTGATTGAAAATGATTTTACAAGAGGAAATGTTGATAAAACATTGTTTTTGAAAAGAAAAGATAAAGATTTACTTGTAGTTCAAATTTATGTTGATGACATTGTATTTGGTGCTACTAACAATCTTCTATGTCAAGAGTTTGCTAAGTTAATGCAGGGAGAATTTGAAATGAGCATGATGGGAGAACTCAATTTCTTCCTTGGACTCCAAATCAAACAAAGCAAAGAGGGAATCTTTATCAACCAAACAAAGTACACAAGAGAAATTCTAAAGAAGTTTGGTATGGAATCAATCAAACCCCTCGGAACACCAATGAGTCCTTCATGCAAGCTGGACAAAGATGAAGAAGGTAAGAAGGTTGATCAAAAATATTATCGAGGTATAATCGGATCCCTACTTTACTTAACTGCAAGTAGACCAGACATAATGTTTGTTGTTTGCTTATGTGCTAGATTTCAGTCTGAACCTAAAGAATCACATTTAATTGCTGTTAAAAGAATTCTTAGATACCTTAGTGGAACAAAAAATGTAGGTTTATGGTATTCTAGAGACTCAACATTAAATCTGATTGCTTATTCTGATTCTGATTATGCTGGATGTAAGTTAGATAGAAAAAGCACAAGTGGTGCATGCCAATTTTTAGGAAGTAACTTAATCTCATGGTTTAGCAAAAAGCAAAATTCGGTTGCATTATCTACTGCTGAAGCAGAATATGTTGCAGCTGGAAGTTGCTGTGCTCAAATCCTATGGATTAAGAGACAACTTGAAGACTATGGTATCACACTTGATAAGACACCTATAAGATGTGATAATACAAGTGCAATCAATCTAACTAAAAATCCAATTCAACACTCAAGAACAAAGCATATTGAAATTAGATATCACTTTATAAGAGAACATGTTGCCAATAATGAAATTTGTCTTGATTATGTGAATACTGAAGAACAACTGGCAGATATATTTACAAAACCCTTAAGTGAAGAGAGATTTTGTTATCTTAGAGGAGAATTAGGAGTTTGTGATCCTTTGGAATAATTTTCTGAAACTCTTAAGAACAACTATCTAGATTTCATCAATTTCTTGAAAAATCTCGATATTCAATAAGGAAATCTATCTAGATCTTGATTCATTGTTTCCCCAATTGCTAAGGAACATTTATCTAGAGTTTGATGATTAATTTGAATAGTTTCAGATCCTTGAAACTTAATTTTTTATCTCTGAAACTGTTAGAGTCGACTCTAACAGTTTGTGGAGTCGACACCTTAGTTTTTGATGTTCTGTCTAAGCAATTAGAGCCGACTCCGGCTTTTGTAGAGCCGACTCTAATTCGAGCGCTGACAGACTTTCTGGTTCGGAGCCGACACCCAGTTTTCGGAGTCGACTCTAGGTCGAACTAGGTCAAAAATAAAAAGGCGGAGTCGACCCCAAATCATTTTATCCGTCTCCCAAAACCCCTCCAAGGAGTTCCAAAGCCTTTCCAACCTCCCCAATCTTCTCAAAACCTTTGATTACACATTCCAATCAACTCAATGGCACCCAAGAGGCGCGGTTTCATCGGAGGAGCGTCCGTTCCCACGAGGCGACGCATGATTCGGAGGCAACCCTCGCCATCCTCCTCTTCGGCCACTCAAGAAGATTCCCCTCCTTCACCCTCTTCACCCAAAGTAGATCAACTAGCCGGTAAGACTATCACAACTGGAAGGAAGGTCAACTTTGATTTCTTTGAGTCGGAGGGCTTCTCAATAGGAAGATGTTTAAAAGAAATGGGATGGAAAAAGATTTGTTCATTAGATATCCCCACTTATCCTGCCCTAGTGAGAGAATTTTACAATGATTTGAGTAGAGGAGAAGGCGGTTTAGTCAGTATTGTAAGAGGAACTAGAGTTGTAATAACTGCTGAAATCCTTGGAAATCTGTTGGAAATGCCCACAATTGGTATTATGGAATATCAGCATGATGATAGAAGTGGTGCATTGTCAAGAATGTTAGGGAGGGATGTAACCGAGTTTGAGGAAATTCTTGCTAATCAATTAAATCTGGAGCTCAGGTTACTACACAACATATGTGGAAGAACTTTATTCCCCAAAATTGGTAGATTTGAGTACGTCTCGGAGCGAGACATTCTTTTGATGGATTGTATTATAACTGGAAGGCCAGTCAACCTAGCTGGCATGATGATTGGTTATATGGCAGAGGCTGCTACAAAGAAAAGATCTACACTACCATATGGTATGATTCTGACATTGATCTTTAGAAGCCAAGGTGTGCTAATTATGGATAATGAACCCCTAAGGAAATTAAGGCACACTGACTATTATAGTATTTCTACTATTCATCGGATGGGCTTCAAGAAGTTAAATGGTATCTGGATGAAAGGAGGACGAGAAGAAAGAGCTGAGAGAGATAGAACTGAAGAGGCCAGAGTAGAAGATATCCCTGGACCATCCACTGCGGGACCATCAGTCCCTGATCCATTTATTGCGGGACCATCTACAGCTGGACCTTCAGAAGCTGGACCGAGCACAGTTCCCTCTCCTCCACATCTGTCTGTTACTCTTCTGGGAGATTCTCTGATGAGCAGATTGGTCAGTTGAGAGCCTTGCTTGCTGAATATGATAGTCAGAGATCTCATGAGATTAATCAATTAAAAGAAGACTTCAATCAGCTAAAAGAAGAACTTAACTCGAGACTTGACATGATTTCCTTTTCCATAAGCAATTCTGTTGAATCCTTTGGTGCTGAACTTCACAAAATCTTTGAAAGATGGAAGGCATTGCTGATGGCTCGGGATCTTATGTTCATGCAACTGGTCAACTGAAGAAGGACATTGACCTTGCAGTCTCACAGATTGAAGCTTGTCTTGAAAATTTTAAGAAATCTCAAAAAGATGATGTAATGGAAATCATAGGTCACTTGAAGAAAATTGTATTCAAACATATCTGACTTTGATTTTGATACTCTTTTGTATCTTAGGTTCTCCAGGTTTACTTTATCTTGATAGTTTGTATTTAGGAATTTACTTGAATCAACTTATGTAATATTTCTTACTTATGTAATGCAATTACACATTTTCAAATCTGTCTATGATTGACTGCTTGAATCCCTATGTCTTATTGAACCAATAATTTTTCTCTAATAACTTTCTTTATCTAATACTCTCCTTATTGCTGATAACAAAAAAGGGGGAGAGATGGTTGAATATGCAAAAAAAAGACTTGAAATTTTAATGAGAGATGGTTGAATATGCAAAAAGAAAGAAAGAAAGGGGGAGAAATGATTGTTTATGCAAAAAGAAAGAGACTTGAAATTTTAATCAGTTCAATTAAAATTGATTTTTATATCTAGGGGGAGCTATTCAATGCAGGGGGAGCTTAACAACAAGCTTAATTGCAATTTTCTGTACATTTAGTTTAAATATTCATAATTGATGGCTTATATAGAACTCATGCATAATTTTAAAAGTTCACTTTGAATATTGGCATCAAATCCTTCATTAAAAATGTTTTAAGCTTTAAAATGACTATAATCTTTAGTTCGAATGAATTTTTTGAATGCATATACTCAAAGTTTTTGTTATCATCAAAAAGGGGAGATTGTTGACCCAATTGATGATTTTGATGATTAACAAAACTATTTGAGTATAACAATTAAAGGCTCTAATGATTTTGATTAAGTTTTTCAGATTATAAGTCGATTGAATGATCAAAATCAGGAGTTAAATCTTATTCTGGATCGAATCTAATGTCTAGGTAAGATTGCAGACATTAGAGTCGACTCCGAGAATCACAGAGCCGACTCCAGTATCTGGCATGGAAGTTAGAGTCGACTCCGAGACTGTTAGAGCCGACTCCAACAGAAAAGACAGAACGTTGATTTTTCTGGCCCGACTTAGAGTCGACTTCGGATCTGTTAGAGTCGACTCAGAAAAGTTTCTTGTCGACCCCAGAAAAGTCAGAGACGACTCCAGAATTAACGGATTAAAGTGTTTCGAGTTAGAGCCGACTCCAGAAAAGTTAGAGTCGACTCCAACCCACTGGAATGAAAAATCAAATTGCCAGACAGCTCTAACGGTAATATTTCTATTTTACTTTATTTCTAACGGATATATTTTGTTGCAAGGTACACTCCAACGGATAGTTTTCTTCCAAAAATGGTTTGAAAGAAATCTATAAAAAGGGAAGACTATCATTCAAAAACAAGAACGGAAAAACAAAGAAGAAAAACGGAAATAGAGAAATCCCAATTCAAAAATCCGAAAAAGAGAGAGCCTGAATCTCAAGAGAAAAAACCTTCTAGCTCAAATCACTCCACTCCAAAAGGCTCAAGAGGAATCCAAGGCATTCAAATCAAAGTTTTGGTGGATTTTCCAAATTGGAGAAAGAGGATCAGTTTCTTGCTTTTCAATCCTTCTCAACTGCTTCAACTGTGAAGAATCGGAGCTGAGGCTTGATTCAATCTAGCAAGGAGAAGAAGAAAAGAAGAAAAGAAGAAAAGCTCAAAAGCCACCAACTACAAATCAGGCTTTTCTAAACCTTGTTCATTTACTTGATTATTTGCTCATTGAGGAGCTGTGAACTTGAAAAACAATATTTCTTTTGTTTGTGTCTAGTTCAATCTGGGGGATTGATCTAGTGGAGGTAGTCTTACCTCGGTACAAGCTTGGTATAGCTTGTGTTAGGGTTTTTGTGCTAGTGAGCCCGAAAAATCGGCTGGGTTCGTTATGATCCCGGGAAAACAACAAGTTTGAGTTGTGAGCTTGTAAAACAACTTGGCTGTAATCAAGGAAGATTATAGTGTGGACCCAAGTGAATCTTGGGAGTGGACGTAGGTGTTGGATACACCGAACCACTATAAAATCTTTGTGTTTATCGTGTCTCCTTTATCTCTATCTCTATCTCTATCTTATTGATTGTATTTTGTTTTTGCATCTGCATTCACTTTCACTCACACTAAGCAAACAAATATTTCAAAAGGTTTAAATTTTTTTAAAGAACCCAATTCCCCCCCCCCCCCCCCTCTTGGGTTGTCATCTGGGCCAACAAACCTATCGACCACTACAAAGATAGAGGCATGCTTCTTCTGGGTCTTAGGTAATCCTAGAATGAAGTCCATACTGAGGTCTTGCCAAGGACGATCAGGCACTGGCAAAGGAGTATATAGACCGGTGTTCTACTTTTGCTGTTTTGCAACAGCACAAGTTCGACATCGAGCTACTATCAAGGCAACGAGCCTTTTTGATCCTGGCTAGTAAAATTGATCCTCTATTGCTAGGATAGTCTTATCTCTTCCAAATGACCAGCTAATCCCCCAATGTGCATTTTCCAGACTAGGAACTCTTTAAGTGACATCCTAGGGATACAAAGTCTATTACCCCTAAAAAGGTAACCATCCTAGATGGTATAATCTCCACTGGTACTGGATGGTCCTAGCCGAAGGATCCTATGAATTTCACCAAAGTTAGGGTAAATCTCATACTCATCTTTTATCCGGTTGAACTCTATAACTTCGGTGCTAACAGTACTCAACAATAAAGACTTACGGCTTAGGGCGTCTGCTACATTATTTTTTACCCCGGCACAGTGTTTCAGGACAAAAGTGTATGCCTAAATGTATTCAACCCATTTGTCATGCCTAGAATTGAGCTTCTTTTGGGAGTTCAGAAATCGGAGTGCCTCATGATCAGAAAATAAAACAAACTCCTATGGCAGCAAGTAATATCTCCAATACTTAAGGGCTTGTACTACCGCATAGAATTCCTTATCATAGGTGGAATATTTAAGTTTAGCTTCATTTAGTTTTTTACTAAAGAAAGCTATGGGGTGATTTTCTTGGCTTAACACTCCACCTATGCCTACTCCTGACGTGTCGCACGCAACCTCAAACACCTTAGAAAAGTCTGGAAGTCTAAGTACGGGTGCATGAGTCATCCTATCCTTAAGCTCTAGGAAGGCCTTATTAGCTTACTTAGTCCACTCGAAATTACCATTCATAATACAATCAGTGATGGGTGCGACGATGGTGCTAAATCCCCTGATGAATCTCTTGTAAAAGGTTGCTAAGCCATGGAAGCTGCGGACATCGTGGACATTCATGGGTACTGGCCACTCTACAATCAACCTAACCTTTTCAGGATCCGCTGAGATACTTTCTAGGGTTCAACAAAACCTAGAAAGATAACCCTATGCATCATGAAATCATACTTCTTAAGGTTTGCATAAAGGCTATTCTCTCTAAGGGTCTGACAGATTAATCTGAGATGGTTAAGATGGTCCTCTTTGGTCTTGCTATAAATTAATATATCATCAAAATAGACCATTAAGAATTTTTTTGTGTACTATTTTAGGATCTGGGTCATGATTCTCATGAATGTACTGGGTGCGTTTAAAGCCCAAAAGGCATCACGACCCATTCAAACATATCATCTCTAGTCTTAAATGTAGTCTTCTACTTATCCCCTGGTCTAATTCTAACCTGATGGTAACCACTTTTAAAGTCTATCTTGGAAAAGATGGTGGTACCCTCCATCATGTCTAACATATCATCTAATCTGGGGATAGGAAACCTATATTTGATAGTGATTTTGTTGATGGCCCTACTATCCACACACATTCTTCAGGTACCATCCTTCTTATGGGTTAAGAGTGCAGGAACTGCACAAGGGCTTAAGCTCTCCCTAATGAATCCTTTCCTAAGTAATTCTTCCACTTGTTTCTATAGTTCTTGATGCTCAGTAGGGTTCATCCTATAATGGAGAAGGTTTGGGAAGGTGGATCCTGGGATAAGGTCAATGGCGTGTTGGATGTCTCTCAGGGGTGGTAACTGATCAGGTAACTCTTCAGGGAAGACATCCTTAAATTCCTCTATGGTCTCAATTACTTCAGTGGGTTGTTCCTTTTGGATTGATTCATGGATCTCTTTAGTGATCAAAATCTAAATAGAGTTACCCTCAGTGATGTTCTTTTCTAATTCCTTAGCTTTAATCAGATTAACTCTTGGCTTGCTATCCTTAAGGCTACTAGATCCTTTCTTGATTGGGTCCCCAGGTGGAACTAGATGTATTACATACTTGTTTCCATTATATTTAAAAGAGCAGATGTTAGATCGACCAAACAAGGTAGCATCGTGATCGTAAAGCCAAGGTCAACCTAATATAATACTACTAACACCCATAGGAATTACGTCACACTCGATCTTTTCTTCATAATTTTGCAATTTGATTAGTATTTGGCATCTAGACTTGATTGGGATAGAGATGAAATCTACCCAGGAGACCTTATAGGGACTAGGATGAGGAACTGTGGTCAATCCTAATAATTTAACTGTATTGGCAGAAACGACATTGACACAACTCCCGCTATCAACTATTATCTTGAGCACCTTATCCCCTATCTTAACAAAAGTCTGTAGGATGTTAGTCCTACGCCAATCTTCCTGGTCCTTAGTTTGAGTCTGGGTCAAGATACATCTAACCACTCCTAGTAGATCTTCAAAATCAAATGTTTCCTCCTCTCCATCGTACTCATCTATCAATGGGTATCAGCCTCATAGGCCTCTCCCTCAGGCTCAATAAGGGGCTCGGATTCAGTCTCAGGTAACTCATCTATATAAAGGGATCTGACTCGGTACTGGCTGATTATATGTCCTGGTTTATTGTATCTAAAGCATTTGATCTGGGGGTTGAGATTTTTCTGGACCTTTACATATTTGCCCTTATCCTCTCTCTGGGGTATAGGGGTACTATTCTGGGGTCCACTCAACTCGGTTCGGCTTGTACTAGGTTAGCTAGTGTTGGGTCGACTCGGGTAAGTCTGGCGGGGGTCTGAGTATTGGGTAGGTCTAGGATGACTAAAATAGGCCTAGATAGATCCTGAATATGGGCTAGGGCTCTTGGGAGCCTCTGATCTACGATAGGGTGGCCCTCTCTGAAAACGTTTATAATCCCTAGCAACTTGGTAAGCTTCATCTAAATCGTGCACCCTTCTCAGGTAGAGTTCTCTTTGAATATCTTCTCTCAGGCCATACCTAAACTTGGATAGGGTGACTTCCTCAGACTGAACGATATTACACCTCATAGTATACTCTTGGAATGTAGCAATGTATTCATTCACAGTTTTGCTACCCTAAATTAATCCCTACCATTGGTCAAATAAGCTCTGGTCATACGATGTGGGGACATAATTGGATCGAAGTCTAGCCTTCATGGCACGCCAGGTAACTATGGGGTCCTTACCCTCTAGTGCTTCCCTTCGCTCTATAGTGGCCCAGTATAACCTAGCCTATCGTACTAACTTGAGTTTGGCAAATCTAAACTTACGCTCCTCAGACATGTCATACCAGTCAAAGTATTGGTCCATCTCTTCCTTCCAATCTAGGTAGTCCTTAGGGTCCATAGAGCCATCGAAAGTAGGTGCTTCAAGTCTGACACTTCTAAGGGCTCTTTCTTCTTGGTCTACTGCCTCATGATTGGGTCTCCTAGGGAGGACATCTAGGACTGGATCAGGTCGAGATGGTCTCCTAGGCCCATCCCCAAAGTGAGGATCGTGGTGTGGAGGTCCCCTAAGGTTTGGCCTTATGTAGAAGTCAGGCTGATGGGCTCTCCTAAGATGATGTGGGGTCTCATGATCAGATTCAGTGTGGTCCTTACGGTCTTCTTCTAGGATGCCTAACCTAGTTTCGACTTGATCAAACCTGGATCCTAATCTAGCCTCAGATTGCTTGATGTCTTGGTTCATTCGGGCTAGTTGTTCAGTGATGATCCTCAAGTGATCCTCAATGTTTTGATTAGCCATGGGTTTAGCCTGTAATGAAGGTGGTGACGGATGAAAAGATGCTCCTGATCTAGTGCACATGTAATCACAATCAAGCACACAAGACTCAGACTGACTCGGACTATAGAATGATAGATCTAGTCATTCAGAGTAAAGGATTTGGCTTAATGCAAGCCAATCTAATAGTAACTCTTCAATTGGCCAGTTGGGACAGGTGGAAGGGGGGGAGGCTTATCCCATAAATTGAAGATGCCTAATTAGAATAACCCCAACACTCCGCTTAAGTCGTTTGATATTTAACCTTCCTTCTAGACACCAATTTCAGAGCACATGCTAGATTGATTTGTATTAGTCTCCTTCAGTACACTAGATCGACTGTTGGTGTCCCTAGCCCTTTAGGGCAAATGTCAATTAAGTTGCTACTCAGTTTTAGATTAAAGGCTTGGGATCGGAATGCACAAATGGTTGTTTTGGGCCAAGGAAGGGGTCTCAATCCCTCCTTATCTGACATCAATAAGAGCCCGTAAGAGTAATTTAATGCAGATAAATGACATGCAAAATACAAACCCTAATCCAGAAATCTATAAATAGCAATAAATCTTTAAAAAAAATTTACAGATCAAATTAAATTTTTAGAAAATAATAAAATTCTAATTTCACCATTAGGTAATAATTCTAATTTCATTAATTTTGTAATGAATTAAAATTCACATGTCCTAATCTATCATGCCATAGACAAGAAGAGTCAACCATATAAGCAGAAGAAGAAGCTTTATTTATTTCAAAGTTTCTGTGTACAGTCATTACATTCACCTTGAATAATTCATTATTCGAGTAACCCCTACCAATAAATATCCCCCCCTTAGTGAGTACAAATTTATCAGACTCAAAGACCATCCTAAAGCCATGTTTGCTTAGGAGGGAGCCTGATATAAGATTCTTCCGGATGTTAGGGACATATAGCATATCATTCAATAGAAGCTCCTTGCCAGATATCATCTTCATAACGATGCGGCCAAGTCCTTCTATCTTGGATGTAGCGGAGTTACCCATGACCAAATTTCTACCATTAATAGGAGTATATGATGAGAACATACTCTTATCAGAGCAGACATGTCTGGTAGCTCCAGTGTCGATGTACCATTCATTTGCTTTGTCAACCATGTTTGCTTCAAATACAACAGCTGACAGCATCATCTCAGATACCTCTTTGAGTAGGGTTTCAGTAATATTGACCTCTTTCCTTTCTTTATCCTTGAAATGGTAGTCCTTGGATTTGTGTCCTTGCTTTCCACAAACAAAGCACTTTCCCTTGAATTTATATTTCTTAGGATTGCCCTTCTTCTATTTAAAGCCTTCGCCTAGAAACTTGTGTTTCTTTCTTCCTTCTATGAGGTTGGCCTTTGGCTCAGTAGGTTGTTCTCCTGTCTTCTTGTTTTGGCTCTTATTATCCTCCTTGATCCTCAGGCGGACAATTAGGTCTTCAAGTCCCATCTCCTTCCGCTTATGATTCAGGTAGTTCTTGAAGTCCTTCCATAGTGGTGGTAGCTTCTCTATGATAGCAGCTACCTAGAATGACTCACTGAGAGACATTCTCTCTGCATGTATCTCATGCAGGATGATCTGGAGCTCTTAGACTTGCTCCATAACAGTTTTGTGGTCGACCATTTTGTAGTCTAGGAACCTTCCAACCATAAACTTCTTGTATCCAGCATCCTCTGTCTTGTACTTTTTATCCAGGGATGTCCATAACTCCTTGGCAGTAGCAATACTGTTGTACACATTGTACAGGGTATTGTCCAGACCATTCAGGATATAGTTCTTGCAAAGGAAGTCTGAGTGCTTCCATGCCCGCATCAATGACTTGCTTGTCGGTCTCCCCTTCCTTCAGGACAGGCGGATCTGCATTCAGCACTCTGACCAGGTTCAGAGTTATGATCTCTCCTTCTTTCAGGACAGGCGGATCTGCATTCAGCACTCTGACCAGGTTCAGAGTTGTGAGGTAGAACAGCATCTTCTGTTGCCACCTCTTGAAGTCCGTGCCAGAGAATTTCTTCGGTCTCTCGGCTTGAACTGATGTCGTTATAGTAGCCATCTGCAGCAGCACTTTGGTAGTACAAAAAATTGTCTTAAGATTGTTGGTGGGTGTATGTTGGCAGATGGTGGCTACCTAATGAAAGTGCAAAGTGCAAAGTGCAAAATACACCTACAAAGCGTCCATTGCACCCTTCACACACGCGCGTGCGCGTGCGCGAGGGTGATGCTGACGCATCACCCTCAAGCTCTCCACTTATGGTGAGCCTAAGGAACTTAAGCTTCAAGGAAGTGGTTTCCATATAAGTGAACCTTCTTTTCTTGTTCTTTCTGATATGGGACTAAATGTTCCCGCAATTTCTCATTCACACACTAAAGGGCGGTGATGGGCTTTCAAGGGCCATTAGGGTATTTAGGTGTATTTTGGCCCATTACCCAACAAGTATTCATATGATCTACGTACGTTACAATTTTTTGAAGATTAGTTTTTACTTGAATGACTAGAGAGACAAAGAGATAAGAATTGTTTCTTAAGAATAAGTCAAACTGTGCAAATAATATGAAGGCACACTATCATGGCAAGAAAAATATTTATTAGCATTTTGTTGATATCGGAAAGTAATTGGTTTTCTTTGTCAGCATTTTATTGATATTGGAAAGGAATTGGTTTTTTATGTATCACTCATCTTGCTTTAGATTCTTAACTTGTTTTTTATTAGAGTCTTTTACATGATCCTGCAAATGTAAGAATGCATGATCAATGAATCCCAAAATTTTGCAAGATCAAAGAAATGGAAGAAATTGAGATTAATGAAGTAGATAATTGTAGTTATCTAATCTAAGAGCGCTCGGATGAGTGATATTAGAGATAATAAAGGTATGACTAGAGTTTTTGGAAGATAGTAAAGGCCATTGAGATGTTTGTAAGTTAGAAGAACTATAGGGACAAAATGGTGTTATAACGAAAAAACTGGCTATTGATAAAGAGAAGTATTGGTAGGCACTAATCGACCTACTCTAATATTATAAAAGGTTTGATGAAGAGATTTTATTGATCCATTTATTGTTATATATTTTTGTAATTATACAACATAATCATAATCCTAAGATTCATTGAATTGAATAAAATGAAAAAATATATAATGCTATAGTTGTTGTGCAAAAGTGAAGGAAAATATGATCATGATTTATCATACAAAGATGTAAAGATATCAAGATAATTGAAGAAATAAATAAGACTGAGCAAATAGATATTTGGCATTCCATGGTATAATAGCATTTGCATGCTATAATGGTATATTCCATGGTCACCATCCCATGCTATAATAATGCATTTCACTGTGCCTAATAATATATTCCTTATCAAAGACTGGCATTCCATATTAAACCAATTTTTAAAATTTAAATTCAAATGTAAAGCCAAATATCAATTACTTTAGATGTAAATTACATTTATTATCCACATCCTAATTAAGAAGGTTGTAATTACTTGTTTTATTTAAACCACAAAAATCATAATCATGGTATATGCATCCTAGCAAATTTCTTACATTTTTTTATATCTTTTGCAATCTATATTAATTTGGGATCACCAAGCAAGCTTCACCTCATCACTCTCCACACATCCAGACTAAATCCCTCATCCTTATAGTAATAATAGCTCCAAAATCACTTGTTCATGCACTACCTCCTAGTGGATCCAATAATGCCATTAGATCGAATCCATATATCTTCGGCTTGACTTTATGCAAATAATATTTTAATATTTTATGTAAAAATTTAGATGTAATATATATTTAATTAATATTTATTTTAATAATACTCATCAATAGTTTAATATTTATTAATATTTTAATAAACATTTAATATTCATATTCATATTTGTATTTATTTAAACATTAATTATTATTTTATGTAATTATTAATAATATATTTAATAGATATTATAATTATCAATATTTAATTAATAATATTTTATGTAACCATAAAATAAAAAAAAATCATAAATATTAGAAAAATTTTACCTAATTTTATATTTCATAAATTTTTTTATTAATTATAAATAAATTTATTTTATAAAATATTTATAAAAAATAAAAATAATGAAATTTTAATATGATGCATAAAATAAATATTTATGTAATATATATTTAAATAAATAAATTTAATAAATACATAAAGACATGTGAGAGGCAGTGCAGTGTCCAGGTTAGCTAGGCGACTTGAGCTAGCAAGGCGCAGACTCTTCAGATAGAACAGATTGGAGGTTGGGGACCTAGTAAGAAAAGTAGAGCAGGTAGAAGCTGAGATTGTTACTCTTTAGACCTTAGAGGATCGGGAAGACTGTCTCCATGATACCGACCTCACAGCTCTCTGAGCTAAGTTAGCCGTCCATCATTCTCTTTTACAGTAGCATGAGATTTATTGGAGGCAAAGGTCTTGGATTCAGTGGATTCACAATAGGGATCGTAACACCAAATTTTTCACCATGCTACCTTGAAGCAATGTGCTGCTAACAGGATTCGGTGACTTGTTGATGAGGAGGAGCATTCCCAAGAAGATATTTGCATCGTTAGGGAACAGCTATTTCACTTCTTTCAATCCAAATGGTCGAAGCACACTGGCGATGGGTTTCCTGTCCATTTGGTTCCGAATACTAAGAAGGTCTCTGAACATGAGAGTAACCTTCTAATCAGACCTATTACAACAGATGAGATATGGCTGGCTTTATGGGATCTTAGGCCTAACAAGGCCTCTGGACCTGACTGGTTTCAGCCTTTCTTCTTTCGATAATATTATGGGTTAAGATGTTGTGCAGGCTATCCAGTTGGCCTTTCTATCCAAATCCATTCCTACAGAGTGAAATCGGACACTTATCACTCTTATACCCAAACGCTCAGATGCTTCTACCCCTCTACATATTGGCCTATCAGCCTTTGCACTACCTTGTATAAGGTTTGTGCCCGTCTCTTAGTTATCCATCTGTGAAGTGTGATACCTCACCTTATTTCAATAGAATAGGGTGCCTTTATCAGAGGGAAAAACATTTCGGATAATATCCTCATAGCCTAGGAATTTTGCATGATCTCCATATATCCTTTTGCCGACATTGTCTCATGGCTGTTAAGCTAGATATGGAACGTGCTTATGATAGATTAAGCTGGGCATTCCTGCACCGAACTCTTCTGGAATTTGGGTTTGATGGACTCTTCATTGACTGGATCATAGCTTGCATTCATAGGCCATCCTTCTCTCTAATCATTAATGGTAGCCAGACTGACTTCTTCAACTCTGTTGTGGGCCTGCGTCAGGGATGCCCCCTATCCCCCTTTCTATTTATCTTTGCGGCTGATGATCTATCTCATGTGCTCTACCAGACACAGTATGATCTTCGCATTGCTCCCTTCATGGCGGGCCCGCAAAAGCCATCGGTCTCTCATCTTCTATTTGCTGATGACTGCATCTTGCTGGGTCAAGCTAATGTTCATAATGCGATCGCCTTTGCTTCCATTATTCAGCACTACTGTCAGGCCTTTGGTCAGAAGGTCAATCTACACAAGTGTATGATCTATTTCAGTCTGAAGGCTACTGGTATAAGTAGGAAAGCCATCAGCCAAACCTTGGGTATCACTAGCCAGGCTGATCGTCTATCATACCTAGAGATCCCTATCATGAAAAGACAGCCACGAAGTAGTGATTACAGAGAGATTGAGCGTCGGATTCATGACCGCATTGATGGTTGGCAGGTCACTGGGTTATCTATGATGGCAATGATCACCCTTTTGTGGTCAGTTCTTACTTTCCTTTCTCTTTATCTTCTATCCAATGCTGCTATCCCGATTATTTGTCTGAGAAGGATAGAAAGATGTTTCGGACTTCCTCTGGGCCTCTATGCAGGATGGCCATGGTACTTATTTGCAGGCATGGAAAACGGTTTGCATGTCAACTTTTGAAGGTGGCCTAGAAATTTAGTCACTGACCATTAAGAGAGAGGCTCTGATCAGTAGATACGCTATGCGATTCCTTCTTGATCCGCACTACTTCTGGAGCTCTTTTATGCGTGCTAGATATGGTGACTGTACTCCTACTATGAATTCCCAGTCCTTCCGTGGCTATTCTTTCTTTTGGAAAGAGGTCTGTCAATGTACTCTAGCTATCTTGAATAACATCTCGTGGATGATTGGAGATGGATCCTTGATAGATGTTGTTCAAGATACGTGGATTGCCGATCTCCCAATCTCTTGCTGGCCTACTTTTATCAATATTGATGTTCCCAGCAGTATGAGGGTTACTGATATGATATCTCAGGATATTGCCTCCTGGCATACTTCCACGGTGTTCCAATTTTTTGGTGAGGAGTTAGCTCGTCGGATTCTTTCTATCCTGCTCATACCGGAGCACTCAGCTGATACCAAATTGTGGAAGAGATCATGTCTTTCCAGTGCTTCGACCAGTGATTTCATGAAGATGTACAGGTCACAGTCTCAGCATATGATAGATGTAGCATGGATATGGAAGCTTCACATCCATCCCAGGATTCAGCTTTTTATTTAAAAATTTGTGTGGGACTGTCTCCCTACTTGCTCCCTACTCTCTGGGAGGGGACTATCCATCCAGGCTACCTGTTCTATGTGTGGCTAGGAGACTACTACTCATGTTATCTTCAATTGTCTCAAAGTGAGACAGATCTAGCAGTTGATGGGATACCATCTCAGAGAGTGGGATAGGAGCTCTTGACGAACCTTGTTCCTGCATGATATCCAGAGGGGTAACCTGTAGCAGGGCATCATTTGGGCAGCTACTGCCTATTAAATTTGGTTATCACGAAACCAGCTTATCTTTATTGATGCTAGTGTCTCCTTCCATAGGATTGTGAGGAAGGCCTTATCTTTATCTACTGAATATAAGCTCCATTGCATTGCTCATGATTCTGACAACTCTGGCCACTGGGGTCTCCGTGCTATCTCGGCAGCGAACCGGCATACGGTTTTTATTTCTTAGAAGCCCCCCTCCAGGGTTTGTTAAAATCAACTTTGATGGGAGCGTTCGGGGAAGACTAGCTGGCTCAACATTTATTATTCATAGGATCAATGAAGCATTGCTGGCGGCTGGGGGAATTAGACTCCTAGATTCCTCGGTTCCTTTGGCCGAGCTTCATGCAGCTTAGGCTGGCATTTCCTACTCTACTCGGATCCTTCATGCTCACATCCTCTTCATTGAGGGGGATTCTCTAACTGTAATCCAATGGCTCCGGCAGGACTGCCATGATCATGTTTCTACCAACCCTCTGCTTCATATTTACAGGGAAGCTAACTCTACGGCTGAGTGGGTGACGGCCTCTATGGCTTATCATTCCAGTGTCGGGAAACAGGGCGATCCCTGTGCTATTGTACTTAAACAAATCCTATTTTCTGACTTATATGGGTTGACTCGCACCCAAATAGTGTAATCATCCGTTTGTAATAAAAAAATATAAATACTTAAAATATATATTTACATGTAAAATAAATATTTATGTAAATATTTTGATATGTAAATAAATTAAATATTTCTAGATGTAAATGACCGTATGGAGGAATTTATAAATAAACATGTCATTATGGGTTTTAAATCGGAGATTTTGAGCTTTAAATCTTTTAAAAATTTAATAAATTTCAAAAATTCTTCCCAAAGTAGCCAAATAGAGGATAGAGAATTTTCGTTTTCAATTTTTAAATCCTAAATTATCCTGAAATCTCCCGGAGCTTGGCTTCAGGTTTTCTCAAGAAATCTTAATTTAATTGAGATATTTGAAAGTAGCTCAGCTTTATTTAAGACGATGCGATCTCGGGCTAAGACGCAGCATGCTCGATTTAGCGCATCCGAGTTCGCATGGTTTTTCTATGCGCGCAAAAAAAAAAAAAAAAAAAAAAAAGCTGGCCACCTCATCCCGGAGTCTCCTCGTCCACGCATCTTGCACGTGATGGACCCTGTTCTAGATTCAGGTAAACTGCTTCCAAAAACGAACTCGATCCAACGGTTAGAAAGCCCTCTCATCGTCCATCGTCCTTCCCTCCAAAGTTCCGCACACGAGGACCGTTACTCCAATGCAACCCCAAACCCATAAAAAAAAAGGCCAACGATCACCTGCCGACCGTCCGATTCGAACTCGACGGTCTCCTTGTCCTGCTCGCAGAGTTCCTTCCCGCTCCAAATGAAATCGGATAGTGAGGCGGCTTGCCCGTCGGGCACAAAATCTACAACCCCGCTCCAAATAAAATCCGCCCGTTGAGAGCCGCTCCCCCATCCTTATCTCGGTTACAAATTCTCGATCTCGCTCGCTGAGTCGTTCGTCTCCGTGTCTCTCAAGGGGTCGAGGCTTGACCTTCTCTAGTTCTCGGTTCTCCTTCAACTCACAACTCTTCACCCTCCTACCAACTCCTCTCTCTCCTCCCGTTGGAGAGAAGAGAAGCCATGGAAACCCAGAGGAGCCGGGGGGCGAAGCTATCTCGGACTCCCTCTGTCCTCCGCTCCTACCCCCACAGCCTCTCCACCTTGGCGGAAGAGACCCCGGACGAAGGGAAGCCCCCCGCGCCACGCCCCGCCCCCCGCCCCTCCCCTTCCTTCACCCCCTTCCTCCTCTGCCTCCCCTTCCTCCTCCTCCTCTTCATCTTCCTCAAAAAGGACTACTTTTTCTCCGGGAACCTCCTCCTCGCCTCCTCCGTCGTCGCCGTCGCATCCGCGATCATGGCCTGCTGGAAAGCTCTGAGCTTTGGCCGCGCTGCACGGCGGAGTGGGACGGTCCAGTGGTTTATCGGCGATGAAGATAGGATCTTGAGGAAGGGGAGGAGGAGGATTGGGAGGATAGTGAGGGAAGGCGTCGAGTTTTACCGCAATGGGAATGTTTATGAAGGGGAGTTCCACATGGGGAAGTGTAATGGGAGCGGGGTGTATAGTTTCCTCGGGAAGGGGAGGTATGAGGGGGATTGGGTCGATGGGAAGTATGACGGCTATGGCCTTGAGAGCTGGGCGATGGGGAGCAGATACAGGGGACAATACCGGCAGGGGCTGCGGCATGGATTCGGGGTGTATCGATTCTATAATGGAGACAGCTATGCCGGGGAGTGGCTCCGCGGGCAGAGCCACGGGAGTGGAACGCAGACTTGTTCTGATGGTAGCTACTATGTGGGGGAATTCAGGTGCGGAGTTAAGCATGGGCTTGGTTGCTATTGTTTCAGGTAAGGATCTTTAGCTTTTCTTGTGGGTTTTAATATATTGGATCACTTTAATGAGATTGTAGAGATTGTGTCTTTTTTCGTGGATTGAATTGTAGTTGTTAGGGTTTGAAATAATCGAGTTTTGGTTTTGCTGATCCTTGGAAAGTTGTTTTATCTGTTGTTGATTGACATCAATGTAACCGTAGAAATTTGTGCCGGATGATTGATTTTTTTGGATAGAGATACTTAGGGGATCTGGATTATGCTTTGTTTTTCTCTTTTTCCTTTTTGGAGAGGATGTTGTTTGGTTTATTGTCTTTGGTCTTTGGATTTTTCAGAGTGATTTTTGTATTCGGTTGCTATATGGAGAAGGCTTGGTGATCGTTACTTAGTGCTGTTGGAATAGTCTTCTGATTTTGATCTGAATTTTTTTTGAAGGAGCTTGAGAATTTTTCTTTGGAATCATTTCCAAGCTAGTAGAATGAATTGGGAGGTTTGGTTGAATCAGATTGTACATTTTTCTTTTGTGTTGTGATGAGTTACTTGTGCTTATATTTATCATTGGGAGAAAAAAAAAAAACAAAAAAAACAAAAAGATTTGGCCTTCACTTATGACTATGTGATTAATTTATAGTATGCTTTCCAACAAGATTTTCTCTGGCCATTTTCTCATCTTGTTTCAGTCCATGCGCAATATCCACTGATGATATTGTGAATTTTAAATTACTTCTAATGCTTTTCTGTAATTTAAGTTCTCTCTTCTTTCACTTCTGATATTGTGAACTAAACACCAATTGCTGAAGAAGTACGGATTAGTTTATATTTTCTTAATGACATCCCTTTTCTTTCTCTGCTTTACTACACATAAAATTCTTAAAGCTATCCTTTACTTTCTCATACTGGGTTTGGGATAAAGTTCTACTTGTCACTTTATTTATTGCGTTTTCAACTTTATCTCAATTTTCTAATTCAAAGGCAAATCCACATTAACATGGATTGAAATTATCAAACTTGGTTTCATGTAGGAATGGTGATAAATACAGTGGTGAGTATTTTGGAGACAGAACCCATGGTTTTGGTATCTATCACTTTGCGAATGGCCACTGCTATGAGGGCTCCTGGCATGAAGGCAGGACACAAGGCTTTGGAACATACACATTCCGAAGTGGTGAGGTGACATCAGGAGTGTGGGACCGTGGCTTTTTAAAGGTTCCCCTCCTCCCATCAGAGCCTTCTCTCCAACGAGTTGTTCAGGTATTCATCTTTGTTGTACATAATGGTGTCCATTTAACTCTACCTTCTGTTGGTATTCTTACTGTTGAAACTTTCCCTTCCATTAGGCTGCAAGAAAGGCTGCAGAGAATGCTGTTGTCCTCCCCGGGGTGGAAGACCAAGTAAATAAGGCGGTCTTTGCTGCAAATAGAGCAGCCACTGCTGCTAGGGTTGCTGCAATCAAAGCTGTCCAGAACCGCATGGATGGAAAGTTTTGTGACACAGATGTGTAAGGCTAGGCCTCATTTAATTTGTACATTTGAGCTACTAATATATAAAGTTGTTCAAAGTTACTGATCAGGCAGGCAAACATCCTCCTGGTCTGAGTGAAAGAAGAGTGAGAGAGAAGTAACTGACACCAGCTGCCATGGATCTGGTCCATGGACCCACATTCCCTCCCATGAATGTAACATGTACATAAGCCTACATTTATGTGATTTGAATGAGTTTCCCGGGGCTGCTTTATTTGTTCATGTAGCTCCAATGAAAATCAAATTGAAGAAGCCATACCTTGGAAGTCATTGTGAACTTCATAAAAATTAAAGTTTTAATTCTCATAGTAAAGATTAATTTTTAATTCTAACAAACGTTATAGTAAGTAACTAGAAGTCTATCATATATTTGATTAGGAATAGAATAATAATCTCAATGTGAATATGTTTCCTAATACGTGCAGCATTTGTAATTCTGCTATATGAAAAGAGAGGTAGGAGAAAAAAAAAAGGTTAAGCTTAAGGATAGGACTTTTGACTTATTATTATGCTTATATATTTCTTTCTCTAATTTTTTTTTTATTATTATTTGTTTTGCACTGGTGCTGTATTGATTTTGGATCGATGCATTTCGTTCTTTGGTCACGGTCATGGTGGCGAGCTTTCTTCTCTGGTGCTCAATAGAACATGAGAAGCGGAATAGCTTTCTTTGGAGCAATGGCTGGATTCTCATTGGTTTTAATAACTGTTATATTGCTCCATTATGGGTCTTGTTTTTCCCATCCTTGTATAAAATCCAAACCACCACAAGATGAGAATCCACTCATCCCTCCCACGACCGTAACATGTACATAAGCATGCATTATGTGATGGTGTTGTGAGCTCATGAGCTTTGATCCTCAATAGCACATGGGAAGCAGTATGACTTCTTGGAGCATTGAGTGGATTCTCATTTGTTTCAGTAACTGCCAGATTGCTCCACTATGGTCTTGTTCGAGCCATATTCTTTTTTCTAATCTCTGTATAAATTCCAAACCATTTCGACACTTGGATCTAAAGAGGAATAAAATAACATGCGTCTACTGCATCTCCTCATCTTAGTTCCAATCAGCTCCAACCACTCCCTCCTACCTGCAACCTTCCAACTATGTTAATAATTTATAAGAATGTGGTTGAATAGTGGGGTGTTCTCATAAAGATGGTTTGCCATCTTTTGACCCTGGTGGCTTGCCTTGGATTTTATGTGCTTAAAAGTACTTGGTTTTGAAAATCCCGGCGATGGTGTCATGGCCTGCCGACCCAGCCTTGTCGCAAACTTGCTGTCGGTTTTCTCTATTGCAGAAAAAAAAAGAAAAAAAAGAACTTCACGTCCAAAGAGTACTTATTTGTTCTCTATTTATCTTTTCTTGGCACATGTCCTTCCGACATCCCTGCGCCTCTGCTTACCTTATAATATTACAAGCATTGTGTCTTCCATCAAATATGTCTCATTAGATTCAATGTTTATGCACAAAAATTGTGTGATTGGTTCCAGTTGTCTGTGTTCTTCTTCATCTGATGATCAAAGTAGAGATGATATTTTTCTTCGACGATGATGACTCAGTCAGCCGATTCAGATCGAGATGGGTCTTCAAATTTTAATAAGTTTTTGAGAAAAGCTGGAAATCTTTGATTAGAATGAGAGTGGACATTCTATTTATATTTCAAATATTTTTAAGTAGTTAAAAGGTTTTTAAAATATTTTTAAAGTGTATGGAATGGAGAAGGATGAGGCACGGAGAGCCGGGATGGAGGTTGATTTGGTCCACCAAAAGCAGCAAGTCTGCTGGTCTTGGAGGCCATTTTGGTCTTGTGGACTGACCTCATCATCAGAGTCAGATTGTTGGGCAGAAGGACTAAAAATTTGATCAGTGAGGGGGTCCATGTGATGTCTGGTCAGCTCATTAATTTGTTTGAATTGTTCTTAGCATTCCATATTTGCTTGGAGGATAGTCTTTCAGAGAGCAGGCTTCCTTTGTTTCTGGGCAGATGTCCATCCTTGGCATGTGGTGAGTGTGCCGATGGGTGGGACCTCACAATTAAAGTAGGTTTGAATACCTTTCATTAGATTTAAATGTGAGGATTTTGTCTTCGGACTGTCAGCTAACGCAATAAATGTGCACTACATCAAGGGTTTGAAGGTAGCATCTTCTTATTTACCTGGGAGACTTGGCTGGTTCAAAACAGATTTTCTACGGCTTTTAAAACAAAAGAAAGATGCTTTTCATATGATGGAAAAAGAATGCATTTGATGATGCTTTCACCAAGGATGCTTGTTTAAGTTGAAAAGTAGATATATATAGAGAGAAGGATAGTTAGATTTGATTGCATTCTCTTGCTGTGGAACTTCGTTCTTTGGCTTAGGTGCGACTCACGTCAGAATTTAGATAACGATCTATCGTTTGGGTCAACCTGCAAGACAGTCTTCATGCAAGAAGCGAATGCAAGAAGCGTTGGGGTGGCCTCTACGGAAGATCCTTCGACGCCCAAGTCAGTGAAGATTCACAGTAAGCAGATATGAAGAGAAGGCTTCTGCAGAAGAGTTGCTCAAAAATGGCTTCTCGAAAGCCAAAAACTCTGCTTGAACCTCAATGGATTTTCAGTGAAGAAGTACGCATACCTAAAGAAATTTTAGGATCAAGTATTTATAAGCTATGTGAATATTAGCGAGTTATTCATCTGACTCCTCAAACGTATCTTAAGTGAGAAATCAGTATGATTTGAATCTGATTCGAATTAAGTTAGTTATAAGGCCGATGAGATTCGAATCTTATTTGTTACGAAAATCCACGGCTAAGAAAGGTGACTGGAGCTTTAAGATTCGATTACTTGGTTATTTATAGGCAATCGGTCATATGTAGCTTTATTTCCTTCTTGGGATATTGGAAGCTGATGTGATTGAAATCTTGTCGCATAATTAGGGATTTAAATCTCTGTTGATCATAATCGGAGGGTCATACTCAGCTTTTAACTGTCCTTGACCTGCCAAGGTATGGAATTGGCTCGGCCTTGCCGAAATATGAAAATGGCTCGGTCATGCCGAGGCGCGGCAATTTATCTTTTTCCGAGTGTGATATCTGGTGGGCAGAAATCAAAAATGATCCTAACATTTCTGTCATATGTGTGGATATTAATTCAATAATAATTTTATCCTGCATCATATTCAAATATAGTTAAATTTAGTTTGGATCATCTTTTCTAAAAATGTATACACTTTATAAATTTTAAAGATGATAAAAATGAAAAAAGATAAATTAGCTTCGAGATCAACATAAGAATGAAAGAAATGGATTCTGAATTTATTTATATTCAAATGTAACCAAGTTTAGCTATATATATATATATATATATATATATATATATATATATATATATATATATATATATATATGATATAATTTTATATTTTATAACTATGCGGCATTGTTTATTGAAAACAAATAATGGTCCGACCCAATTTGCTCATCATCGGGAACACAGAGCACTTAATATGCAAAACAAATATATGCCTTGTGAAAGCCTATAACATTCATGGGACTTGCTTCTTTCTCAAAGAAACCATAAATTAGTTTGGTAAGATGGCTCCTAGGTGATCCGCATAAGAAGAATACTCTTGTCTTTAACACTTGAAATGGTAAATGTTATATACTCCATCTTAATCCATTCTCCAACTTATTCTGTCTAAACTCTTAGAACAATATCCCACAAGGTAGGATGGTCCACTATCATACGTTATTTGTTATCTCAATCTATGATCAAACCATGGATGTGATACATTAGTTATATTTTGTGTCATGAAATTATGAAAATTATTAATGTTACCTACCATAATAAATATTAACTCCTACCGGCACCCAACTACTAAGATTTGAAAACAAATATTTAAGATATCAATACCATGTTCAAAGTAAGGGTCCACAAAAGAAGAAAAAGAAACACTGCTATAATAATAATAAAAAAGTTAATATATATGATCAATAAGAATCTTTTATTGTCGAGCCAAAAGCAAAGAGATGTAATAATTAGGATAAGTTACAGTTGACTGGAGTGTGCGTGGAGCTTAATATGAACGTTGAGATGTTTTTAAGTTCGGTAGATTGCTTTGCACAGGCACAAGTACAAAACTTTAGCATAAGTAGGGATCTAACCATCAAAATAATAAAGAAGCTATATATGTCAAGTAAAAGAGCCCCTTCAAATTATAAGATTATTGTTACCATGAAAATCCGCTCTCCGACTCAGATGCTGTTGGGCTTCGAATCTAGGCGCCGATCTCTTGCCTGGCTAGGACCTACAAGACAGTCCTCAAGCAGAAATCGTTTGGGGCGGCCCTCTGCGGAAGATCCTCCAACACCCAAGTCATTGAAAATTCATAACAAGCAGATATAAGAGAAGGCTCTAGCAGTAGAGATCCTCGAGGTTGATGGCCTTTCGAGAACTCAGAGCTCTGCTCAAGCTTCAATAGAGTTTTCTCAGTTAGAGTGTCAATGGAAGCGTACCTGAGAGACTTCAGGGCTGGGTATTTATAGGTGATTATTTGATTCCTTGGACGTGTCACAGGGGTCTAAAAACTGTTAAAATTCAAATCGAATTCGAATCAAGTTTGTTACGAGACCGGTAGGATCCGCATCTTGTTAGTTAGAGGATCGACGGCTAGGAGAGCTGGTTGATGCCTCGAGATTCAGCGATTATGTAGGCCTTAGGCCACTTGCCCTTAGGCCACTTGAATGGCCCTTAGGCCACTCCTAGTATTGTTCGCCTAATTCCCCGCTTAGAATCTTGCTCAGTCATCATGAATTGAGAACTCTCCCGCGCTTGATTCCGCAGATGTGCTTAGGCATGTTGATCTGGCCAAGGCGAAGAATAACTCGGCTCGCCGAGGTATGAGAATGGCTCAGTTCACCAAGGTATGAGAATGGCTCGGTCCGCCGAGGTATGAGAATGGCTCGATTCGCCGAGATATAAGAATGGCTTGGTTCGTCGAGGACAATTCGGCTTCGGTGTCTTTCGGGTATGACAGCTAGCTGACGGATATCGAGATTGGTCTCAACCCAATAGGTGATATGCATGCACATTAATGCGGTGATAATTTTACTCTTCATCAATTATCAATAATAAAGTACTGCTAATTGAAGTTCCTGAAAGCTTGTGCTTGGAGTTGAAGGAATCAGATTCCGATGATAATTTTTTATTTTTAAAAATTAATTAAAAACTAACATTTTTTAATTATCTTTTATGCTTAAAATTTACTATGTTTTAAATGTCAAAATGGCAGATACAAATCAATTTATTTAAAAATTTATATAAAAAAAGTTCATTTGAAATAGTTTTTAAATAATTTTATTTAAAAAATCGCTTGATTAGGTTTTCAGCCCATAAATCTAGAAAGGGATTTTTTTTTGTTACAAGCGAGTGATCACATCATTCTGATGCGAGTCAAACCCGAACTATCAGAGTACAAGATTTGAGTAAAAATAACAGGATAAGGGACACCAACATGCCATTTCCATTGACCGGGATGACGAGCAACCATAGAAGCTACCCAATCAGCTGCAGCATTCGCTTTCCTATAAATATGACGAAGCACAGAGGAACAAGAAGCTTGAAAAGAGACTCTAATATCTCTGAGCAGGGGATTAAGAATAGAATAAGAATCCTCATCTTGTCTGATCCATCTAATAATCATCAGAGAGTCTCCCTCAATGATTAATCTACGATAGCCAAAATGACGAATAGCATAAGAGATGTCAGCCCAAGCAGTCTGGAACTCTACCATTGGGATCGAAATATCAATAGAACTATGATCACTAGCCGCTAATAATTGACCCTCAGAGCTACAAATGATAAATCCAAAACCAGCTATACGATCAGAGATAAAATCATTAAAATTCATTTTGACATAATCCAAGGGTAAGAATTCCTAAGAGATAAAGATAATAAAATAATGCGCTACCGAAGTAGCAAGGAAGTTTTAATGATCAGATCCATCATTATGAATGCCAAAATCGCAGTGAGCGGACTCCTGGCATGAAGGGGATTAAATGGCATATATCACTCACATACGGCTCTTTGATATCAACTCTAACCAGATCCAACCACTCCCAGCTGCAACCTTACTTGAATGCTATGACAGTAAATGAGTGGTGATGTGATTAAATAACATTGTGTGCAGCCTTTTTGACATTTGATAGCTTTGGGGGTGGGACGTTGGATGTTTTAAAATACCTTGATTTGGAGATCCAAGGCGACTAGGACTTGACACTGACGTGTTTGTCAGTTGTTGTTAACGATAAGAATGGCGTGCCCCTCAAAAGCATGGCTATCTGTCTGCTTTCCTTCCCTCATCCATCCATCCCAGGACCTGAACGGAGGCCTGACCTCACGCTGTTACATTCAGTGGCAAGTGGCCTTCGCATCCATGACGCGGTTGGTTCGTTGCTTAAACTTTAGAGTGCACTTTCTCCAGTCTCTCGAGATCATCATTATTTATAAGAACAAGTGAAAGGCTGCTCTTCTTGCTCGTCTTTTAATGGAGATATATCCACCATGACCTATTAGTCTGCCGAGCGGCAATCTATGATGCCAACCGGTGGATCAGCAGGTGTTGTACCCTTAGGATGATTATCCGAGTTGACAAGAGTGGCCTTATTATTGCTCAGTTATCTGAAAGAAAAAGAGCCAATTGAGCAAGCTCTCAGACTGCTGAAGGTACTGGTCAGAGCACCCCTGCATCCATCGATGTGATGGATGGATCAGACAACAACAGGCTTTGACACGGCTGGAGTTATAAGCAAACGGATTGTACGGTTAAACTCTTTGCTACTGCACTCTGCAATTTTATTGAAGGCAACCAAATGTTGCAATTTTATTGAAGGTAACCAAACGTTATTTCTATAATTTGTTCATAAAAATATTTTGTGTTAGGCCTTGTGTGGTGCTATCAAGGCCCAAGGGGTTAACTTGTATTGAGCTAGATTTAAATCGAAGGATTAAGATTAAATCAAATTACGGATGTACACGGACTTGAAAATTAGTTTAATCTCATTGGGTTAGTCCATTGGAGTTTTTGTTGAGTCTGGCCTGACCCACTTCGTGAATGTATTTAAACTCTAATATCTAGGATTTGGATAGAATAGAGAACTGATTCTTTTCTCCAAGATAATTTTCTCATCTCTATATCTTCTTCCTTCTCTGTCTCCTCTTCCTTAGGATCTCGTGTATTTGTTTGGGATCTTTCGTTTACTTTCCAGACTTTTGTGCGGTGTGGAGATATACGGAAGGTCCTTGGTCAACGCGTGAAGAGAAGGTTGACGTGAAGAGGAGTTCTAGCGGCCGAGAATTTGTCGCGGCTTCCTTGAGTACACGTGGACTGCTGGGAATTTGTTGCGGCTTTCTTGAGTACACGTGGACCGGAAGCAGAAAGAAGATGCAAGGTCCTCGTAGGAAATCGTCGTGAAGATGGTTCACAAAGCGATGAGTTTTGAACCAATGACAAAGAGGTTCAAGAGCAAACGCTTTACCGTTGCACCAATCTTGAATTTTGGATTAAGAGACTATACACCTAATTGTTAATAACAAAGGGTAAAAGCCCAGGGTACTTCTTCAGCAAGATTGATCTCATTGTTGTTCATCGAGGACTAAACCCTAACAATTGGTATCAGAGCCTAGTTCAGGAACAAGAATAAGTTGTTTGGAGATCTTCAAAGGGTTGAAATAATTTCAACAAGATCCATCAAGGTACTTCTTAATTTTTTAAAATTTATTTTTGTGCTATTTTTATTTTGGTTGAGATCGAGCCATGGGTAGTAGCATAAAAATAGATTTTGAAAAGTTTGATGGGAAAGAAAGTTTCTCCATATGGAAAGTCCAGGTAGAGGACCTTCTTGTGCAACAGGGTTTAGATCTGGCTTTGAAGGAAAGGCCAGATGGGATGACAGATAAGCAGTGGATGTCATTGGAAAAGAAGGCATGTTCAATGATCAGGGGATGTCTGGCAGATTCAATCCTTTATTCAGTGCTGGAGGAGAAGACCCAGAAGGGACTCTGGTCAAAGTTGCAAACTCTCTACATGGAGAAAAACATGTGCAATAAGTTGATGTTGAAGAAGTGCCTCTACAACCTTCGGATGTCAGAAGGTGGAGATGTGTTGGGCCACATCCAGGTGTTCGACCAGGTGAGCAATGAATTGCTGAATATCGGGGTCAAAATGAAGGAGGAAGATAAGGCACTTTTGCTATTGTGTTCGCTGCCCACATCACATGACTCATTGGTCACGATGCTGCTCTACGAGAAGGAGACATTATTCTATGAAGATATTGTCTCGGTGCTTCGGATGAATGACCAGAGGGAGAGGATGACCAAGGAAGTTGTTCCCCAGGAAGGTCTATCAGTTGGGGAAAGGTCAGGCAGAGGTAGGGACAGGAGCAGGCCTAGGGGACGGTTACAGTCTAGGAAGGCTAAATGCTACAAGTGTGGTGAGATATGACATTTTAAGAGGGATTGTCCTAAGTTGAAAAAGAAAGAAAAGGGATGATCTGAATCTATGAGTACAGTTGCAGGCTAGGAGGTGGAGGATGATCTCTTGGTGGTATCAGATGGTCATAGGCACAGTACAGAGATGTGGATCTTGGATTCAGCTTGTTCTCATCATTAACTCCCAACCGGTCGTGGTTCAGTACTTACATAGAGGTTGATGAGGGGTGTATGACTCTTGGAGATGATCACCCTTGCAAGGTGGTAGGGATTGGCATAGTGAGGGTGAGGATGTTTGATGGTATGATGCGCACTCTTACCAGTGTGAAGCATATCCTAGAACTCAAGAAGAATCTGGTGTCACTGGGGTACCTGGAGCAGACAGGATATAGCTTCAGTAGTCATGCCAGGAGTGGGGTTCTGAACATTTCCAATGGAGCGATGGTGGTGATGAGAGGGAGAAGGCTGGAGAACAACTTATACAGATTGGAGGGCTCTGTGGTGACAGAAAAATTTGAGGCAGTAGCTGTGGAACATGATCCTCGGGATGTGTACATGATGTGGCATTACCGCTGAGGCCACATGGGAGATAGGGGGATGAAAGAACTGAACAAGAGAGGACTACTTCCGGACCTGAGTGGTGGAGTCATGGAGATCTATGAGCCATGTCAGATGGGGAAGCAGAGGAGTGTGCAGTTCTTGGTCAGCACAACTAGGAGTGCAGAAACCCTGGATTTAGTACACATGGATATCTGGGGACCAGCCCTGGTTTCTACAAGGAATGGAGCCAGATACTTCTTTACCCTGACAGATAATTTCTCAGGAAAGCAGTGGATCTACTTCATGAAGGAGAAATCAGAGGTCTTCACCAAGTTCAGAATCTGGAAGGCTGAGGTGGAGAGGGAGCAGGGTAGGAGTGTGAAGTGTCTGAGGTCAAACAGTGGCAGAGAATATACCAACAGGGAGTTCCAGAGATTTTGTGAGGAGTGGGGCATCAAAAGGCACTTCTCGATGATGGGAACTTCTCAACAGGAAGGGGTGGCTGAGAGAATGAACAGAATACTGTTAGAAAAAGCAAGGTGCTTGAGGCTGCAGGCAGGGCTTCCAAAGATATTCTGGGTTGATGCAGTAGGTGCAGCTAGCTACTTGGTCAATCGGTCACTGTACACCAGGTTGGATGGAGGCATTCCAGAAGAGATATGGTCTGGAGGGAAGATAAGCTTGAACCATCTGAGGGTGTTTGGATGCACGGTATATGTGCATGTTGGTGCTGGGGAGCGAAGTAAGTTGGACGCTAGGTCTAAGAAGATGGTGTTTCTGGGCTACCCGCATGAAATCAAGGGGTATCAGCTGTGGGACCCCTTGGAGAAGAAGGTTGTCATCAGTACAGATGTGACCTTCGATGAGAGCTCGATCCTTCGGAGTAGAGATGGTACAGATGCACAGGAGGGACTACATGAGGTAGAACATGGTAACACTAGTCAAATGACCTCCTACACAGTCGTGCCATTTGCTAGTGGACTAGGAGGATTTGAGATTCAGGTGGAGAGGACTGAACAGAGGGGTCAGAAGCCAGGAAGTTTAGCTGGATGCAGTTGAGCAGAGGACTCAGGAGGATGAGCTGGGAAGGGGATTGATACTGGGATCATACTGCACAGGCCCAGGAGAAATGTGCGACCACCAGTTCGATACGGCTTTGAGGATTCGGTGTCATATGCCCTGGTGACAGCGAATAAAGACCCTTACACCTATCAGAAGGCTGTGGACAGCCAAGACAGAGATAGGTGGGTTCAGGCTATGGTAGGAGATGCAGACTATGGCAGAGGAGATGCAGTCTCATCATAGGACTGGCACGTGGTAGGTGGTTCAGTTGCCACAAGGAAAAAACCCATTGATTGCAAATGGGTTTATCAGCACAAGAAAGAGCCTTCAGAGTAAAGTAGTATCAGGTACAAGGCAGGACTAGTGGCCAGATGATACTTTCGGAAGGAAGGCTTCACTACAAAGAGCTGGTGGAAGAAGGTGGAGTGAAGCTGGTGAAGATACACACCAAGAAGAATACAGCTATGCAATGACCAAGGTTCTTTTACGGGATAGCTTTCGTAGGGATTGTAGCTGATGGACACGGCGGATGTGCTGAGGCCTTGAAAGTACCAAGGTAGAGATTGTTGGGCCTGGTGTGGTGCTATCAAGGCCCAGGGGGATAACTTGTATTGGGCTGGGTTTGAGTCCAAGGGTTAAGATTAAATCAAGTCACGGGTGTACACGGGCTTGGGGATTAGTTTAATCTCATTGGGTTAGTCCATGGGAGTTTTTGTTGAGTCTGGGCCTGGCCCACTTCGTGGATGTATTTAAACTCTAGTCTCTAGGGTTTGGATAGAATAGAGAATAGATTCTTTTCTCCCAAGATAATTTTCTCATCTCTTCATCTTCCTCCTCCTCTCTCTCCTCTTCCTCAGGATCTCGTGTGTTCATTTGGGATCTTTCGTTTACTTCCCAGGATTTTGTGTGGTGTGGAGACAAACGAAAGGTCCTTGGTCAATGCGTGAAGAGAAGGTTGACGCAAAGAGGAGGAGTTCTAGCGGCTGGGAATTTGTCGCGGCTTCCTTGAGTACATGTGGACCGGAAGCAGAAAGAAGACGCAAGGTCCTTGTAGGAACTCATCGTGAAGGCGGTCAACTCGTGGGTGAAGGTGGTCAGCTCCTCTACGAAGTCAACTCATGGGTGAAGGTGGTCAACTCCATAACTCGTAGAGGAGCGTGAAGGAGGTTCATGGAAATGGAAGCGGACATGCGGCTTCCTTGAGTACACGTGGACCGGAAGTAGAAAGAAGACGCAAGGTCACGCAAGGTCCTCGTAGGAACTCATCGTGAAGGCAGTCAACTCATGGGTGAAGGCGGTCAACTCCTCAACTCGTGGAGGAGCGTAACTCGTGGGTAGAAAGAAGATGCAAGGTCCTCATAGGAACTTGTCGTGAAGGCGGTCAACTCGTGGGTGAAGGCGGTCAACTCTTCAACTCGTGGAGGAGCGTAACTCGTGGGTGAAGGCAGTCAACTCGTGGAGTGCTTTTGTAGCCTACGGGCAACCTCATTATTTTTCAAGTTACTTAGTGGAGAGTTCTTGGTTGGGAAGGCTTTGCCTCCCGTATATCTTAGTGTTTGGGTGGGACTTTGTTCTTCGGGGATTTTCATTCATTGTTCTGGGGTAAGGCTGGTTAGGAAAAGGGTTTCTCTAATGCCATCACCGGTAGACGCAAGGACCTAGTAGCCATAGGGAGCGCTTGCGTGTGCCAATTGAAAGCCCAGTGACAAGTAGGTATCAGAGCCTGGTTGAAGACAAGTTCCAAGCAAGCCCAATCAGATGGCGAGAGCGGTAGGAGACCGCATGACCCGTTTGGAGGTTATTGTGGGAGATCTAGGAGAGGGATCAACCATGAATCTTGTAGCTGTATGCGCAGAGTTGAGCATACAGTTGGCTGAGTTGCGCACTTCGCACGACCAATTGATGGAGGCGCACGAGGGGCTGCTTCGCGACCTTGAACATCGAAGCATGCAACAACAACGATCAGATTTGGCCATGGAGGAGCGATTGGAGCTTCGGATCCATGCTTTGGAGTAGGAGGTGATCCGTCTGAGGCAGGAGGCGCGGAGTCCAGTCCACATGGTCGGTGCTCTGACAAAGGAAGCGAAGGTCCGGGAGCCTAAGGCCTTCGGCGGAGTCAGGAGCGCGAAGGAAGTGGAGAACTTCGTGTGGGACATGGAGACTTACTTCCATGCGGCGAAGATCCCATCACCCGATCAGGTGGATCGGGCCTCGACATATCTGGAGGGGAACGCCAAGCTCTGGTGGAGGATCAGGATGGCCGAGGATGACCGTGCGGGGCATCCCAGGATCGAGACCTGGGAGATCTTCAAGAGGGAACTGAAGGCTCAGTTCCAGTCGAGCAACGCAGGGTGGCTTGCTCGAGAGAACCTGAGGAAGCTACGGCAGACAGAGAGCATCCGGGAGTACGTGGCGCAGTTCAGCAATCTACTTCTGGAGGTGTCCAACATGTCCGAGGAAGATAAGTTATTTAACTTTCTCGCTGGTCTACAGGGGTGGGCGCAGGCTGAGCTTCGCAGGAGGGAGGTGAGGGATATTCCCTCAGCCTTCGTAGCAGCAGAGCCGCTGGTGGACTTTCGCAGCGCTACTACTTCGGGCAGCGGTGGCCAGGGCAAGGGCAAGCGCAAGAGTGCGTCACCACCGCGTGGTCGAAAAGGCAAGAAGGAAAGTGTTCCACCATGTGAAGCAGCAAAACCAAAGGGACAGGCGACTTTCGCTGGATGCTTCATATGCGGAGGGCCGCATCTAGTACGGGAGTGTCCACAAAAGGTGGCGGTAGCGGCCGTCACTACCCAGGCAAACAGGGCGTCCGAGAGTTCGGAGGAGGAGCTAGTAGCGAGGTTGGCCCCGCTACAGTCCATCAACACTTTGGCTGCGAGGGACCAACGCCAAGGTTTGATGTACGTGAGGGCTCGGGTCAACGGGAGGACAGTGCGGGCCTTGGTTGATTCCGGCGCGACACACAATTTTGTGAGCCAAGGGGCGGCGCACAGATTGGGGCTTGGAGCGCTGTCCATGCCTTGTAGGGTGAAGCCAGTCAACTCCGAGGAGATGGAGTCTTTGGGCCAGGCGGAGGCCACATTGGAGGTGGGCTCATGGACTGGGCACTGCAGCATGACGGTCTTGCCGATCGACGACTACGATCTGATACTCGGGATGGACTTTTTCATCAAGAGCAAGGCCGTGGTCATGCCTCATTGGAGGGGCATCTTGATCCGGAGAGGTAGGCATCCTTACTTCGTTCCAGTGAAGGGATGGCGTAGGACAGTTGCGAAGGGTGGGTGCAAGAAACGGCCCCACCACCAGACTTTAGGTTGTGCGACAACCTCACGCCTAGACATCGCGTGGGAGAGCCTAGGCATGGAGGTGGCAGGCGGGATGGCTCGGTGAGTGGGCTATCCAACCGAGGAGGCATCAGGGGGTGCGCGTGGCAGGTGGCCGCATTGAGACTCGGGAGGCTTTGGCCAGAAGTGTGGTGGAATTAATTCCAACGCCAATAAACAAAAATCCTACAAGAATAAAAGGGGTTGTAGAGAGCGTGAAGGAGGTTCATGGAAATGGAAGTGGTGGAATTAATTCCAACGCCAATAAACAAAAATCCTACAAGAATAAAAGGGGTTGTAGAGTTTTGAACCAAAGACAAAGAAGTTCAAAAGCAAACGCTTTACCGCTGCACCAATCTTGAATCTTGGATCAAAAGACTATACACCTAATTGTTGATAACAAAGGGTAAAAGCCTAGGGTACTTCTTCAGCGAGGTTGATCCCATTGCTGTTCATCGAGGACTAAACCCCAACATTTAGATAATATTTAATTTTTAAAATACTATTTCTGCATAAGTGTACAGGATAGACTTTATTCACAGAATAGTTAAGAAAATAAATATCTTTTTTAAATAACAACTTTGTCACCAAGGAATAGCTCAAATTATTTTTGAGTTTTCTAAGATAGTATTTGAAATAGGAAATATCTTCTCTTATCTCCAAAAGCTATAACTATAGGGTATAACTCTAAAAAAGTTTAACCAGAAGGGATAACCTATGTTTAACCATGAGTTATTCCTTGAACTTATTCCCTAATGATCCTAGAAATAACTAGAGCTATCCCTTGATGGCAAAGTTGTTATTTAAAAAAAGTGGTTATCCCTTCAGCTATCCTCTGGATAAATACTATCCTATACACTTATCCAGGAATAGCTTTTTGGGAACCAAACACTACAAGTTCAAGGGATATTTTTAACATGGGTTATCCCATCTGTTAACCTTTTTCAGATTTATCCTTTGTAGTTATAACTTTTGGGAATAAGAAAGGATATCCAAAAGACCTGGATATCTCCTTTATCCTCTATTTCAAACACATCCTTAAAAAAGATAAAAAAATAAAAATTATTAAGTTATTCTCTTAAAATTAAATATTTATTTTATTTTTAAATTTAAATATTACATAGTTTTAAAAACCATTCAATTTTCTAAAATATTTTTTCATAGAAGAAGTTTTTTGAACTCTACTCCTTTTCCATGATACGAAGCAATATGTTCATTTATAAGTTTTGAAGATTAGTTTGATCTAAGAATTTTTTTCTTTAATATATCTATTTAAGTACTTTCAAATTGTAAATAAAGCTGCATTCATTTTTTTAATATTTTTAACGTCAAGCTCTTTTTCTTTTTTGTTCCTAGAAACGATTTTTTAGTTGATTAGACAATAAAATCTTGTTTATCAATCCCTACAACTTGCTCACTTTAGCAATCTGAGTACTAACATGAAATAGAATGGAAGCGCTTAAGAATTAAGTTGATAAAGCATAGTCTGTCATCAATAAAAAAATAGCCAACTTTTCTATGAAACAAGCTTCCTTTCAATCTTCTACGTAAGTAGTTGTCAATAGCCTCGGTTACATGAATAGAAGAGGGTGGCAAATGACAACGTTAACTCCTTTTCAATATTTAAGTAGATTGAGTTCTTGTGAAAGTTGTTTTTGAAACCTGACATATGTTTAATGTAAGCAAAAGCGAAGTGTAAATTTTTAATGTCATAAAAATAAGGTATCACCAATATCTTTGACAAATCCATCCTATTCCAACATCCGGGTCAATATGTCAGCTATCAAGATAAATAGACAAGGTGAAAGTAGATCACCTTGTTATGCTTGATCCATCGGTCTAGACTTTTGCTTTCTACCACTCCAATTAAAAATTGTTAAGGTGGGTAAAAAAATATCCAATTTATCTATCAGGTTTAAAAACCACAAGCCACTAACACTTTCACCAAAAAAACCTTAGGTAGTATTTGATAGAAAAAATATTATCCATGAATAAGTGTATGGGATAGAGTTTATTCCCTAGCTATCCCTATGAATATTCCTTGGCTATTCCATTGATCATATCAAATGCAAAAAGGTAAATTCATAGGATAACTTTTTTTATTCTTATTTAGAGGGATACCAAGCTATTTCTGCACTTTCTAGGAAATAAATTGAGGGGATAACTCATAGTTAACTATGGTTAACCATGAATTATCCCTCTGATTAACTTTATTCCTAGCTATCCTTTAGGTAGTGTTTGATAGGAAAAATATTATCCATGGATAAGTGTACAGGATAGAGTTTATCCCCTGGCTATCCCTAGGAATATCCCTTGGCTATCCCATTGATCATATCAAATGCAAAAAGGTAAATCCATAGGATAACCTTTTGTTACTCTTATTTGGAGGGATAACCAACTATTCCTGCATTCTCTAGGGAATAAATTGAGGGGATATCCCATGGTTAACCATGGATTATCCCTTTGGTTAACTTTATTCTCTGCTATCCCTTATAGTTATGGCTTTTGGGAATAAGAGGGGATATCCCCTCTTATCCCCTATTTCAAACACTACCTTATAGTTATGACTTTTGGGAATAAGAGGGGATCTGAATATCCCCTCTTATTTCCTATTTCAAATGCTACCTTAATTTATTCTATCAAAATACATTTTTTTGAAGTGAAGTTTGCAAAGAATCCTAAAAATGTCAGATTTCTCATAATAATTTAGTATTGTTCGGGGGCAGGATAAGCTTTTGACCATTGACTTTTCTTTTATAAAAGTAGTTTGAACTTCTTCCATGATAAAACGCAGGGTTGTTGCGGATCACCGTACCGCTAGTTGGTCTCTTTTCAAATGCGTGCAGCCCTCATATTTGATTTCAATGGAGGCAGCCTTCAGAAATGGTTCTTCTATCACCCACCCCCATTCTTTTCTCCAGAATATATGCTTGGCATAGATCCCTTTCTCATGTGAAGCTAGTGTTTATTGTCACAGGTTTCGGTAGCTTTCAGCCGCTTTGAATTGGTAGATAGCTGATGTAAGACTGCATTAGATAATTAGTACATCTGACTTCCCTTCTTCAAAAAAAAAAATCCTTTCTTTTCTCTTCTTTCTTCTTTCTTTCTTTCTTTTTTAATCTTTCTTCTTCTTCTTCTTCTTCTCCTCCTGCTTCTAGTTTGGCCAATGTGTTGAAAGGATTTTTGGACAATTACGTTTGAGAAGTGGCCTTCAGAGGAGCTAATAATCCCTCAGATATAATAACATGCTCAAATATACGGAAGAGATAAAAAAAAGAGATGCTACACCATGCTTACATGGAAACGTCAAACACCTACCACATCAAGCAGCCTCATCACAAACTAACAACCTGCTTCTTGGTCTAAACAATTGATGAATCTTCCAGCATAGAACAGACTTGGTTAGGTGGATGCAGACTAATTTAACTGTATTAACTATAAAAATGGCTTCGACAGATGCAGCAATCAGAGCATCAAAGAACATTCAACCTGTGCTTTGTGGCCAAATAAGATCCTGTTTAATGAAATTGTTAATAGTAGAGCTTTCAATTTTTTTTTTAAAAAGCTATTTCTACTTGTTAACCATATTTTTAAAGTTATATGAAACTTTAATATTTGTTTGGTAACAAAATAAAAAGTGTATTTTTAAATAAAAATAATGAAAGACATTGTATTGTACTTTTAAATATCTAACCAATTAAAAGTTGTTATTATAATAATTATTAATATATCATATTATAATATTGTATTATAGTATAAAAAATAACATTTTAATATAACAATGATTAAAATATAAAATTATTATAATATATTATTTTATTATCACTTAATAATATATTATAACAGTATTTAAATAATAATGTTATAATATATTATAAATAAAAATATATTATTAAATATTATTATTTTTAGCTCAAATATGCTATCTTTAAGCCTAAAAATAGCTTTTCACTATTTGAGGACTAGAGCTACTACAAAATGCTTCATAAAATTCCTTCAAAGTACTTTTGGACCCTCTAAAAGTTTAGCCAAATGGAGCTTAAGCCTATCCAATTTTACAAGGGCCCAAAAGCCTCAGGTCCAAACACAACCCATCATGAACCAAAACCTATACTGAATTTTCTTTCTTTCTTTTTTTTCATGCTAGTCTAGTGCGATCAGAAGACCCTGGTCCATTGGAAGTAGTAGAGCTCAAGGCTACCGGATGATGTGGCTGGTGGAGTTACACCCAATCAACAGTAAATATCATCTAATGGAACTGATGAAGTCACGCCCGATCAATGTCGGTAATCAACCTTCCAAGATGCCTTCTAGCGGCTTTCCGAGTAGGACCTGACTCGGCCATTCGGGTTGCACCTTTTGATGTGGGACAACCGACGTGGAATGTATTTCTAATAGAATTAGTAAAGATTAAATGAACGATCAAGTGAAATAACATATGCATTCACTCATTGTTTAAGAACTAAAAATTTTATGGGGGAACTTAGAAGACTAAACAAAGTCTGAATTTAGAATTTAAACAAAGTAATAAAGAAGCAGATCTTTGTGGTTAAGAAACCATTCAGATTAGGGCTAAGTAAATCTAATAATTGCATATCTGAAAGGATTTTAAAGAGGGTTCTCCCATCAATTAATAAACTTAAGTAAAATCGATGTACTCAGGGAAGGAACTTGAGGATGACAAGGGATTACACCATATTGTAAGCTTTCGTACCTTGATTCATGGTGGAAACAACCTGCAACTTTGGAACCATGAAATCCGGGAATCCTTGATCGGTGGCTTGAAGCAAAGTGGGGAAAGGAGGATAAAATGTGGACGATATAAATAGACACCAGGCCTCATGCCTACCCTCTCATAGGAAACCCATCTAACAAGCAGGGGATTTTCTCAAGAAAACTTCATTAATCATCCTTTTTCTTACAAAAAATCAGGAGCCCTTTTTATAGACTACCAAGCACTTACACCATATTATCATTAGAGGAAGAAGATCTCGGCCAGCGAAGAGAAGAATGTGGGGCATCCCATGATTTGTGGAGGCGGTTTTCAATGTGGGCGTCCCATGATTTGTGGAGGCAGTTTCCAATATGGACGTCCCTTGATTTGTGGAGCGTCCCATGATTTGTGGAGGCAGTTTCCAATATGGACGTCCCTTGATTTGTGGAGGGGTTTCTAAGAGGAGACATGCGAAGAGGAGAATGTGGGGCGTCCCATGATAAGAGGAGGTGGTTGTGGAGACTTTGACTTGATTCAAAATCTTTCTATTCATTGGGTGACATTCCTTGTTGATGTGGCGTGATGATATGGCTTCAATGTTGGTGACTTCATGACCATGCACCCATTCTTCTTGTGTTGAACCAGATTGAATTTTTGGACTGAACTCCTTTTGACTCAATTGCAATAAAGAACTTAAACATGACTCAATCAACAAATACAGTCAGTTGAAATAAAATTGCTCAAAAGAAAATAAATACAGGACTAAAACTTAATTTAATCTTTCATCCATAAAGAATCCAGCTGAAGTTGTTGAAGCCTCTTCCTGAGCCTGGTGTCCGCACCAATTCTCTTCGGGTGGGAGGAACTCGACCCTGTTGAGTAAGGATCAATCTGTCATGATATTTCTCTAGTAAGTCTGGTGCAATTTGTTGAAGATCCTCTCGGTGATTCAGGAGTCCTCGGATTCAGGTCGGCCTCGCCAATGAACCAGGTAACGTTGATAACCTTTATTTCTGATGGTAATCGTCTGTCATCCAAAATATGTTCAACTCTGTCTCTCCGGTCTAGTGGAATTGCTGGTGGATACTCATGTAGGGTTTCACTCTCAAAGGCAGGATAAGGCCCAAAAGGCTCACTAGGAATTAATATCGGTTCTTTGTATTCTTTCAGATCTGAAATATTAAATGTGGAACTAATGCCATAATCTGGTGGTAACTCTAAAACGTATGCATTAGGTCCTACTTTCTTTATTACTTTGAAAGGTCCAGCTTCTCGGGCGTGTAGTTTCTTCATAGTTCCTGATGGGAACCTTTCAGGTCTAAGTTTAATCATTACAGAGTCCCCTTCATTAAATTCCTTCATTCTTTTACGTGAGTTAGCCATATATCTATATACTTCATTGCTCATTTGAATCTTTTTACTAATTTCTTTATGCAACTCCTTAATATGCTGTGCATATGACTCGGCGGACTCAGATACTCATGCATGTGATGGTAATGGAATGAGATCGATAGGTCTTCTAGGTTTATAACCATGGACAATCCCAAAGGGGCTTTTCCCAGTAGACCTATTGACTGAACTGTTGTATGCAAACTCAGCACGAGGTAATAATAAATCCTAGTTTTCCAGATGTTCTCCTACAAGACACCTCAGTAGGTTGCCTAGACTCCTATTTATGACTTCAGTCTGGGGGTGGTAGGCAGTGGAGAATTTCAATTTGGTACCTAACAAATGTCATAGGTTTTCAAAAGTAGCTAATGAATTTGACATCCCTATTAGACACTATGGTTTTAGGCAGACCATGTAGCTTTACCACTCCATCTAGAAAAAGTTTGGAGACTCTAGAGGCATCAACGGTTTAGGAACAAGGGATGAAGTAAGCCATTTTTGAGAACCTATCGATCACAACAAAGATCGAATCATATTTTCACTGAGTCTTAGGTAGGCCTAATACGAAATCCATGCTAAGGTCCTGCCAGGGACAATCGGGTACAGGTAAGGGTGTATAGAGTCCAGTATTTTGCTTCTGCTGCTTGCCAACAGCACAAGTTCGACACCTGGCCACTATCTGGGCAACTTGTCTCTTAAGTCCTGGCCAAAAAAACTGGTCCTCAACAGTTAAAATGGTCTTATTTCTACCAAAGTGACCAGCTAAACCTCCGCATGGGTCTCCCAAACTAGAAAGTCTCTCAAGGAAGTTTTGGGAATACAGAGCTTGTTCTCTTTAAACAGATGACCATCTAGAAGGGTATAATCACTATAGTCACTAGATGGTCCTTGACTCAAGGCTTGGTAAATTTTACTAAAGTCTGGACATGTTGCATACTCATCTTTAAGTCTCTCAAATCCAACAACTTCAGTGCTAACTGAATGTAAAAGTAAGGTTCTACGACTCAAAGCATCGGCTACCTTATTCTCAGCTCCGGCATGGTGTTTCAGGATAAAGTGTAGGCTTGGATGTATTCTACCCATTTGGCATGCCTAGGATTCAACTTTTTCTAGGAATTAAGAAATCTAAGGGCCTCATGATCAGAGAATAGGACAAATTCTTGCGGTAGAAGATAGTGTCTCCAATACTTTAAAGCTTGCACTACCGCATAGAGTTCTTTATCATAGGTGAAATATTTAAGCTTAGTATCATTTAATTTTTCACTAAAGAAAGCTATGGGGTGGTTCTCCTGGCTTAAAACTCCCTATTCCAACTCTAGATGCATCACAAGCTACCTCGAATACTTTGGTAAAGTTTGGTAACTTCAAAATAGGTGCTTGTGTCATTCTATCTTTTATCACTAGAAGGCTCTATTAACTGCTTTGGTCCAATTAAAACTACCCTTCCTAAGACAATCAGTTATTGGGGCGACAATGGAGCTAAAACCTCGTATGAATCTCCTATAGAAGGTAGCTAGACCATGAAAACTAAGAATATCATGAATAGTTTTGGGAACAGGCCACTCAACTATGGCTTTTATCTTTTCAGGATCAGCTGAAACTCCATCAGGGGTGACAATAAAACCTAGGAAAGTGACTCTATGGGTTAAAAACTCACACTTCTTCAAATTAGCATAGAGATTCTCTTTTCTAAGGGTTGTACATACTTGCCTAAGGTGGTCTAAGTGGCTTTTCTTAGTCCTATTGTAAATCAAAATATCATCAAAGTATACTACTACAAATTTTTCCATGAAGGCACGTAGGACTTGGGTCATGATCCTCATAAATATGCTAGGTGCATTGGACAACCCAAATGGCATCACTACCCATTCAAATAAACCATCCTTAGTCTTAAATGCAGTCTTCCACTCATCCCCTGGTCTAATCCTAACATGGTGATAGCCGCTCTTCAAATCAATTTTGGAAAATATAGTTGCACCGGCCATCATATCTAGCATATCGTCCAAGCGGGGAATGGAAACCTATATTTTACTGTAATTTTATTTATGGCATGACTATCGATACACATCCTCCACGTGCCATCCTTTTTAGGTGTTAACAGGGCTGGAACTGTACAAGGATTCAAACTTTCCCTAACAAATCCTTTCCTAAGGAGATCCCCTACTTGTCTTTGTAACTCTAGGTGTTCTATAGGGTTTATCCTATAATGTGGGAGGTTTGGTAAGGTTGCTCCTGGGACTAAATCAATGGCGTGTTGGATGTCCCTAAGTGGTGGAAGGTGGTCAGGCAGGTCATTTGGAAATACATCCTTAAAGTCCTCTAATAATTCAACTACTTCCGAGGGTGCTCTTTCTGGGCAGGCTCTTGTGTTTCTCTAGCGGTTAAGATCCAAACAGGTGTACCCTTAGTGAGTTCTTTCTCAATCTCCTTTGCAGTTATCAGATTGATTCTAGTCTTTGTTTCCTTTAGGTGGCTCGATCCTCTCTTAACCGTGTCCTTAGGTGGTGAAGGCTTGATTACAAACTTCTTCCCAAGGTGCATGAATGAGCAAGAATTAAATCGGCCAAAAAGGGTTGTGTCATGGTCAAATAACCAGGGTCGACCTAAGATGATACTACTCACTCCCATTGGTAGAATATCATACACACTTTCTCCTGATAGGACTGTAATTGGATTTGGACTAGACACCTACTTTTGATAGAATTGATGTGGAGTCTATTCAAGAAACCTTATAGGGGTTTGGATGGGGAGCTGTGGATAAGCCTAAAGTTTTGACAGCACTAGTAGATATGGCATTCACACAACTTTCACTATCTATGATTATCTTACACACCTTATCCCCTAACTTGACAAAGGTTTGTAGGATGTTAGTCCTACGCCAATCGTCCTGGGTCTTAGTCTGGGTAAGGATGCATCTAACTACTCCCAAAAGGTCATGGTCTACAAGATCCTCATCACCTTCATACTCATCTACCAGATTATCCTCAGCCTGATATACTTCCTCGACACAATCATCTAAGGGTGCTTTGGATTCAGACTCATTTTCCTCTAACCCTTCCATGTACAAAGCTCTATTTAGGCAATTGCTCACATAATGGCCTATCTGATGACATTTGAAGCAAGCATTCCGTTTGGGTTTCTCTGAACTTCTGGTGCTTTGCCCTTATCATCTCTACGAGTTAGAGGTGTACAGGGTTAGGCTGTTGGGTCGCATCTGACTTGGTCCTGGCTGCTGACTAGGTGCACTAGTTCTAGGGATTTCTGGTATGCGATAAACTGATCCCTATGAAATCTCTCAGCATCGCGTGCTATCTGATAGGCTAGCTCTAAATCTTGAACTTCTCTCATGAACAACTCTTTCTGGATCTCTTCCCTTAATCCGTCTTTGAATCTAGATAAGGTAACTGATTCGGACTCATCGACATTGCATCTCATCACAAATTCATCAAACTTTGCAATGTACTCAGCTACACTCTTTGTTCCTTGGGTCAATCTCTGCCACTGATCTAGAAGTCTTTAGTAGTAGGACATGGGAAAGTACTTCTCTCTAAGTCTACGCTTCATTGCTCTCCAGGTTACTATGGGAACATCACCTCTCTGTCTAATGAATCTCTCAACATTTCCCCAGTATAACCGAGCCTGACGGACTAACCTAAGCTTTGCAAATTTGTACTTCCTTTCCTCAGTCATTTCATACCACTCAAAATACTGATCCATCTCGCCCTCCTAATCTACATAAACCTTAGGATCTAGACTTCCATCAAAAGTGGGTTCTAATCTAATATTCCTAAGAGTTCGGTCATACTGGTCCATTTGGTCCTGATTGGGTCTCCTAGGATTTGGCTCATAAGCTGGGTCATGGAGTGCTCTCCTAGGATTCGGATCATGACTCGATTAAAATTGAGTCTTCTAGGATTTAGCTCAAAGAAAGGTTCTTGATTAGGCCTTCTAGGATTGGGTTCAGGAAAAAGGTCTTAGTGTAGAGCTCTTCTAGGTTTAATGGGCGTACTTAACTCTGGTTCAGGCTCTAATTCCATTTGGGACTTTGGGCTCTTGTAGGAGTACCTACCTCTAATTGGTCAAGCCTAAAAGTGATATGGGTCATTTGATCAGTTATGCTTTGGGTGGTCTAGGTCAATTGATCAGTCAGATTCTGGTTTAGTCGGGCCATTTGATCATTCAGGGTTTTCATCAAGGTCTCAAAATTTTGGTCCATGGTTGCACTTGATTGAGCTTGGATTTGGTAGGGTGTACCTGACCTAGTTGTCATGTAGTGCAATTAGGCATACAAGCCCTTAACTTGATTTATCATGAGATGTATGCAACATTTATATGAATCCTAAAATCATGTGCAATTTTTTTTTGTGTGTTGCAACTCCAAAGTGATGCAGGGGAGTGTTATGTAACATATTTAGAAAATTCAAAAAAATTTACAAAACACTCTTAACTCAATAATGATACTCCATGTGAAAGGAAATTAAATTTAAAATTTGTTGCTTTACTAGGTAGTTCCTGGAACCCAGTCAAGTCAGAAAACAGAACAGAACCTGTTCTTAGACCTTATTTCGGCTGGCAGAAAATTCACAGCCCGAAATAATGCCTGAGAAAATTCTGAAAAATACTTTGAATTATAAAGAATATAAAAATAAAAATTATAAAATTTTAAATTTTTTGCACACTGCACAATTAAAACAACAGACCATATACTGCAATATTTAGATAATCCAGCGAGCAAGCAAAACTAGAAATTTCGCCCTAACCAACCATGCTCTGATACCATGATGATGTGGGACAACCAACGTGGGATGTATTTCTGATAGAATTAGTAAAGATTAAATGAATGATTAAGTGAAATAACACATGCATTCACTCATTGTTTAAGAACTAAAAATTTTATGGGGGACTTAGAAGACTAAACAAAGTTTGAATTTAGAATTTAAACAAAGTAATAAAGAAGCGGATCTTTGTGGTTAAGAAACCATTCAGATTAGGGCTAAGTAAATCTAATAATTGCATATCTGAAAGGATTTTAAAGAGGGTTCTCACAGCAATTAATAAACTTAAGTAAAATCGATGCACTCAGGGAAGGAACTTGAGGATGACAAGGGATTCTACCATATTGTAAGCTTTCGTACCTTAATTCATGGTGGGAACAACCTGCAACTTTGGAACCATGGAAGCCGGGGATCCTTGATCGATTGAAAATGGGCTTGAAGCAAAGTGGGGAAAAGAGGATAAAATGTGGACGATATAAATAGACACCAGGCCTCACGCCTACCCTCTCACAGGGGACCCATCTAACAAGCAGGGGATTTTCTCAAGAAAACTTCATTAATCATCCTTTTTCTTACAAAAAGCCATGAGCCCTTTTTATAGACTACCAAGCACTTACACCATATTATCATTAGAGAAAGAAGATCTCGGCCAGCGAAGAGAAGAATGTGGGGCGTCCCATGATTTGTGGAGTCGGTTTCAACGTGGGCATCCCATGATTTGTGGAGGCAGTTTCCAATATGGACGTCCCTTGATTTGTGGAGCGTCCCATGATTGTGAGGCAGTTTCCAATATGGACGTCCCTTGATTTATGGAGGTGGTTTCCAAGAGGAGACGTGCGAAGAGGAGAATGTGGGGCATCCCATGATAAGAGAAGGTGGTTGTGGAGACTTTGACTTGATTCAAAATCTTTCTATTCATTGGGTGACATTCCTTGTTGATGTGGCGTGATGATATGGCTTCAATGTTGGTGACTTCATGACCATGCACCCATTCTTCTTGTGCTGAACCAGATCGGGTTTTTGGGCTGGACTCCTTTTGACTCAATTGCAATAAAGAACTTAAACAGGACTCAATCAAACAAATACAGTCAATTAAAATAAAATTGCTCAAATGGAAAATAAATACAGGACTAAAACTTAATTTAATCTTCCATCCATAAAGAATCCAGCTGAAGTTGTTGAAGCCTTTTCCTGAGCCTGGTGTCCGCACCATCTTTCAGCGACCTTCTAGATAGGACCTAACATGGCCACCCGAGCTGCGCCCCCCAGCCGACCTCTCGAGTAAGACCCGACTTGGTCACCTGGGCTATGTCCCCCAATTGCCCTTCCGGGTAGGACCCAACTTGGCCACTCGGGCTACGCCTTCCAAGGGCCTTCCCAACAAGACCCTTTGTAGGGACAGCACGTACGGCCCACCTACCACGCGGTCACCTACGTCTAACGGGACATGGCCCACCTACCACGCGACCATCCATATCTGACGGAACCTAGCCCACCAACCTTGCAGTGGCCTTCCACGTCTGACAGGACTTGGCCCATCAACCTTGCAGTGGCCTCCCATGTCTAATGGGATCTAGCCCACCAACCTTGCAATGGCCTCCTATGTTTGACGATACCTGGCCCACCAACCATACGGCTGCCCACGTCTGACAGGACCTGGCCCACCAACCCTGTTGTGGCCATCCACATCTGACGGAACTTGGCCTACCAACCTTGCGGCCAGCCACACCTGACAGGACTTGGCCTACCAACTCTGACATGCTACGGGGGAGGCAAACCTCACTAATGTTGTTCTCACCATGCATTCTCTGATAGGTGGTTATACCTCGAGTCTCGCAAATATCCATAAAACAGGTAAGAGAGACCTGACCAGGTAATGAATTCTGATATGCTCACACAGAGCACTTTTCTTTAAGTCTCTTGAGCCTTCTCTCAAGCTCATGGCTGATGTCTAGAGCACTGACTTGAGCATCGAAAGGTTCCCACCGTAATCTTCATCTTTCGGGACTTCTTGCAGGATTCCAATCGGAGCAAAGCCAATCAAAATTCATCGAAAGATCTTAGGCTCATTGAAAAAGGCGACCAAATGCTCACAGACGATCGAGAAAGGTGAGTTAGCGTCAACAACGGATGCCAATTTTGATGCCAATTGATAAGTTTATTCATTATCCTAATTTAATCATTAAAATAAATATTAAATACTTTAAATATATTAAGAATTGATATTTTTTATGGATGTTTGTAGAAAAGAAACCTATAGATGAAAAGAGCTTGATTTTTGGAGTCCAATGATGCACACGCACTCAAATCAGGACTCTGTTTGCCCGAAAAGAAAGAAAGAGATGATTTCACATGATTCCCAATGCAAACTAAGGAAGGTGATGTTGAACGAATGGCTGAAAAATTTTCTCACGATATTTGAACGATCTTGAGCCCGATTGACTCCAACTTTGACTAGGAGGAAGCCCTAAACAAGCTCTATAAAAGGAGGACCTCAAGCAGCAGTCAATGGAGGGAGTTTTCTCCAAAGTTCTTTTTATTTTTATTTTATTTAGATCATTGTATTTAGGCCTGGAGGAGGAGAATTATGGAGAAAATGCTGGCAGCAACAATGCATGGTTAGATTTCTTCAACTTAGGATAATGATGAAGCCTATAACCAGGTTCTATCTTTTTTTTTTCTTAATTTCTATGCAATAAAAATCATGCTCTTCTTTCGTATATCTTTTGAGTTATTTTTTTGATCGAGATCTTGATTTGACATACATGGCCTATACCCTCTATCAACGTACCATGATCTCAGAATACAGTACATGCCTAGGAGAGATAGATCGTAGTATAGTAGTTTAAACTTTTAATTTTATAAATAATTAGATAGTTTATACTCTAAGTGGATGTGTCGTGATCTTCTGATACGATCCATACTTGACAAGAGATAAATTATTCTAATCCTAGATTTGCAAAAATTATTGTTATTGCAACATAAAAAAAAGAGATAAAACCTTTGTGCATGATGGATTTGGATTCCTGGGTTGCTTCTCCTACTGTCTTAATTTTATTAATTAATTAGTTGTTATCTTTTAATAACCATCATTCTGAATATAATCCTCTATAAATAATTTTTTTTATTTCTTTTCATGGAATAATTGCCCTTGATCCCCGTGGATACAATTTCGATTCACACTAGCTATAGTAGTGAGTAGGTTTTATTTTTGACCACCAATGACAACGATCACCAATCTTGATCTATGTGTGTTAGACTTTAGGATTCATTTCCATGGACTCATCAATAGGATGGACACATAATACATACTAATCATGCTTTGCATGAAGGAGAACTAAATTATGCCCAAACCATAAACTCCTAATGAATTGCACTGAATCATGATGGACTGCTCCTGGATCAACATCTGCAGAAAATTGTGCCAAGCAGCACCCACTAGTTTGAAAAATGCTGCTGCGTGTGAACCAAGCTATCATGCTAAACCCATACCACACACCAAACTAGGATGTGCCTCTCTCCATTCTGGGATTACCCACATTCTACTTGAGAGTGATCAAAAGGTAATTGTGAGTGATGATTAATTTTACATTAGGGGGATACATACATTAGAACGGCAACAGTGGAGCTTGATTTTTTTTTTTTTAGGAGATCAAACCAAAAGTGGTAGTATATATTTAAAATTATATAATTATATTTAAATTAAAAAATTACATAACTAAAAAAGTTATTATTAAAATTAAGATTTTTTTTATTTGTTGGGGGGAGGCATGTCCACCAAGTTCCGTCTGCAGCTGCGAAGCAAGGTGGGGTTGGCGATCCAACTGATCTCCATATAAAGTAGGATTCTTTTTTCATTCTCATTGCTTCCTTTTGAAGAATAATAATTCGTTATTCCCATCTCATCCTCATTTTATCCTCCTTCCCACTTTACTCCTTTGTTAATGATATATAATTTTTAGTAAAAATTATAAAATTAATAATATAGATGAATAAAGATGTTTTATATATATGAAATTATATAAAGATACCATACAATTAATGCAAAAATTATATATGAAATTATATAAAGTAAATTTTTTAAAAAAAATTGCAACTAGTTCCTTTTTTCAAATTTATTAATCATTTTTTCTAAGAAAATAAAATATTCTAAATAATTAAATGAGTCTTCGAACCTATCATGTGATTGGCCTACCATTTTATTAAGAGACTTAAGATACTAACTTAATCAATATATAGTATATATTTTTTGAAAAAATCTCATGCTAAGGTAAAAGTAAATAAATTAATAAATCATTTCTATCTAGCAACTGGGTTAGAACTGAACCAACCCATTTAGTTTGGTTTCAAGTTAGTTCTGCATTAATTCTAGGTTTAAAATCTTAGAACTGGTTCTAATAAAATCAGTATTACATTAAGGCCGAAACTGACCCAATTTAACATCTTAATCATAGACTCATGATGCAAGATCTAACACTATATCAGAAGGGAATTATGACAGTTCTCCGATAACAACGGGGTATGAAAATAAAATGATTTTGGTATCTTGTGATTACAGGTCTGGCCTGCAAGCAGAATCCTTCAACAGGCCTACACAAGATTACATTATGAAAGGAAAAGACTTTCTATACCGGCCTTCGATGCATAAAATATACGCAATGACCGTATGCCCATGTGAGCATGCATGTCATGATATATTGGGCTGCAACACGTACGTTTCATGCATGCTTTATTCATTGAAGATCGATGTATAAAAGTTTTTTTATTAAAAAGGGCTTTATATGTTGGACAATCGCGCATCATACGTGATGCTTGATCGCCCGTGCATGCAATTATGCATGTTAAAAATAATTTTTTTTTTTATATATCTATTGCAGTTTATATGCATGTTATGGGCGATGTGTGTATTTTTTTCACATGTATAATGTAGGAAGACTTTATCTTAGATAGTGTTTGAAATAGGAGATAAGAGGGGATATCCCCTTTTATTCCCAAAAGTCATAACTATAAGGATAGCTGGGAATAAAGTTAACCAAATCCCCTCAATTTATTCCCTAGAAAATGCAGGAATAGCTGGTTATCCTTCCAAATAAGAGTAAAAAAAAAAGTTATCCTATGGATTTACCTTTTTGCATTTGATATGATCAATGGGATAACCAAGAAATATTCCTAAAAATAGCTAAGAAAAAAAATTTATCCCATATATTTATTCATAAATAATATTTTTTCTATCAAACACTGCCTTATATTATTCGAAACGGAGCCTTGCCTCTCAAACTTAGCGACTCTCGCTTCAATTTGGCCCGGAAATACGGAACTGTGGTTGGACTTATAATTTTACTTTATCGCTATGATGTAATTTTGGATTCATTTGGGTTGGACTATCTCTGTACACCCCAGCCTCAGCTTTTTCTCTCTCTTTTTTTCTTCTTTCTTTCCTTTTTTTTTTTTTTTCGAACTCATTTCATCTCTCCCCAATTTTGTTCAGAAAATGACCGTGTTTATCCTGGTTTTACCGCAGTTGTGCCTACCAAAGCCAGCAGCTAATCTGTTTTGCCCTGGTTACAATCTCGGAGAAAGCTCGCTGGGTGCTTATTGTTTTTGGTTCCGTTGGAGTGAAATTAAACTCAACCATTGGGAGGCTCCTCTCAGCAGCATTGTGATAGAAGTGCGCAATGTTGTTGGTCCAATTAACGTGAATCTATGCTTAACTACAGAGATAATTCTATGCGCAATGTTGTTGGTCCAATTAACGTGAATCCATGCTTAAATACCGAGATAATTCTGTCATAGTAGGACTTTTGCTATCTATCAACTTTTGCTCATATGATTTGTTACGTTACATGCCCACTAACTGATTCAATTAACTTATTAGTTTGCTTAGTTTATATAACTTTAAAAATTTGAATGCAAATTTTTGATGGCAAAGGAACTTGAGTTCGAAAACCTTTAATTTTTTTTTCATAGGATGTGAAACTATTTGAAAATATTATACTATATATGTGTTTTTATTTCCGAGGAAGCATTAAATATTATATCTATTATGTTTTTGATCTACAGGTGTTTATAGAAAAACTAATGGTATTAGCCGTAGTATATAATAACTGGTCCATGAATGCAAAATTACAAGATAAAAAATAATAATAAATGATTTAATGAGTAATTAACACTTCATCACCATCTGTGCTTTTTTTTCTTTTTTAATAATAAAATAGAATCTGATTAAGCTATTTGAAATAATTCATCTGATGTTATGTAAAACCAACGGTAGTTCAGCTGCTGCTATGTGAGCAACTGATGCCATACTTTCTTTCAATCAATATTTTTTCAAATAAAAACCAAAGAACCATATTTTAATTTTTTTAAAATATACTAAGACTAAAAATATTTTAAATAATTTTTTCATTTTTTAAAAATAAATAATATTTTTTTAATGTTTTTCAATCATACCTTCACCGTCTGGTCATCTTCCACCATCACCACCACTGTAATCACCACCAACATCATATCACTATTAACCATCACCCCTCAAGCATCACTATATCTTCATCATTTAACCACAACCATAATACCCCACTATCACAACCTTTCTTCATCAGCTTTCATCACCACCATATATTTACCACCTATTATCATTGTCATTACTACCGTCATCACCTATCACTACCACCACTATCACCATATTTGCACTATCTACTAACACCACTACTATACTTATAGTACTTATCACCATCCCAACTACCACTACCATGCCATAAATACCACTACCATCATTCTCCATCACACACCACCACCATCATTGTCACGCCCCAAACCCTATATTGGATCTAGGGGTGGCAACCGCTGCATGCCGGGCATGCAAGGCGTCCCGAAATATAACATTTAATACAAGAAGGGGTAATAATTATATTTCGTCCAATTTAAATGGTTCTTAATACAAACCATATCATATGTTTTAGGCTACATGCCAAAATACATAATTCAATGGGGTTACAACAAAGTACAGGATCTAAGTCACTCTGATAGCTGCTCCAACTACCCCATATCCCCATCTTCAGTTCTGTGGCACTGAAAAACATTGTGAGATTTAAATGAGCTCACACTCAATAAGTAAGCCAACTATAATGTAATATAATCACTTCATGCTTTAATCAACTAAATTTTTCATAATAAACATCTGTCAAGCTTCCATATTTCAAATACATTTTATCAAGTTATCAAAACATGCATCATATGCTCAAAATAAATTTTGGAAGCAATTGCCATATATAGTATATCAAGAATATACAATTTTAGGATAAAACCACTGTACCACTGTAAATAGCATGTAAAAAAAATGTATTTTTATACCAATATCCCACGGCCACACACTATGTACACAGAACACCCCCTCGGGTGTAACACCCCCTCGGGTGTATCCTCCATAAATATCCCCTAGGAGTCAGGGTCCTGGAACCAGTGTCATGCACTCACATCCTGCCATATCCGGCTACAATACACCCCAAGAGTGTGCTCTCCATATACCCCCCTATGGAGATGGGTCCCGGTGCCATGTGGTATAATATTGCCATATCCTGTCACAGCACACCTCTTGGGTGTGTTCTCTCCATACCCCCTATGGAGTTGGGTCCCGGTGCCAAGTGAGTCATACATATCACATCATATCATATCTTAGCGGACCATGGTGGAACATATTATCATATGCACAAAGTATCATTTTCATGTCACATTTGCCAAATAGCATGTATATTTATAAAACCTTTAACAATTCAAAGGTCATGCCAATTGATCAGTTATCCACATAGATACCCAATTATTTATAAAAATAATAATATAAAATCATAGTAAACGCTCATTTGCAAAATTAATACCATTCATTTTTTGTTTTTCAAATAATGCAATATATAACAATATAGCCTTTAAATACATAATTTTTATATTTTAATAATTTATGAAAATTATGATAAATGACTTACTTACCTTCTGGCGCTAATCCAAAAATGTAATTCGGCTATTTAAGCACCTGGGTACCTACAGCATCAATTTTCCAATTTTTAGTCCCCAAAAATAGCATATTAAAATAGCTTTTAACCTCTACCCAGTTTAATCCTGGGGCCAACTTGGGGCTTAAATATCTCCCAATACATAAGCCCAAATGGGAAGATAAAAATACCCCCAGAAAGTAGAATCAACACTGATCCAGGACATATTTTTATTTTTCATTTTTCCCCAATACGGGGGTCCAAATCATGGCCCAAAATTTGATCGCGAGACGGCCCAATAGAGCCCAAAAGGGGGGACGGCCCAAACCGGCCCGCTCCCCCAATCTCCCGCCTCCCTGTTTCGTCCAAAACAGGGGAAGTGCCGCGGCCGGGGCCGCCGCCGGCCACTTCCCGGAGGGGTCCGGCCGTCGACCGGCCCGGAGCCGGCCGCCGCCGCGGCCGAGCTCCTCCCCCTCTTTCCCTCTCTCAATCTTTCTCTTTTTCTCCCGACACCCGCCGCAGCTGCCACCCGTGCCGTGGCTTGGCCGGTGGCCGGCCGGACCTCCACCGGACACTGCCCCGGCGCGGTGGAGGCCGCCGACCGCAGCCCGGGCCCGGCGAGCCGACGGGCACTTCGCCGGGCCCGAACCAAGCCACGGAGCGGCTTGGTCCGCGATGAAGGGAGGCCGCCCGGCGGCCCTCCAGTGCCCACTCCGGCCGCCTCGAGCGGCCGGAGCCTCCTCCTCTCTCCCTCCTCCGGCCGCCTCGAGCGACCGGGCATTGCAACGGAGGAATCCCTCCCGATTCCTCTCTCTGTCATCTCTCTCTGAAACAGTGGACGAAGGGGGGGAAAACTTACCTGCATGTTGATGGAGATGGGTGGAGGGAAGCTCCCTCCTCCCTCCCCATTTATAGCAACGCGGGGAGGGCCTCCTCTGCGTTCGTGAGAAGAGGGGTGCCCCTCTTTGACTGGGAGCTGGGGAGCCGCCCGCGTGCGGTATGTGCACCTCCCCCTCCTCCGGTCCAAGAAGACGGATCCTCACATGGTGAGGATCCGGGGCTCACATTCTCCCTCCTTATAAAAATTTCGGCCTCGAAATTGATGTGGTTCATATAACATTTAGAATCCAAAGCCTGTCATAAGATAATTATCTTTTCATTTACATATACTAAGATACAAATAGTATGGATATTTCTTTTTCATTTCTTCCTCCAGCTCCCAAGTAGCTTCCCTTCAGAATGTTACTCCACTGAACCTTGACATAGGGAATGTACGCCGTCTTAAGACTTGATCCTTGCGGTCCACAAGGATGCTCTTCATATGATCAGATCATTCCTTAACTGCATGGGCTCAAACTGCTATCACATGGCTGGGGTCAGAGATATACTTTCTCATAGATACATGAAATACATTGTGTACCCCAGAGAGCACTGGAGGTAATGCCAGGCTATAAGCCACCTCCCCTACTTTACTCAGAATCTCAAATGGCCCAATGTATCGTGGACTCAGCTTTACCTTTAATCCCAAATCTCATCACATTTTTGGTTGGTGATATCTTCAGAAAGACATGATCCCCAACCTGAAATTCTAGCTCCCTTCTTCTCACATCAGCATAGCTCTTTGTCGGCTCTGAGCTGTGCGGAGTCTTCCTTGATCAAATGCACCTTCTCTACTGTCTGCCGAATCAGCTTAGGGCCCAACAATCTTCTCTCCCCACATCATCCCAACATAAGGGAGATCTGCATTTTCTACCATACAAGGCCTCAAATGGAGCCATCTGGATACTGGCTTGGTAACTATTATTGTAAGCAAATTCCACTAAAGATAAGTGGTTGTCCCAAGCACCACCCAAGTCCATCACACAGGCTCGCAACATGTCCTCCAGGGTCTGTATGGTCCTCTCAGACTGCCCATCTGTCTGAGGATGAAAGGCTGTGCTGAAGTTCAGTTTGGTCCCCAGAGCTCTATGAAGGCTCTTCCAAATTGGGACACAAACCTAGTATCCCGATCTGATACAATAGATACGGGAATACCATGAAGTCTCACAATTTGCTCAATATACATGTTGGCCAATCTCTCACTGAAATCCCAACTCTGAATGGCAGGAAATGGGCTGACTTTGTCAATCTGTCTACAATGACCCACACCGCATCATTGCTCCTAGGGGTCTTAGGCAGACCAGTCATGAAGTCCATAGTGATCTTCTCCCATTTCCATTGTGGAATCATCAGAGATTGAAGAGGTCCCGCAGGCCTTTGATGCTCAGCTTCACTTGCTGACACACCAAACATTTGGCCACATACTGAGCAATCTCTCTTTTCATTCCCTTCCACCAAAATTTTCTTTTAGGTCTCTGTACATCTTGGTGCCTCCTGGTGCACTGTATAGGGAGAGTAGTGGCCTCCCTCAGAATCTCTGCTCTTAGTTCCACGCATTTGGCACACAGAGCCTTCCATCAAATCTCAGGGATCCATCCTTCCATTATATCAAATTCATTTTGAACCCCTGACTTCACAGCTTCTTTAATCTTTTGCAGGTCAAGTCTTCTTTCTGGGAGGACTTGATCCTGTCTAACAGAGTTGGTTGGAGTACAATGCTGTCATAACCATCAGACTGCTGTACTCGCAATCCAACCTCCAACTTCTCAAGGTCCCTCTGGATGTGAGGCTGAGAAGTGATCATAGAAGCTAACTCCGAGGACTTCCTGCTCAAGGCATCAGCTACCACATTGGCCTTCCCTGGGTGATAGTGCAGGTTTAGGTCATAATCTTTTAGTAGCTCCATCCACCTCCTCTGCCTCAAATTTAATTCCTTCTGAGTGAAGATGTACTTCAGACTTTTGTGGTCTGTGTACACATCACATGTCTCTCCATACAGATAATGCCGCCAAATCTTCAAGGCAAAAATCACGGCGGCCAACTCCAGGTCATGGGTAGGATAGTTTTGCTCATATGGCTTTAGCTGCCGGGAGGCATAAGCTATCACCTTCTCATTTTGCATCAGAACACATCCCAATCCCTTCCGAGAAGCATCCGTGAATAGGGTGAATCCTCCAGATCCTGACGGAAGGGTAAAGATGGGGGCTGATACTAGGCGTTGCTTCAGCTCCTGAAAACTTCTCTCACACTCCTCAGTCCAGTCAAACTTCGCTTGCTTTTGGGTCAAGCGAGTCAGGGTAGAGCAATGCGAGAGAAGCCTTCCACAAATCTGCGATAATATCCAGCCAGCCCCACGAAACTTCTTACTTCAGACACATTGGAAGGCCTCCAGTTAACAACTGCCTCAATCTTCTTTGGATCCACAGATATGCCATCTTTAGATTATATGACCCAAGAATGATACTTGGCTCAACCAGAAGTCACACTTCTGCAACTTGGCATAAAGCTTTTTCTCCGAAGAGTTACAGAACAATTTTAGGTGGTCCACATGCTCCTATGGCTTTTAGAATACACCAGGATGTCATCAATGAAACCACCACAAACTGGTCCAAGTATGGCTTAAAGATTCTGTTCATCAAGTCCATGAATGCTGCCGGGGCATTAGTCAACCCAAACGGCATCACCAAGAACTCGTAGTGGCCATACCTAGTCCTGAATGTTGTCTTAAGCACATCCCCAGCCTTGACCTTGAGTTGATGGTATCCTGACCGAAGATCAATCTTTGAGAATACCCGAGCTCCTTGGAGTTGATCAAATAGATCATCAATCCTCGGAGGATACTTGTTCCGCACTGTTACCTATTGATTTCTCGGTAATCAATGCAGAGCGAAGACTTCCATCTTCTTTTTGACAAATAACTGGAGCACCCCAAGGAGAACACTGGGTCTGATAAATCCTCGGTCTAGGAGCTCCTGCAATTGGCTCTTCAACTCTTTTAGCTCAGCCGGGGCCATACGGTACAGGGGCCTTGGATATAGGTCCAGTGCCAGGGGCCAAATCAATAGTGAACTCAACCTCCCGATCTGGGGGTAGTTCGGTTAATCATCTGGGAATACAACAGGAAATTCCCGAGCTACTGGAATATCCTCCAACTTGACCTCATCTTGCTGAAGGTCTTGACCACGCAAAAAACCCTTGACTACCCTTCTTCAAATACTTTGTAGCCTATAGTGCTGACACGAACACCGAGGCCAGATGCTCCTGACTTCTAGTAAAACTGAATTCAGGTTGATTAGGAATTTTGAAGATCACCATATTCCTGAAATAGTCTACTGAAGCATGATAGGAGGCCAACCAGTCCATCCCAAGGATACATCAAAGGATTTTAGTGGGAGGACGATTAGATCGGCCTTCAATCTCCTATCCCCCATGTTAATCAGGCAAATCTGCATACTGAGTCTACCCTCATAACATCACCATTTGGGAGAGCAATGTGCAACTCCTACTCTAGGGGAACGGGTGTCAAAGATTCATCCTTGGCGAGATATGTGCTAGATACAAATGAATGCGTGGCACCCGGATCTACTAAGAATTGAGCATAAGCATTGCCTACTTTAATTATACCTGTCACAACGGAGTTGGAAGCGGCAGCATCTGTTGTATGAGAGTAAAGACCCTTCCCTGGGTCCTAGGCTGCTGCTGCTGACCTTACCCTGATCCGTAGAAGGCTGCTGATCCCTCCGAAGGGGACAAGTGGCCATCTTGTGACCCACCTGCCCACATATGAAGAAGGCACCAGTCGTCCCGCGGCACCACTGCCTGGGTGGGAGTTTCCGCATTGGGGGCAATGAGTTTCCGTACTCTTTGGTCCTGAGGGGGCATGATAAGGCCTTTCTTCTTGGCCTGGCCTGAAGACTGGCCAGAAGGAGACCCCTTCTTCTTCCTCTGTTGCTGCTCCCACTGCTTATGGACCACACCCATATCCTCTCAATCACCAGGGCCTTGTTTACCACGGCACCAAATGTAGAGAGTTCGAAGGCATTGACTACCTGCATCAGTCTGGGCCTCAGTCCCTCGGTGAACTTGATGATCTTGGCTCTCTCAGTAGCCGCTATGTCTGGAGCAAACCGAGCCAATCGGGTAAACTCGGCTTCATACTGTGCCACAGAGAGATTTCCTTGCTCCAGTTTGACAAACTCCGACTGCATTTCTCTGCACACTATTGGGGAAGTATTTGTCATAGAAGACTTCCTTAAACTCTCCCCAGGAAATAGCCTATCCATCCATTCGCTGCTCCACAAGTAGCCACCAATCATATGCCTCCCCCTGAAGGAGGTAGGTAGCGAATCTGATTCGCTCCTCCTCTTGGCTACCATGAGCTGCAAAGGCTTTCTCCATCTCCCTCATCCATTTTTCAGCATCGGCAGGGTTAGTAGATCCACAAAAGGAGCAGGGGCCAAGCTCTTGAACTCACAAAGCTCCGGCCCCCTCCCTGCCAGGGCTAGGATGGAGCCGACTGAGCAGGCTGTAGAGCGGGAGAGGCAGGCCGAGCAGGCTGAATTTGCTGAATCTATTGCTGCATGGCTTGCATAGCCTGCGACATTCCCGCTAGAGCCTGAAACAACTGGGCCTGAAATTGTGGTTGATCATTGTTAGCTAAATTAACTGAACCAGAGCCTCCAGAAGCTTGCTGGCCTCCCTACTGGCCAGAGTCACCAGCCTGGGAGTTCCCAATAGGCCGCAGACTCCTAGTGCGACGTGGCATTCTTAACTCCTGCCAGGGTTAGGTTCCAGTCAATATCCTTGTAAACCACAAAATTTAGGCTTTCAAAATATATTACTTGAAATTTTTAATAAAGTTATCACCCTCCCAATGTAATCCTAATGTTCTGCCTAGTGTCATTTTGTGTTTGTCCCTAAGGTCAAACCTAGGCTCTGATACCACATAAGCTATCACGCCCCAGACCCTATATTGGATCTAGGGGTGGCAACCCGCCGCATGCCGAGCATGCAAGGCATCCCGAAATATAACATTTAATACAAGAAGGGGTAATAATTATATTTCATCCAATTTAAATGGTTCTTAATACAAACCATAATCATATGTTTTAGGCTACATGCCAAAATACATAATTCAATGGGGTTACAACAAAGTACAGGATCTAAGTCACTCTAATAGCTGCTCCAACTACCCCATATCCCCATCTTCAGTTCTGTGGCTCTGAAAATATTGTGAGATTTAAATGAGCTCACACTCAATAAGTAAGCCAACTATAATGTAATATAATCACTTCATGCTTTTATCAACTAAATTTTTCATAAAAACATCTTCCAAGCTTCCATATTTTAAATAAATTTTATCATGTTATCAAAACATGCATCATATGCTCAAAATAAATTTTGAAAGCAATTGTCATATATAGTATATCAAGAATATACAATTTCAAGATAAAACCACTGTACCACTATAAATAGCATGTAAAAAAATATATTTTTATACCAATGTCTCACGACCACATACTATGTACACAGAACGCCCCCCTCGGGTGTAATACCCCCCTCGGGTGTATCCTCCATAAATATCCCCTAGGAGTCAGGGTCCTGGAACCAGTATCCTGCACTCACATCCTGCCATATCCGGCTACAACACACCTCAAGAGTGTGCTTTCCATATACCCCCTATGGAGATGGGTTCCGGTACCATGTGGCATAATATTGCCATATCCTGTCACAGCACACCTCTTGGGTGTGTGTTCTCCATATACCCCCCTATGGAGTTGGGTCCCGGTGCCAAGTGAGTCATGCAACATATCACATCATATCATATCATAGTGGACTATGGTGGGACATATTATCATATACACAAAGTATCATTTTCATGTCACATTTTTCAAATAGCATGTATATTTATAAAACCTTTAACAATTTCAAAGGTCATGCCAATTGATCAGTTATCTATATAGATACCCAATTATTTGTAAAATATAATAAATAATAAACTAATCATAGTAAACGCTCATTTGCAAATATTAATACCAGTCCATTTTTCTCAATTTTCAAATAATGCAATATATAACAATATAGCCTTTAAATACATAATTTTTATATTTTAATAATTTATGAAAATTATGATAAATGACTTACTTACCTTCTGGCGCTAATCCAAAAATGTAATTCGGCTATTTAAGCACCTGGGTACCTACAGCATCAATTTTCCAATTTTTAGTCCCAAAAATAGCATATTAAAATAGCTTTTAATCCTGGGGCCAACTTGGGGCTTAATATCTCCCAATTCATAAGCCCAAATGGGAAGATAAAAATACCTCCAGAAACTAGAATCAATACTGATCCGAAGCATATTTTTATTTTTTCATTTTTGGCCCAATACGGGGTCCAAATCATAGCCCAACATTTAATCGCGAGACGGCCCAATAGGGCCCAAAAGGGGGGACGACCCAAACCGGCCCGCTCCCCAATCTCCCCCGCCTCCCCTGTTTCGTTCGAAACAAGGGAAGCATGTGCCGGCGGCCGGGGCCACGCCGACCACTTCCCGGAGGGGTCCGGCCGCCGTCGATTGGCCCGGAGCCGGCCGCCGCCGCGGCCGAGCTCCTCCCCCTCTTTCTTTCTCTCAATCTTTCTCTTTTTCTCCCGACACCCGCCGCGGCTGCCACTCGTGGACCTCCACCGGATGCTACCCCGGTGCCGGTGGAGGCCGCCGACCGCAGCCCGGGCCCGGCGAGCCGGCGGGCACTTCGCCAGGCCCGAACCAAGCCGCAGAACAGCTTGGTCCCGCGATGAAGGGAGGGCCGCCCGGCGGCCCTCCAATGCCCCACTCCGGCCACCTCGAGCGGCCGGAGCCTCCTTCTCCTCTCTCCCTCCTCCGGCCGCCTCGAGCGACCGGGCATTGCAACGGGAGGAATCCCTCCCGATTCCCTCTCTCTGTCACGCTTCTCTCTGCTGAAACAGTGGACGAAGGGGGGGAAAACTTACCTGCTTGTTGATGGAGATGGGTGGAGGGGAAGACTCCCTCCTCCCTCCCCATTTATAGCAGCGCGGGGAGGGCCTCCTCTGCGTTCGTAAGAAGAGGGGCACCGCCCTCTTTGACCGGCGGAGCTGGGGAGCCGCCCGCATGCGGTATGGCTACGGCGCCTCCCCCTCCTCCGGTCCAAGAAGACGGATCCTCACATGGTAAGAATCTGGGGCTCACAACATCATATAGCTACCATACTTATCATCATTTATTACCATCACCAACATATTTACTCACTACCATAATCTTCATCACCTACTATCATCGCCGTTACCATATCTTCATCATCTACCACCACCATCCTTATACCTAATTAGTTATCTATCGTTACTATTATTTTTCTTCACCATCTATCATCATCGCCACTGTACCTATATCACTCCTGCTATCCACACTCTTTTTCACCATCTACTGTTATATCTCACCATCAACTGTCCCTTGCAACTATTTCTTAAATTTTAAATATTTTTATTTTTAATAAATAATCATACTTCTAATTTTTTTATAGAAAATTAAAGCCGAGACAAAAAAAAAAAAAAAATAGTGATAGAAATCAGAAAACATTTGCTACAACCAAACGGACAGTTAGGTTTTCCAGGAGAAAAGTAAACAAAATTAGTACTTGAGTTTTTCTGAGAGAAAAGTAAACAAAATTAGAGTACTTGAGGCACAATGAACAACGGGTTGCCGGGGAGGGGCACAGAAGGCCCATGCTGTTGGGGTAACAGAGTGAGTTTACACTTGCGAGTAATATCGAGAGAAAAATTGCACGATTTTTACCTCATAAGATGGATGTGAAGGCTTGAGCCCCAGCAGTTATCAATTATATGATTATTAAATGTTTGCAACTTGGTTTGAAATTCCCAAAACTATTTTTGATAATCGTTGCATAACAAAAAATAATATGGCAGTGTTTGATATAGGGATAAGGAAGGATATCGGATATCCCCTTATCCCCAAATGCTATAGCTAGGGGATAAGTCTGAAAAAGTTTAACGAGAGGGGATAATTCATGTTTAATCATAGGTTATCCCCTGAACTTATTCCCTAGAGAACCCAGGAACAACTAAAGTTATCCTTGATGCAGACTTGTAATTTTAAAAAGATGCTTATTAGCCCTGCAGCTATCTACCCATGGTTTAACCATGGGTTATCCCCTGGACTTATTCCCTAGGGAACCTAGGAATAACTGAAGTTATCCCTTGATGGCAGTGGTAATTTTAAAAAGGTGCTTATCCCTTCAGCTATCCCCTGGATAAATGCTATCCTGTATATTTATTAGGGATAGTCTATGAAACACTACCTAAGTGTTATTTGAAGTCTTGTCGCGTATTATATAATTATTCTTTATATTAAAATTAAATACATATTTGTGATATTTAATAAAGCTAATGTCTTTTATATTCTTTGCACAATGACCAAATAACTTGTTCCATGGTCACCATATAGCACCACTAATTCGTAATAATAATCATAGCACAAATGTAATGGCTATGTGTGCTACTTTACTTGGCTGGTGGACACTATACTTAATAAAATTAAGCAAATCTTCTTTGCAAAGAAAAAACATATCATTTATAAATTTAAAAATATCACAGGGTGGAAATAAAGATCGCCTAACATTACATTGAAAATAAAGAAAAAAGTTGCCTAATATTGAATAAAAGGAGAAATGAGAAGTTCAACTCTTATTCACACCTCATTTGTGTCTCAATCAAATGAACAATCAATCCTAGACTTTCTCAAAGACATTGGAAGCTGCTCCATGAGCCTGAGGCTAATTGACTTTTAGAATATTTTTAAGTAGCTGTTGGTTGCATCAGATATAGACCTTTTAAGGCCTAATCCAAATGGATGGGGCGGAAAATTTTATTTATTAAACTTGAAGTGATCTTGAAAGTACCATAAAAGGAGAAGTTTGTTTCCAGTACGACTAATACTCTTCCCCAAATTAATAAAGTTGCCACATTCCAATTGGACTTTGCTCTTAGCTGTTCTATATATTGAAGCTGACAAATAAACAAAGAATCATTTTATTAGATCAGACAAAGCCATAACATGATTACAAAATTAGAAGGAGAAAAGTTAATCATTTTTCCTAAGTATTGACGAAGGGCTTTCATTGTCTACAAGGCACCTAATCATTGGCCTGTCTATTCTCAATCCACAACAGTACGTCAACGTATAGAACGGTTGTGAAGATGTGATTTAAATAGAGCCATGTCAAAACCTTGATGGATGGTTGAAAAAAAAAAAAAATTTGTGGTGGAATGATATTTGTGCTTTCTTTTTCTTTTTTCTTCTTTACCTTTTGCGGTGGAATTGTTCGATGCACCACCATGAATCATTTAGTTTGGAAGGAGTGGAAGGTGAAATTCTACTAAAAAGTCTGTCTTATTTCTTGATATATATATATATATTATGTATTATTTTTTGATATTGAACAATTTTTATCAGTTGTCCAGGAGCTGCAGGTTAACAGAGAAATGATACATCAGACTCAATGCTCCGTTGCCAGCAAGTTGATCCGTAGTTTAAGATGGCAAACTCCTTATCTATATATCTATTGTTTTATTAAAACTGGATGCTGACATACATAAGAAGAATAATAGTTCCTGTGCAATTTAGACAGCTCATATACATATATAATTGCCACTGAGTTCAAATAGGTGTATGAATATATTTAACAACTAATTAAGAACAGCGAAAGAAAGGAGGAAAGAATTAAAAATTGCATTCTTTCCCTTTCACAGTCGCTAGCAACTCCAAAGTATCTTATGCTACTCAATGTTCATACTCATCACAGATTAAGATCATCTAAGGAGAAGAAACACTAATATGTTCTATAAAATAATTCTTCTCGATACAATGGGTTCTAAAGTCGTAACTTGCACCACGTTGTTAAAGACAACGAACCAGTTGTTGATGCGCCTTTAATTAATTGCAAGTCTATTGCCTTTACAAGGGAATGAAGAACTACTCTTTGTTGTCCCCCAAATAGGGAGAGACTTGGAACTTCTTCATGATGAGGTGTTCGTATTGAAGATATAGACATCGATCCAGTAATTTAGACTGATATATAATCCTTTTAAGTAGTGTCGAGCATCAAAAAAAGGAGTGGATGACTGAAACAAAGAGCACTTCTTAATTTCTTCTTTTCTGACTCCAAATATGTTGCCCTTCTTTCTCATAACCTTAACAAGGAAATGAAACAGTGACAAGTGAGAAGAACAATTAACTAAGAAAGAAATTAAAGGTAGAAACGTACTCAATCCAGAAAGAAAGAATCCTCCATGCTGTTGCTTAGTCCACTGACAGGAAGCAGAGCAGCATGAGAAGCAAGAGAGGAGGAGGAGGAGGAGGAGGAGGAGGAGACCAAATGGAGGCTGAGGTGAGCCTCCGAGACTTCCAACCCAAGACCAGCTTGTTAGGCCCGTCCTCCTCCACCCGGTACCCATCGTTGAAGAGCCCCAGCAGCAGCCTGGCCTGGCAGTGGTTGAAACAACTGATACCAACTCTTCCAAACCCCATTGCCGCCATCCAATCCCCCAACCCCCCTTCTCCACCGCCTCTATAAGCCCTTCCCACAGCTCCGGCGATCTTCGGCCCAAGTATCACCCTCTCCACCAGCCCCCTCGCCCGGCCCTGCATCGGAAACCCCGCCTCCAGCGAGTCCCACACCGCCGAGTACCGGTGCAGCTCCCCCATGAACCTCCCCACAAAATCCCCCCCCCCTCCACATCCCCCTCCCCTCCTCCTCCTCCTCCACCACCGCCATCACCCTAGGCCCCAGCGCCGCCGCCCCCGACAAGAACGACCCCACCGACCCCGTCCCCCGCTGCGCCCCCGCCGCATGCAGCGGCTGCAGCACGCAGTTCACGACGACCGCTTCCCCCTTCACCACCTTCACCGCCCCCGGCCTGAACCGCTCGTCGGCGTCCAGCTTGCACTGCCCGAATGAGAAGGGCTGCCCGAGAGACGCCGCGAATGCCGCCAGCCGCCGCCCCGTCTCCTGCACCGCCCGCCCCCCGCCGCCGCCCCGCGTGACGGCGGTGATCCGCAGGTGCGGCGGCGGGTGCCCGTCCACGCGGGAGACGAACGCCTGCATCAGCGACGCCCACTGGACGCCCTCGGCGATATCGTAGTCGACGATGTGGACCCGCCGGTCGCGCCCCACTGCCTCCAGGATCGCCTGGTTGGCCGTGAAGTGGCCGAATTTGACGTAGGGGGACATGTCCTGGAGCAGCTGGAATGCGGCCAGAACGTCTACCGTGTGGTCGTCTCGGTGCGACGCTGATTGCCGGCCGCGTGCCGCGGCGGAGGAGCCGTCTAGCAGGCCCTGGAGGGCGTCGGTGAAGTGCCCGGCGAGGCGCTCCATGTTAGTCCCTCCGCCGCCGGCCGGCGACACCAACTCCTTGAGCCGAACCAATATCACCCGGGCCAGCTCCCTGCTCTGGCGGGGCCCCGCAAGGGCCTCGGCCACCGCCATCAGCAGGTGCACCAGCCGGAGCCCCTTTTCGTCGTCACCACCGCCGCCGTTGTTACTGGGCTCCTCCGCTGGCGGCGGCGTGCCGACGCTGGTGGTGGTGCTGCTGGGTTTGGAATTCCAGCATGGCTCGAAGGCCATGGGGGCGATGAGGCCGGTGGGGTCGTCGTCGTCGTCGTTGTCGTCGCACATCATGGACTCGATGAGGCCTCGGAAGTCATCGTCGGCGGAGAGGGGGGCCCAGTCGATGACCTGGGACCAGTCGGTCCAAGGCAGCCACCGTCTTCGTCGACGGTGGAGTTGGAGCTGCAGCCAGAGATCTCGAGATCTCCTGCTTCCTCCATGGCCACTGACTGCTATGTTAATTAGATTCTTATTTCACCTGAACTCTCTCCTCCGCTTTTATATATAGACTTGAACTGGGGGCAGGGAAGAAAGGAGGGTACAGAGAAGGTGTTATACCACTAGAGAGATATTTTAAGCGTGGGGTTAGGAGGGATGAGATCAGATTAATTAAGAGGGCTAATTCCAAAGATTTTCGTTTTATCTTATTTGATGGAGGTTGCGTCTTTGGGTATTAGTCGTTTAAAAAATAGTGGAGAACTTTAAATTAATAATGTATGAAACGAACGCTCCGCCAATGAGGGGCATCGGAATCATCAACGGAGCATTCATTAGCGGCCAAGGTCATCGTGCTTAAAATTTCACGCGCCATTGAGGAGCTCTGGGATGGTAAATTTACAATCATCGTCCTGAACTTAAATCCCTTAAAATTACTGTCGGACATAAATTTATGCAACAAATAAACCTATCACAAAATCCACTATGGAGTTATTTTATCGATTATTGGCGGAAATATTTCAAATTTTGCAAGAAATTTTTTACACGGGTCTTCTACTTGGCCTGCTATGAGTATAATTCATAGACGGTCACCGGTGGCTGCTGAATTGGTCACCGGAAAGAGGTCAGTTCGCCGGCGCAGACTGAGTATTTGCCGGCCGGAGCCCTCCGTGTCTTGGGTCAATGGGATGATGGGGATGAGAAAGGGATCCGTTTGGTGGCACAGCGACGAGGTGACGCATGCAGTGCGAAAGATCTAACCATTCGTTACGTGATCGACTGCTACCGGTTGGTGTTCCTCGGCCTGCGATTGGTCCGCCTGCAGCGAATGTCGGTGGGAACGGTCAACGTACCTGTCCCGTCCGATCGGTGATTGGACGGCCGGCGCCGGAGCTCCGGGAATTTTCAAAATTTGCGGTGGAATTCCGATTGGTGCTCTCCTCTCCCTCCGGACATTCTCTTGCAGGCCCACACGTACGTGGCTCCCACATCACAGTACCACCCATTCTGACACCAGGACTAAATATAAAATATTAATAATGTAATAAGAAATTGAACATAAAGTAGTAATCAAATAAAGATTTTTTTAAAAAAAAATCTTTGAATTACAGTTGTTTTTACCATTTTGTAAGACTCCCATTGTTTTATTTATGTTGGTAATAGGAGTTTAATTAAAAAATGTTATGTAATTATAACTAAAATAACTATCATTATTTAATAGTTTTTGTTATTCATCTGAATAAAAAATTGCTTGGTGTTGGATAAATAATGATTATTGCAATAATTATTATTTATTTTAGTGTTATTCATAATGATAAAAAATAGTAATGGAGACTTTCAAAGTTATATTTAAGCTTATATAAATATAATACATATGTCGATAATGGTTTGTAAGCTAATGAATCATACCTTTATTAATTAGTATCTATTTAAATCTTAGCACAGGATATGAAGGATAATAAGGTTTAATACCATCTAAAATAAATTAGTCAAGAAAAGAATTGATATAAATGATTAGACTAAAGATCTAATGCTTATGTTTTAAGTTAAATTAAATATATATCTAAACATTATACACTAAACTATCTATCTATCTATCTATCCATCCAATAAGTAGTACCAAAGCTAGCAACTAAAAATCCTAATTATGATGGTATGAACCAATAAAAAATATAAATAAATAAATAAAATGATGCATTCATCATGGCATAAGTAAAATTGGTGTTGAATTCTCAACTCTATTTATATCATCAAGATAAAAGAAAAATACTTAGGTAGCGTTTGATAGGAAAAATATTATCCATGGATAAGTGTATGGGATAGAGTTTATCCCCTGGTTATTCCTAGAGATATCCCTTGGCTATCCCATTGATCATATCAAATGCAAAAAGGTAAATTCATAGGACAACTTTTTTTACTCTTATTTGGAGGGATAAGCAGCTATTCCTGCATTTTCTAGGAAATAAATTGAGGGGATATCCCATGGTTAACCATGGTTAACCATGGATTATCCTTTTGGTTAACTTTATTCCTTGCTATCCCTTATAGTTATGGTTTTTGGGAATAAGAGAGGATATCCAAGGGGAGATCCCCTCTTATTCCCTATTCAAACACTACCTTAGGAATTGATTCATGCTAATGAATTTTTTTTATTCTTCTTTGGTGAGAGAGAAAGATTGGGATGAATTGAATATTCATCAATTCATTTCATGAGATGTTGAAATGAATACATCAGACATTACAAAGAACAAGCATGCTCTAGGTTATCGATATCGGTGATTCTTATTGAATCACAGGGCAAGTTATAGATATCATAAAGTCCATTCATGTTTCTACGATCAAACTAGCATGAAGTTGGATGGCAAAGTAAATCCAATGGATAGGTCTTTGGCCAAGACCACCTTACCGACTGTAACCGTGTCATTCATTGGATTTTTTGCAGGCATTTTATGAAACATCTCACAGCTAAAGAATTTGGAAGTTCAAATAGCCCCACAAGAGTGTCTAATTTTGGATCTTAGGACAAAAAAAAAAAAAAAATTGTAGCAGGCTACCCTAAGAAAGGAGTAAATATGACAAAGTTTAAGTACTTTGAGTCCATTTGGCAGGGCTAATCCAAAAGATCTTTTCCAATTGTGTATTATTTGCCATCATCTTGCATGATGATGACCTAATTAAAAACACAATGGCAGGACAAGAAGCTGGCTTGTATTGAATAGAAAAAAATAAAGATAGAGAGTACATGAGATGCATGCGAATGGAATATTTATAATTAGACTGAGACAAAGAATACAACCCTTTAATTTGGCTAAAGCTTCCTATCATTATACATGCTACACAGGAAATGCGGCCACAATCCTCACACATTAAGCCAAGGATTTTGTAAAGCCTAGAACCTTCTCACCATTTAACATGATATATAGACTAGTACTTTTAGAACGTGTTAGGTTGGCTGTATGAAATTAGAGCAGGATGGAATTACCAATCCAATTCCATGGGATTCGAAAACATATAGAAGGAGATTGACTTGTCAATATTCCTATAATTTTAGGTAGTAGGACCAATCTAATCCTATTTATTATGTTGTTCGAACACGTCAAGTAATAACAAAGAGAACTGATAATATGAAATCCTAATCCTCATATCAAACACTGTTATATCATGCCATGGATCCTCAGTTATATTTGTTCTGGTGTTCTTATCAAGAACTCTGAACTGGATTATATATATGGTTCCCCCTACCAAATTATATATAAACCACTTGCTGACATATGTAGCTTAGATTATCTTTGGAACTGTCGAATATAATGGTGTGCTTCAACTGGAGAGATTCTCTATTTGCTTGGTCATAACTTTTGTTTTAGATTTTAGTGCTTCTAGAAGTTTTTACCACAAAATAAAAAAGCAATAACCAAAACAAATCTGGAGGTCATTATGTTTTACAAACTAAACTCCAACCCTCCAATTAGATGCACTTCATGTGTTTTAGCTTAGGTCATCTCACTTGGATAATAATTAGGCTGAGTTAGGCAAAGACATATATTTTAAGATTCTAGGAGAAAAGAATTATGGCTTAAAACATGCCATACAAAATATAACAAACCATAGTGCATGATGGGTGATAAGCTACGTGGCTATTGTATCTTATTTGTGGTCTGTGATCACTCCAAACAATTATATATGCCTTCTATATCGAGAAGTATATACCTTAGCATAAGCTCCAATAATGGCTTCGTATAAATATAATATTTTTTATTTGTACCTATGGTTTTTATTTATACCTATGAGGTGTTAGTGATTCATTATAATGCTCATGTGGTGGGCTACATTTAAGTACAAAAGAAGGCAAAGATTAGATCAGCATGGCCACAACAATTAACATATATTAGCGGTCCCCATGGCAAAGCCAACCAATCCAAGTCTTTGTTAGAAGCAAAAACCAACCAATTATCAACTTATTAACACACTTTTAGATATAATGAAGGAGCATCATATATAGATAAATGGTGTATTTGGGTGGATCTTTACTTAAATTTAATTACGTTATGATAGGATAATGGAGATATAATATTGATGATCTGAGCTCTTAGGTGTAATTTACTAATACTAAATTGCATATACATAGAAAATCATGTAATTTAAAAATTTCTAGCCCATACATCAAGTGGTTAAAAAATATATATTATTTTATATTATAAATTATTTAATTATTTTTAATCACTTGATATGAGGTTAGAAGTCTTCAAATTATATGATTATTTTATGTATATGAAGTTTAATAGCAATAGATCACATCCAATGACTTAGAATATTGATATTGGATCCTTATCATCCCATTATGACTTGATCTAATCTAACTAAAGATCTTAACTATTTTTTTCGACTCAAAAATCAATACAAATTAAAAAATTTAATCATGTATATAATAAAAATGTTTAAAAAAAAAAAATTTGCTTGTTTCAGTTATCTATCATATATGCAAGTGGATATAAAAATCAGTAGTTATATATATATATATATATATATGATCAATAAGATGGATTTTTAGTTTAATATTTTTATCATATATGCAGTTATACTAAAACAATTAAAATTATTTTTTTGTCCATACAGTGCATATGTTATAAGCCATCAAAATATGTGATTTTTTATTTTTAAGTATTTTTAATAGTATAAATCATACTTAATGTTGTAGATATTCAAGTTGAATATCTTGTTATTAAATCAGGAGACTTAATCCACTCTCCACTTGAGAGGACTTAACATTTTAAATGCATGGCATAATTTATTATTGTGATTGTTTATAGAAATTTGCTTGCCTAGAATTAACTTTATCTAAAATTTTTCCAACTAGTTTAATCCTCTATTTGTTAATAAATTTATGCAGTGACTAGCTTAGTTAATATCTTCCAAGGCCTATGCATCAGATTAATGCATGCTCTAAGAAGCCTTTGTCTCTTCAGCTTTTTTACCCTTTATAAGTGAAAAAATTTAGGTAACTTCAACTCGCATCTCATTAGCTTTATGAATCAAATACTTTTTATTTTTGTTTGTTTTAAAAAAATATCATCTTGATCATCTGAGATAACGTTTTAAAAATTAAAATTATGACTCTGAAAACATTATTATGGCTTTGATAGTCATGCCAAAAAATCCCAAGTTTGAAAAAAGAAAAACCATTTGAATTATATATCACCAACGTTTTACTATAACAAAAACAATGGCATTGTTGCCAAAATTTTCTCAAATGAAATGCACTCTGAAAATAAAGTATATTTCTAAATCACATTATAGATATATTTCACAGGCAATACTAAAAAAGTTGACAATGTCAAACGGTGGCTTTATGGCCACCACATAATGCCTTGTTACTCCAAAACGTGTGCAAATCGAAGTTATTTCCAGGCCATAAAACCTTTTTTTTTAAGTGAAAAAGTTGCCTGAAGCAACTACATATTTGTTTTATCAAACCATGGTCAATCCTCAAATGCAGACCTTCCAAATGTCTCTCCTAAGTTCTTCAGTAACCTATTCTAAAATAACATGCCTGTGAGTTAAAAGTCTGTGGGTGACCAAAGCCATCCAAGACGGCAGGATGTGAGCTTTAGACCAGAAATAAGTTGAGAGAAAGAAGACAAGCTCGTTGGAAGGGTGAACAGGTGAACATTGGTCGGGAATGTGATATACTTAATTGCTCCACAGGTTTCTTAGATGCCAACATCGTAAACAGTAGGTGGATCATCCGACCAACCCAGCATAATATTTTTCATCCTACCTCGTTGATAAATTTTGTTATTTCTCTTCGGTGTACAATAAGACAGAAGAAGTATGATGCTCAGGGAAGCCACTTAAATATAGATTAAATAAGATTGAATGAATGGCAGAACAGTTGTTCGACTATGAAATACTAACTACTTAAATATTCAGGCAATGGGAATCTTAATTCTAAAGGGATATGCTTCAACTCCGGCAGTTTACAAGCTAAAAGATTCCAACAATATAAGGACCAGCTACAATGGATCTTGCAAAGGCAAGCATGGTGATGGGTGGGAGCACTTAAAAACTAAGCCAACCGATGTTGTTTAAATAAAATAAAAATAATAATAAAACTGAAAGTAATATTACATGATTCGTTGGAATCAATCCCTATAGAAGTTACATCATGTGATCCATTATAATAAATCCAAAACTAGGATTTAGAAAAACTAAGGGAAAACTAAAGCTAACACAAGTGGTAGTTCGTGGAGAAAGATTGGGAAAAAAAAAAGCTTGCAGTAACAACAAAGGCAGCCGTACAAATAAATATATAATATATATAAATATAATAGGTTCTTGAGGTTGTTCTAAGGTATTTTATATCAGCATTTAAGCAATAAATCATTCATGGCATAAAAGGGAAAAGAATGCACCTTCATGGGCATATCTCTTGATTTGTGCAAAGTCATCCTTGCACAGGATCATGGTAATCCTCTCTAAATCATTCAAATTATATGGGAGACATCAGGAGACGCTCTCTTGAGCACATATACTAAAGATTGGGTATACCATTGATTGCAAAGTGTGGATACCAAAAGGGATGGGATTTTCCTCAACAAAAAGAGAAGAGAAGAAGATGGACACTGAAAAAAAAAAAAAAAAAATTGGGGGATGAAATGCTATCCAAAATGTAAGTTATGTGGAAGTGTCAAAATAAACACTAATGATCACATTGATCAAGAGTCAAAGGAATTGGATTGAGCAAGCATCAATTAGAAATAGGCAGAAAATCTATCATTGATAGAAGTGGGACTAAGGCTATAACTATCCATGAAACCACTTCTGGTGCAAGCCTCTCCATTGAAAGCCTTGATTTGACCAGTACTCAGGATGCTTCAGATGATACTATGAACCAAGTACAAAAATCATCATCACTATCTTCATTCAAGGTTTTTGCTATCAAAATTGTATTAGTTTTAACTAAGACATCACCGTTTTGAGAAAGAAACTTCAGGGAAGAGGAGTCTTCCCATGAAACCAAAATGGCCACTGTGGCTAGCTAATCGAACTCAGCTAATAATTAAGGCAGAAATACTTGGATTTCAAGACTAATCTTTTATGGACATCAGCATTTGGTAGAATAATACATGCATGCAGTTGAATTATTTGGTTAAGTTTCTACTGGTTATAGATTTATAATGAAGCTGATTGTCTAATTGATACAAAAGTCACGCTGGAGAGACAATGTTGTTGTCATACAATGCAATGCTTTTCCTAGCTCACAGACTTCTCTTGCAAGCTGATCTGTCATCCCATTACCTGCTCTTCATGTGTGATGACACAATGCTCTTGAAATCTAATAAATACATCACCAGCATCATGAAGTAGGATCTTTTAATTAGCTAGCCAAATCAACTTTTCAACAGGTATTGATGATGTTAACCCATATTTTTTGATTCATTTTTTTTTCTAACATCAAATAAGATGTCTATTTCTGATGGCAGGACACCTCATCAAGCTCAGACCAAATTATTATGGCTTTTAGTCAACACCATGGAATATAAAAAGAACCCTATTAAAGAACAAACCTATTACGTCCTTCATTTACTCCAGCATGACACTGACTTCCCTCTTCCACCCAAGACTTTCCCCTCTTGAAGCCATAAATTATACTTAGAACAAGTAAAGGATTATTAGAATGGAGTGGAAGTTCGCCGTATCTTCCATGTCATGCGCTTTGGCTGCCGTCCTCCAAACCTATTTTAATATATTATAAAAGAGTTTAAAGAAAAAAGGCAGCGCTTGGAGCCCTGCCAGAATTCGACTTTCTCCAACGTCAGTTACCTCAGAGCCATCACACTTGCTAAACTAAGGAGATGAGCACCTTTCTTGACTTGTTTTAAGTTTCATGGCCATTCACGTACTAGTCCAAGGGAGTGATGGCTATGGAATTGTATTGTTTTAAGTGTAGGTCCCATTGCATCATGGAATCATCATGGAGAAATTAAAGTACTGAGTGGGACTTCATTTTTAGTTTGAATGAACCAGGGATCTGGTATCATTGGGCTACATCTGTGACAATGACCCACCTGCTTCGTTGAGGAAGTAATAGAATAACAATCCAAAAGAAACTATGGTTAGTAGCCCATCCCATTCATTGAAACTGGTTTGAAGGTTCTCTTGTAATCTACTTGACAATCATACGTTCTTTCTACTTGTCTGCATTTTTTGTTTCTTTTAGCGAATGAGGAATAAAAATTATGGTAATTGGAATCAAGGTTGTTTCTTTGAAAAATAGAGAAATTTTATGATAGGAATAATTTTTTTAAGGTAAAGCATTAAGAGGCCTTTCAGATGCCATTGGGGCGCTGTTAGCTAGGGGGTTTTCTTTTTGTTTCTTGAAATTTTATCTCCTTCTCTCGAGATTCCCTTGGCATAACTTGTCTCATCTCACCTACTGTTTTGAAATTGACTTGATGCATAAGAAAAATGGGTTTCATGGAAACTATATTTTTCTAATGTTTACCTTCTTTTTTTAATATAATGTGCATCAAGTCACCCTGTTCATTGGAAGTCATTACATGCTTCCTAGAATATTCAGGGTTAACTTTCATTTTAACAAACTTCATTCTTCTTATCATAAGGATTAGCTTTGTAAGACCGACCCCAACTTGATCAATAATAATAATAATAATAATAAGTCGAAATCTAAAAGGATAAACGAATGTATTTTTCTCACAGATTAATTGAAGAGATGGGGCTTATCTCTGTCTTCTTTAGTCTCTTCTGATGGCTTTCCCATGGCCATCAGAGTCAACTTCCGGCTAGGATTAATTGTGGACCGGAAGTCAGAAAGAAGACCATCTTCTCTGCCTTGAAGCCATCAGCCTTCTTTCTTAGATTTGAACCGGATTTCACTTGGTAAGTTTTAGAATCTTGGTTCTTCTAATTCTCTTTTGATCCATGAGCTTGTAAACACTTGAATCTTTTGATGGGATTTAATTGAAAAATCTAAGATTTTAACTGAGTTTTTGGTTACTCAATTTCAGGAAAAGAAACAGAGCCTTTGTATTCTTTCTTCACCGGCGACGAAATTGTGCGTAAAATCTTAAGCTCCATTTCTTCCTTCTTGTTGGTTCGTGCTCTAGGGTCTCTAGGTTAGCCACCACTGAACCGATCCCTGAACCGGCTGGGTATTCTAAGAAACGGTTCATCTCCTTTTTGGATCTGATTCAATCCACTGATGTTTGGATTCAATCAATGACCGAATTTCTATTTGCACGCCTAAATTACTCAGTGCACCCCCTTACATTTAAAAAAAAAAAAATTCTAAACTATCCTTCTTTTTTCTCTCCACACCCTTCCGCCCCCTTTTCTTAAACATACCGCCCCCTTCCCCCTTTTCGGCACCGCCCCCCTCCCTCTCATCTTCTCCTCCTTTCCCAGCACCCTTCCCCCACTTCCTAGCATCTGCTATCTTTCGGCGCCCACTAGCTCCCCAGCATTGGCCCTCTTCGACCCCAGCACTCTCCTTTCTTTCGGCACAGTTTGGCCAAACAGGATCGAACGGAGGCCCTCCGTTCGGTCCTATTTGGCCAAACGGTACCGGAAGGGAGAGGGGCGTTGGGGCCGAAGAGGACCGATGCTGGGAAATTGAGAGGCACCGGAGCAGATGCCGGAAAGTGGGAGAAAGGTGCTGAGAAGGGGAGAAGATGGGAGGGAGGGGGGTTGTGTCGGAAAAGGGGAAGAGGGTGGTGCTAAAGAGAAGACAGGCCCGAAAAAAGGGGCGGTGCCGGAAAGAAGACATAGAGAAGATGGGCCGAAAGGGCGTTGCTGAGGAGGGAAGAAAATGGGGGCGGCGCCGAAAGAGGGAGGAGACAGAAGGGAGGGAGGAGACGAGAGCGGGGTATGGAAAAAAGGAGGAAGGGCAGTTTAGAATTTTTTTTTTTAACGAGGGGGAGGGGGTGTGGAGAGCAATTTCGGCGGTGCAAATAGAAATTTCCATGACCTAAGCATTAGTTAACCTAACTAGCCTTTTTATGAAATGGGTTCAATCTTCTTGGCGTATGGTTTAAATTGACCAGCTATGTAGTTTAACTTTGGGTTAATATATAACATAAATGTAAGGTCTAAATTACCCATAGGACTTAAACCCAAGTAAGCCTTGGTAGGTTTAGGCCCTGAATTTGAGTTGAGTTATGAGCCACTAGAATTAGGAAATTAATTTAAGAATTTATTATATAGGTGAGCACCAGCTCGAATTGATCTGACCTAACGCCATTATAGTTATTAATTTTAAAATCAGATATGCATTCTAAATTTATTAAAAAAAAAAAAAACACTGATCCGTTGTCATTCCTATTCGTTATCCACAGCTCTCTTTGATCCTCAGCAGCTCTTACTCGTCTCCATATTTACAAGGGCTTGTAAAATACCAGGAGTGTAATCTAGACAGTGATCAAGCTTGGGGTTTAATAAAGCTTGGCTTGTAAAATAGCACCAACTGGTGCCAGGGGTGCAATCTTCATGATGCATGCATGGTGAAATCTCGAACTTTCCTTTCCTCATGGGAGTATGAAATTAATTGAAAAAAAAATATAGCTGAGAACTGGGTATCCTAGCAACTGCTTTAATTCAGAGCACATTGGCTGCTACGCCACTGTTTGCTGCTGTCACTCAATTGTTTCCCATGTTTGGGCTCTGGATCATCAATTCACCTCCAAATTCCAGGCATGATGGATGCAGAATATCCTAGGTGTTCACTGGCATGGCAACTGTTGACATCCAAAACAATTGAGAAGATGTTGTGCATCCAAGTCTTTGTGATGCTTTCTGAGGGGTGCTGTTGACATGCTACCAGTTGTTTGCTTCTGGTATTGTGCTAATTCCTACATCATTCAATGGTCATGCAAGTGGATTCAAATCATCACTTATTTATGAGCAAGCTTCAGTCATGAAATGATCAATAACTTTTCAGTGCCTGGAGGATTGGGGAATGGTACCACCTTGCAGGATTATCCTAAACAAGGAATCAAATGTGGAGCAATGCTTTTGTGATGGAATAAAGTGCCATATAGAAGAATTTTTACTCACTAATCTAGAACATGGGTACATCCAAACAACTTGGTAGCAGGGAGAAAATGAGACAAGAAACAAGAAACCTTTTGATAAGTGAAACCTAATGATACAAATGCTCACACTTTATCTTAGCAGAATTCCTTAATGTTTGCACTCAAAAACCTGGAATAAACTAAACTACCATTTCTTTAATAGCCTCCTGAGCTGAGGTCATTCAAGCTAATACAATGGCTCACATTAGTAACTGAATTTGATGGGGTTATGCAAACCTTCTCAGTGTTGAGACCGCCCACCCATGCAAGGAAGCAGCAATGAAGACACCAAGCGATCGGCTTCATCAGTTCTCGTCTCATCACAAGAATCAAGCCTTGTTCTTGATTTGTTAACAACTCCATTCATCCGAGAGGGATCAATGGAGCCACTGGAGAAGGGAGCTTTGGGCACTGGAGTGGATTGGCCTTCAGTGAACTCACTAAGTTGATATGTGATTGAACTTTGACTCCTGTGGATGTTACCGGCTCCTCTCTCCACTTCAAGATAGTGACCGAGGGATGGAGCATTGCTGGCTATTTCGTTAGCAAGATGGGCGCCTCTCAAGCAGAGAGAGAAGCAAGTCTTAGCCCTGTTGCACTTGTTTCCTTTTGAGGTCTCTTGTCTCCTGCTCTTCCCTAGGGACCTAAAGGACAACTCCACAAAATTGGAGATGCCAATTAGACTGCCGAGTGTGATCCTCTGATCATGGAAGAAAGACCCAGCTGACTGCAATAAAAGATGTTCAAATGTTATGGCCACTAATCTATCAAATGATTATTATGTTCATGATAATGCATCAGTTAATTTGTGTTTGACACCAAAATGATATCATCTTAACCAAAGCTCCACATACAAATGTTTAGATTAATTTTTGTTTGACTTTATGCCGGAAAAGAAAAAAGGAATTGAGGACAAGCATTTACAGAGAATCAAATATACTATTTACTATCATTTTACTTTCAGCTCATCCAACTTAAATTTGATGGTAAGAAGGGGAGTGACAACAGTAACATGACTTGATGGCCTTCTATGTTAAGTTCTTTTTAAAATGGTGTAGATGTTATCATGTAAAGGAAATAATTGTTAACCAGTGGAGCTAGACAGTGAAGTTTAGGAAACTACAATTTTAGGTCTTTTTGATGAAATATTACAGAGTTAATATGTATAAACAAAAGCAACTTTATGTTGTTTGTTTGGAATGCAACATCAAAGAATCAATGCTGCAATTTAAATCAAACAAATAGAATACAGTGAACCATCTACCTTCCTTAAAAAAAATTCAAAAGAACAATCAATATGAGAAATTTCTAGGGAAAGAAGTTGATATAATACAGTGTACTTGTTCTTATTTTCCTCTGACCTCTGAGTCAAGTCTGATGAAGCAACAGAAGATGCCCTTGGGGAACCAGTGATCTGGGTACTGAAGGAAGAAGACCCAGAGAATTCACAGTTCCTAGTCAGCCCAACTCTCTGACTCAGTGGTCGCAGCCCAAGAGGCCACCCTCCATCCTGTCATTTAGTCATTGTTCCCAAAAAACAATGTCAGAGAAGAGTAACGTTCAACAGCTCAAAAAAAGATAAGATAAGAATAGGAATAGCATTGCATCATCACATCCAGAAAAGAGAGAGAGAGATGAAGGATTTGACAGTGTGAATAAGAAGGGAACTCAGCAGATCCTTAGAAACATGAACACAGAAGTTCAGAGATCCTGCTTTGAATTGGCTTCAGTTACAGTGGGGGGAACAGAAAAAAGAACGGCATGGAGATCCAAATGCACCTGTTGGGCCATTTGTTCTCCCGAGTGAGATCCAGTCCAGTCAGATGATAAGAGTGAAGAAAGAGCAAAGCGTAGAAGGAAACATGGGGTTCTCAGAGAGGGAGAGGGGGAAGAGAGCTCTGCAACTCAGTGCTCTCCACAGGTTGTTGAGTGCAGCAAACATTAGCAGCAGAGGAAAAAGCCAAAAGTTAAAAGGGTTTATGTACGCTCCACTCTTTTCAGTGGTTGCATTTACAAAGAAAAACAAAAACAAAAAGAGAAAGGAGAAGGAATCATGGAGCTTCGTTACCAAACAAAGGAAAAGGTGAAAGCAAACGGTCACGTGGTAGGAGCATCGAATATGGTGTTTGGATTTAATTGTTGTTTCCATTCTTTCTAAACAAACTAATGAAAAACAATGAGGTGAAACCGGATCGAAACAACTTGCGAGTAATTCAAAATCGATTCAAAAAATATTAAAAATTAAATATTACTTATCGAGTCAGCTCGAGCTATTTGAATATATTTAAATTAAGTTTGATATTAAAATACTTAAAAAAAAAAAAAAAAAAAAAAAGCTCGCAAGCTTAATCAATTTACATAATTTTACTATTTTATTCTTATAATTATATATATTTACAATATTATCCTAACTATATAAAACTAAAAAACCCTACATTTTAGTTGAAAATAAATTTTATTTTAATTTAAAAATTATTTTTAAAATTTTTTTATGTAAAAATTTGAGTCGAGCCGAGATCGAGTATTTTATTGAGCTCGAGTTCGATCTTTAAATAAAAAACTTGGTCCAGCTCGTATATCAGTATTTCATCGAGCTCGAGTATATCAAACTTTAAATAAAAAACTCAATCGAGTTCGAGTCGAGTTTCGAGCTTTAAATTTTAGAGTTGAGTCAAGCTCGACCTTGGTGCTGTGTTGACTTGATTCGGCTCGATTACACCCCTTGGTAGAAAAAAGGATTTAACCGTTGACCAAGTTGGGTCAAGTGGCAAGGTTTCAGGTAGGGCACCATCCCGTTACAACAGGCCCCACTAAAACCGCTATGACATTTATAATAGCCATTATTTATTTTTAGAATATCACCTAAATTTTTTGATATTAAATTTTCTGAAATGATAATTTAAAATTTATTGAAATAGTGACATTATAAGGGAAAATAATGAATAGTAACAATAAAATAATGATGTTACCTTACTCTTTGCTTTTTAGTTAGATAAACTAATACTACTTTTTTGACCTTATAATCATTTTTGGAGAGAATTCTGAAATAAAAATTTAAATTTAAAAAAAATTTTATTTAATAAAGGTATAAGAATATAAAAGTTGTTACTTACATTATATTCATAATTTAAGATCTCACCTTAAAAAAGTTAGACCAAAAGTATTATTTGAGCTCCTTGATCCATTACAAGTATTCAGGACCTTCCAACTAAATAATCGATGTGAGAATAAATACGGCCTAACTTGGACTCTTATATACTCTTCCTATTCAATTCCTAGCATCCTTCTCAAGCAAAGGGTTTATAACCAAATCTATATCCAAAACAAATCAAATCGAATCATAAACACGTGTAGCCTATCTGTAGTGTCTCTTAGTCTATATAGACTATAGGCTAGGTCTATTCTGATATCATTTATAACAACTCAAGATCTTACCTAAAAAAAGTTAAGTAAAAATTATTATTTAGGTCTTTTAATCCTTTTAAATATTCAGGATTTTTAAGTATATGGCTAATATGAAACCAAACACTCATTAATATGGGAACACATACCCTCCCATACAAGCTTTGGTGCCTTATTAAGCTAGGATTCATATCCAAATCTGCATTTAAAATTAATTGAATCTAATCACAAACACACAGAACTCATTTATAGTATATTTTAGTCCACATAAGCAATGGGTTGGTTTCACTCTCATATTATTTGTTAATGTTAGCTAGAAAGTATTATTTGAGCTTCCTAATTCTTTACAAGTATTTAAAATTTTTTCAATAGATAATCAATATGGCATGTGAAAGCCTATATTGCCAAATATTTAGTATTACATCGATTATATATTAAAACAATATTAGATATTTGTAAAAGATCAAGAAGCCCAGATAATATTTTTAGCTAGATTTTTTTTAGTAAAGCCATGTATTGTGACAAATGGTATTAAAGCAGGCTCATCCTGCCCATGTGAACTAAGAGATACTATAGCTAAGTTCTATATATTTTCTTGACTAACCTTTTGATGAGGTCATAAGTTATTGTAATATCATTACAATAAAAAATAATAGCTATTATATTTTTTCATGCTGTTTGCCTTAATAATACAATGATGATTATAATAATTCTAAGACTATCATTAAATAGTCATGCAGGGAAGGATTAAGGTTATCTTTTGGATCGCAGTGACAGTGAGGATACCGAATAAACTGCAATCCCAACAAGATTATGAGCGATATTTCAAAGAGCACTTCATATCAAATATTACCTTAGAGGGGTTGCAGTTGTTGATTTGAACTTGGCTGAGCCATGGCTATCCCCATTTCCAAAAGCGAAGGCCGCTCGGTCAATCCTAAGCAAATTGCATGCCCCCCAAACTCTAATCCTATATCACATCTGATTTTTATTTAACTCAGACCAACAGTAAATTCCCAAAACCAATACATAAAAACAGGGTTAAAACCCTCTAATATATCAAATTTTGAAAACCATCTACTCCAAATCTAAACTCTCATGCATCTCGGCCCGGATGGAGCCTCTTTCTATGATTCTATCTATGTTCTCTTTCCCACGATAACACAGCATGATCTCGCTGGAGGCGAGGATTTGATGAATCCCAAAAGGACGAAATGAGTGGCTTCTAGTTTTATGATATCCCGTTCCGATTGAGTTAGAGTAGGGCTTAAAAGTAATTAACACTTGCTCTAACAATTAACTCTTACTTAAATTACCATAAACCCTTCCATGATTGTTACTATAAAAAGGTTAATTTTCTTATAATGCGAAGTTTTTGGTTCCCTGTGCTCCCTCTTCTTTCTTAATCTTCGGAGGGCCTCTCAATATAAGCATAGTCTCTAGGTCACGGCTTATTAGATTTGGATATCGAGGAACCAGCTCATCTTCTTCGAGGATGTTATCTCTCCACATCGGCTTGTTAGGAGGATCAGATCTTTGTCTGCAGAATATGCCCATGCTTTTCAAGCAATTGTTTTAACTCCTCTAGCCTCTGGGTTCCCCTACTGCTTCGGCAACGAACCGGTATACAGTTTTTATTTCTGGAAGCCCCCCATCAGGGTTTGTCAAAATAAATTTCGATGAGAGTATCCGTGGCAGAGTTGCTGGTTCTGCGTTTATCATCCGAGGACCTCAGGATGATATGCTGGCTACGGGTGGTTTTGGCATCCTTGATTCTTTGTCCCTATGATAGAACTTTATGTAGCGTGGCTGGTATTTTTTATGCCTCTCAGTTTTTTCATGCTCATAGATTTGTGATCGAGGGTGATATGATTGATTGGCTGAGAAAGGAGAATATTTTTGAAGGTCCCATTAATCCTATCCTCAGGGACATATGATCTATCTTACAAGAGTTGGTACTGTCCAGATTCGTCATATAAGCCAATTCGACGACCGACTGGATAGCAATTCATGGCTCACACAAAGGTTATTGATATGGAGGTTGGATGACTGTTTATTGTTTATATAAATTTTATATTCTGATTTATCTGAGATAATTTGTACTACACTAGTGTAATTATTCGTTGTTAAAAAAAAAAAAAAAAAAGAAAGAAAGAAAGAAAGAAAGAGGAGGAGGAGGAGGAGGAGGAGAGAGAGAGAGAGAGAGAGAGAAGAGAGGAAGGAAAAACGGAAACGAGTCACGCGACTTAGTCCTTTAACCGTACCATTCAAATACGAGCGTCCGTATTTGCGTTCTATGAGGAAAATAGAATCGGACTATCACTGTGACCGCCTCCGCAAAGTAACGGACGAGATCTATTGAAGAGACCTCGTGGACGGCGGATTTGATAGACCCTATATAAATTCGATGTACGCGTCCAAAAAAGCATCGATTTCTGAGAAGCGGGATCGGCTCCCACCTTCGCCACCCGTCGGTCGGAACAGCGGCAGCACCAGACCATCACGCCCACTCACGGCCCTAACTCTAACAAGAAGGATCGATCTCTACCTCCGTTTCTCTCCCTGGCCATGGCGATCTCCGATAACTCATCTCCCCATCCCCTCCTACCTGCCTTCCTCTACTCCTCTTCCTCCACCCGAACCCTCGCCCTGGAGCGCTTCCTCAGTCGAAATCCAAGCTCGCCGGCGCCTTCTTCGGCGGATCCTCCGTCGATCGGAAGGACGCCGGCGAGCCCTTTCCTCGCACAGGCGCCGAACGAGCCGGGCAAGATCGAGCTCTACTCGCCGCTCTACTACGCCGCCTGCACCGTTGGCGGTATCGCCAGCTGCGGGCTGACCCACACGGCTGTCACCCCGCTCGACCTCGTCAAATGCAACATGCAGGCAAGATTCCGTTCGTTTTTGGGCTTTGGTTTCTTGGCATTCGACCATCGGTGGCGAGGGTTTCATTTCGTTTTATTGATTTCTTGTGTAATTCTTATTAGAAAGATTGAGTTCGCCAATATTCGCATTTGATGAGCTCCTTTTGGTTGAGGGGCGGCGGGTGATCAGGCGGTTATTTACATGCAATGCTGAATTACATAAATTGTGATGATATGAGATTTCTTTGGTTCTGGGAGTATATGGAAGGCTGGGAGTTAGAGTGTCCTGCATTTTAATCGCTGTTATTTCTTCATTCTGCAATTATCCTTGGTTTGAGGGTCGAAAGCTCTCATAATGTTTAGCTTTGTGATCGCTCAAGCATAGATAATATAAAATCACGTTCATGATATTTTCTGAGCTGTTGAAAAGTTCTCCAACTATATCTGAATTTCTTACGTCTGATATCATTTCTCTGAATTTTTTCTTGTATTCTTTAATTTACAAAATGCAATCATTATATACTGAAGATTTTGAAGGTCAGTCAACCTCAATATCATAGTCATGACTATTGACAAAATATTAGTAAATCACTAATTAATTACATACAATTTTTTGCTGTTGGCAGTGTCTTTTCTGTAATAATTCAGGATTCCATTAAAAAAAAAAAGCTAATCAGAAGGTATTATTTTAGCTCTTTGATCCTGTATAACTATCCAATACGTGGCCAATATAGAATTAAACACTCGCTAGCATAAGCTCTCACATTCTCTAGCTATTCAAGCCTAGCATTTTCTCTAGGCCAAAGGTTCAGATCCAAATTTATTTTCAAACTCAATCAAAGCTAACATAAACACATAGAGCCAACCCACAATTTTTTAGGCCATGTGGGCCATGAACTGGATTTATTCAAATACCATTTATAACAATTTAAGAACTTGATTAAAAAAAGCTAGCTGCAAAGTATTATTTAAGCTCATAAGTTTTCCAGATCTTCGAACATAGCTGATGTGGAAATAAATACTCGCCAGCATAAGTTCTCATACTTTTTATCTAGATCTATAATATTTTTGGCTACCATGAAGATTTTGATGAAAATATTAGACTATGATGTCTTGTTTTCTTGACTTGTTTATTTATAATGCTAGTGCTTTGTTTTATATCCTGATTTGTTCTGCTTTTATTTCATACTCTCAGATTGACCCATTGAAGTATAAGAGCATCGCATCAGGATTTGGTGTCCTGCTGAGAGAGCAGGGGCTCGGAGGCTTCTTCAGGGGTTGGGTGCCAACCCTGCTTGGGTATAGCGCTCAGGGTGCATGCAAGTTTGGGTTTTATGAGTTCTTCAAGAAGTATTATTCAGATATTGCTGGGCCAGAGTATGCATCCAAGTATAAGACCTTGATCTACCTTGCGGGGTCTGCTTCTGCTGAGGTGATTGCTGATGTAGCTCTTTGCCCCATGGAAGCTGTGAAGGTGCGTGTCCAGACTCAGCCAGGGTTCGCAAGAGGTTTGGCTGATGGATTTCCAAAGTTTGTTAGATCTGAAGGTGTCTTGGGGTATGATTTTCCCCCGTTTTGGCAAAATTCCTTCTCTATTGCCTTGTTGATAGTGGTTTTAACTAGTCATTATTTATTTATCTGTTATATGCATCTTTACTAAAATTTCAGATTGTATAAAGGATTGGTTCCACTTTGGGGGCGTCAAATTCCTTGTGAGTAGATTCTTTTCCTCTCGCTCATTTTCTAATGATGGTTTCTTTTTTATTACTTAGGTTCTTCATTAATAATCACTTTAAGTTATTATCTGATGCTAAAAATAAATTCTTGTAAGTTATATGGAGCATTGATTTTCTTTATCAATTGTGTGAGAAAAAGATAACTCTAATACCTTTTAAAACTTTTAAGATTACAATAGCTGGTCATTAGTTATGATAATAGCAGAGGATACATGTATGGAACATTCAGTAGGTAATTTAGGGTGCATACATAATTTTTAAGCTTCCATTTGTATATCAATATCCAATCATTGATAGGAGAAATAACTAAATTGGACCTTCATATTGCAGCATCTAATATCTTTTATTATATCAACATGATTTCATTTAAACCTACCCATAAAACTAGATTTGGCTGATTGAAGTTATGATGCTATATTTAGATAAGGACTTTGTTCCTCCTTTCCTTCTGAAAAACTTTGATCACGTAGTTATGAACAATCTAAAGGGTTGCAAACAAAAGCCATTGTCCATCTTACTATAGGCAGTTTAGAAAACTTTGTACCTTGTGGTGGTTGATTAAACTTTTGGTAGTACGATTTTGTTCTCTGCAACAATATCTCAGATGCATATGCTGTTTTCTTTCAATTTTCAAGTGAATGATACAAAAGGGGAGTTCTAAATTTTCATTTACCCAAAAGTGATCAAAGGTAATTGAATCAGACAACACTCTTTGCATCTACGTTTGTGCCTGGTTCAAGTTTTTTGTCCATCATCATTTATAATGAGATATCTAATGTCTCCTGAAAACACATGTGATGGTATATTTGATTTGTGTTCATCCAAATTTTCAAGTTTCTATTGTATGATTTCTCCCATTCATCCTTTTTATGTTCTCATGCACATTGTTATTCTTGTAGTCTAATCATGATTGGCAATGTTTTTATTTGTGCATATTAAAAATTATCCCCTCTACCTGAGTCTCTCTTTATTAATGGAGCTACACTCCAATGAAGTGGTCTGCAAGCTCCATTCTCTATTTCAGTAAATTCTTTCCTGCTGTCCAGGCTTTTCCTCACAACCAATGCATGCTTGCTGCAAAGGTTTCTTCTTCTTCTTCTTTTTGTTTCTTTGGTTTTTTTGGTTGTGTTGGTTTTCCAGTTGTGTCTAAAAATTTGGTTCATAGTTATATTTTGTTTTAAGAATTGTGGTTTGTTTTTTGACACATTACATTTGGTATTTATTTTTAATAATTTGAATTCATTGCAGAAGGTTAGTTGTGTGTAATGGATTATTCTTTCATCTTATAAGTCAACTCTTGGACCTACTTTCTGTTTTGTTTTTTCATGGTTTTTTTTTCTAAGTTAACCTATTCTGCACGTTTTTCTCCAGAACTAAGCATGGTTTTTCAGGATTTTTTATATGTGCAATCACAGGACATTCGCTCTGCTAAAATCTTCTTTAATTTGGCTTTGAACAGTGCTGTGGTATAATAGAGTCTGTTCACAACTGTTTTGTTGTCTATCTCATTTCTTCCTCTGAAAGCACTTGCTTATTTAAAAGAGTTCTTAGTAAGGATTAAAGTCCCAGTACTGGTACCTGTCATGGTGTGGCCCCAAGCCGGTACAATACCAGGATGAGTTGGGATGGACTGGAATGATCATAACTAAACTAAAGAGCAATTTTAAAAAAAAAAAAAATTTGTCCCAGGATAAAGCTATCCCAAGCATCAGGATGCAACCATCTCATCTGTCCTTGTTAATCTGTCCTTGTTGATGCCAACCACGGCAGTTGGGATGGCCCAAGTCATGAGCAAACTGGTGCCCCATGGGCATCCTGTTTCCATATTCTCATCAGAATGGTATGGTACCAACGGGATGGGTTGGGACACACCAGGACATGAATCCTTTGTTCTTAGTGTAGCATGTTTGTGTTATGCTCCACATGTTGCCTATATTTATGATTCTCATAGTTCAAAATTCTAATTCAACTTTGAATTTTAGTATTATATATGCTCAGTTTTGTCTGATACCTTGTGCTCTTTCATCATTCACTTGCACATGCATAGAATATTGTAAATCAATGCCATATGCTTGAGCCTTTTGCTCTATATTCAGACGGTCTACAAAATTCATCAATTACTCGGACCTGCATGTCTCTCTATCTTTTCTCATTGCAGTGTTGTGCGTAGTTTTTGAATAATTTGTGATGTTCTGTACATCTATTGCTTGTATTGCGGAATTCTTGTACTCTGACCTGCTTCAATCCTTACCTTCTATGAGGTAGCATCATATGCCCCATTTTCTCATTGTGAGCCTGTTGCACCTAGGTTTAAAAAATGCTGCCATCTATTTTGCTAGACTCTGTATGCATGTACATTAATTAGTTCCTGCTAGTGTATATATTCAATTGAAATTCTGATGGGTTTGTACTCTGAAGATGGAATTTCTATATTCATACTTTGGTGGCAATTTTTTTTGTCTCTATACTCCTGGTCAATTGATATTATTTCATTTTATGGTCTGCATCTAAGCAGCCCTAAGAAAAGGGAAAAACTATCAGGTTGCATGTTTTTTCATAGGTGTGATTGTTAATTTTAGACGCGGAGCAACCTAGGTTATTATGATTATAGTTGTTATGAATATCTGGATAATGTTAGGACTTTGGACTAATGGGTATTACTGGCGTTGCCAGATGTGACTAGTGCAGACTGGGTTTCTTTGTGCCTGGTGTTGAAATATATAGCTAATAATATGGAGAATCATTTTCTCTATTGTTTCATTGGCACATTCATTTTGTTTCTGTTTTTATAATTATATGAAATTTGCAGATACAATGATGAAATTTGCTTCATTTGAGACAATTGTCGAATTAATCTACAAACATGTCATTCCCACACCAAAAGATCAATGTAGCAAATCACTCCAGCTGGGAGTGAGCCTTGCGGGTGGATACATTGCTGGGGTTTTCTGTGCTGTCGTGTCTCATCCAGCTGACAACCTTGTCTCTTTCCTTAACAATGCTAAGGGAGCCACTGTGGGTGATGTGAGTTTTGTCCAACTATCAGCTCTATTCTGTGGTTTCTTCCAATCTAGCTTCTAATTTGTCTATATGCTGCTTTAATCTTCTTCCATGTGTGTTATTATTGCCTGGCCAGGCTGTGAAAAAGCTTGGGTTGTTGGGTCTTTTTACTCGTGGCCTTCCTCTTCGGATTGTTATGATTGGTACCTTGACTGGAGCGCAATGGGGAATCTATGATGCTTTCAAAGTCTCCGTTGGCCTGTAAGCAACTCTTACAATCCGGTCCTTAGTTTTCCTCATTTTCTTTTTTCTCTGCCCCTTTAAAACTGAACTTTAGTCCAAACCGGACTTTTCAATCCTAATAATTTGTGATTTTCCAGGCCAACAACTGGTGGGGTGGCTCCTCCTGCTGCTTCCTCTAAGCACTCAAAAGAAAGCTGAACAAATTAGGCTGATCAACTAGTTAGCGATCTTAGCGAATAAGATGATGGAATTTGCTCGCCAGAATGTTCTGGAAGGTGTAATGTTTAATGTTCTGGAAGGTGTAATGTTCTTTGAATCAAAGTACTCTCTCTCTCTCTCTCTCCACAGAAAATAGTATTACATATTTAGAGGGATGCTTTTGATGGGAACCTATAACACTTCAAGCTTTGCTGCTGGTTCGATTAACTCATTAACGAATCAAAATCATGTGACCTTAAAAACTCAAGTGAAAAGTAATAATAGATGGACTTGAATTATAAATACTTAAATCTTTTCTCTCATATGAATTTATTTTTTAATATTATAATTTTTTTTTCTTTTATAATGTAACGTTTCTACAGTACATCATAAGCTTATTGGAATTTATTTTGAATTGAGTCCTTGATAGTATAAGGATGGTTTTATGTGATGGTAGAATTTTATTATCGTGAGTAAATTTTTTTGTTTTGTTCATCAACTTTCGTATATTTGGATTGATTTCTGATATTATTTTTTTAATATTTTTTTATTCATCAATTTTTGCATATTTGAAAAGATTTTGATATCATTTTGTAATGTTTGAAGCTTACTTATTGGTTTAATGACTAATCACGTGGTCCAAAAACTATTTGACTCAATGGGAGGAATTTAAAATAATGCTTGTCGTTAGGAAACTACTATTTTTTTTTTATTTTGACTCATAATTTTATTGGGTATTGCTTTCCAATCTTTATCTTCTCAATCTGCATATAATTTAAATTAGTGATGTCGTGTAGTTAGTTTCATTGTTCTGCACATGATTCAAAATGATGTTATTGGCAGGAGTAGGCACCCCGCAGGCTACAGCTGGTGTGATTGGTCGGCATTGAATCTGTAGTTTTCTATGTTTGTGGCTTGGAGTGCGACTGATGGTGTGGGTTTACAATGGGGTACATGGGCATGGGGCTGCGACGCTGAGCCCCATCTAGATTTTTCCGGGTAAATTGGATGATGGATGAGGGATCCAAACGTTCTGAATGTAGGAACGACCACATATTCCGCTGGGTCGGTGTACATGCCATGTATATACGATCGGTTTTATGAATTATATATACTGGTCATTTTTATTGATTTTATTCTTCAATAATTCTTAAGATGGGTTTAATTTTGAGAATAGTCCGTGTTTCATTTTTATTTCATAAAAAGTAAAAAAACATTTGTGGAAACACGTTTGATTAATAAAAATAAAAAAAGGAAAGAAGGAAATAAAAAAAAATAAAGGACTTCTATTACTTTTATTTTTATTTTTTATTTTCAAAATAGAAAATGAAATTGATCATAAAATAAAACGTTTGGTTATACTATTTTATTTTTTATTTTTTAAAAAAAACTTTTTAAAGAAACCTAGAACAAATTTTTGAAAAACAATAATATGTATTATATATAATTATAAAATACTAATATATATAATAATATAAATATTAAATATATATTACTATAGTATCATTAATATTATATATTGTTTATATTTATTACATATAACAAATATTTAATTTATATAATATATATGTATAATATAATAGTTTATTATAAGATTGTAATATAATACATATATATCATATTTCTAATAAAATTATTAATTATATAATAAAATGTAATTTATATATTTATATTTATATTATAATCTATATTATTATGTAACATAATATTAAAATATAAGATAGATTTATGTATAGCTACGTGTAGGATTTGATCACTTTTTTAACTTGGGATCACATAGTTCATGGATTCTAAAGATGAAAAAAGTGAAAAAGGTGAAGTGGCTTTGTGATCATATGGATCTAAGAGTAAAAAAAGTGATCGAATTTTGAATCTAACTTCATTTGAATGTAGCCAAACCTACCTCTTATAATATTATAATTATATATTTTTTATTTTTTATTTTTACTTACTCTTTTAAAGATATTATTTATAATGAAAACAAGAGAATAAAGAATATTTTTTATTTTCATTTACCAAAAGTATTTTCTAGAGATCAAAAATAGAAAATAAAATCTATTTTCAAAATGAAGATAAAAAATGTTTTCAAAAGCCAAATCCAATCTAAAACTGCTTCTAAGTTCAATCTTCTCTCAATTGCCCTTATATTTTTCCCCTTGTAAGAAGTGTTCTCAATAAAAGTTTAGATTGCCTCCCAACATACTTGAATGTGCTATCAAATAGCATCCCTGAAAGATCTTTGGATTTTGATTTCATGTTCACGGTTTTGGATTTGGATTTCATTCAACGGCTGATTGGGTTGATAGGATTCTACACACAACAAGTTATTTAGGCCATGTCAGGATTAAGTACATTCTAAATCCAATTTGGAATTTGGGTTTGGGTTATGTTGCCGCCGGGATCCGTCCTCCGACTCGGGCGTTGTCGATCTCCAAAGGGGGGTGAACTTGCACAAAAAGTCCTCGCACGAGAGGCGTTGGGGGTGGCCCTCCGCGGAAGACCCTCCGACGCTCAAGTCAGTGGAGAAGAAATCGGCGATCAACCAGATAGTAGGGAGGTGGATCTCTCCGAGAGGCCTCTCCGGGGGCGGCCAATCGGGAGCTCTAAAGGGCAAGAGCACCGACGAGCTGCCGGCGTGAGAGCAGGAGAGTGAGAGTGGGAGTATGATTGCGTACCTGAGGGAATCTGGGAGTGTCCCATTTATAGACTTCACTGGATTGAGCGCCTTCTGGAAGGTTCAGAAGTTGTTTACAGGAGTGGGTATCAGGCCGTTGTGGGGCTGTTTCCGTATAGGGGATCGACGGCAGCTCCTTGACGAGATCTGGTAGATATGTAGGTCTCAGGTGGCCTTGATAGGACTTCTCAGTATGATTCCTTGCCTAGGGTGCCGTTACACACAACAAGTTATTTCAGCCCTATTTTTCAGTTTCTTTGGAAGGCCGTAGGTTGGTCTTTTCGCACGGATATAATGCAATGACGGGTTAAATTAATTGATCAAATCAGGTTATTAATCAAGTAAAAGATTTAGCTATTCTTGTACTATTAAAATATAACAATTAATAATTAAAATAAAATCAATAAAATTGAAATAACCTAAAAAAAGTCAAATTTTTTGCTTGAAATTCATTTAAGAATTTTTAAATTTATTCAAGTAATTAATCACTCTTAAATTGTATATTCTGATTGTTAAGTTTATATATTGCTACTTGAGAGTATTATAAATAAGAATCCAGCAAAACATATAGTAAAAAATGAATTCTTAAGTATAATTAAGAAAAAATAGATGAAAGGAGACATTGCTAAAATGAAAAAGGGAAATTAAACTGAATGAAAGCTTATTTAATAAATTGAAAAAAAAATGTTTAGAGTGAAGAAGGATGGTTATAGGATTTTTTAGATTGGATTGGATCAAGTTTGAGTGATGTTGGGCCAGATCAAGTTTCAGTCAGGTTGAGTCCTTTTCCATTGAGTTAAATTAGACCTAGATGATATATGGTTTAGTTTAGGTGGGGTTTAAAAAAAAAAACATGACCTAGCTTTAGTTTGGTTTTTATATAAGGCTTGAATTTACATAAGGTCAGGATCAGGTTAGTTCATCGGCCTAGTTGATCCATTTACAAACTTAGTTACATGATACAATATTACAAAGGAATTTTGCCCAAAATATGAAAGATTTTAGATGATTTATGGGTTAAAATTTAAGTTGCATATATTATTTTGTCTTCGTTTAGTAAATATTTTTTTAAGGGTTTGTATATGCATGCACACACTTTTTTTAGGCCTAAGGCTGGCTCAGAAACTTTTTGAGCCTTGGCCATGCTTAGACCTGAAAATATCTAAATCTCAAACCTAAGCTTTGATATGCCCAACCTAAGTAAGTCCATTTGGGCCAATCTGAATTAATCCATTGATATAAAATTTTTAGCCTGCTTCAGCTTAACCTAACTGGAATTAAGGGTGGCAATCAGGTTGAATCAAAATAGAAATGGATTGAGTCTAATGCAGATCGAACTTAAAAGCCATCAATGTGAACTTGATTTATTTATTAAATATATCAGAATTTCAAATATAAATCTGATATATTTAATAAATAAGCAATCCAATCAATTGAGTTGAAAGAGAGGGTTCAAGAGATGGTTAGGACTTAAGTGACTCACGATCATAACTAATCCACTAAAAGGTGAGAGAAGATCGGGTCTCAAGAAACCTTCACTCACAATCACAAAGTGCCAAAGAGCTAATCCACCAAAAGAGACGGTTGGAACTCAAACAATGAGGAAGATTAGATTATATGTTATATAATATGCTAAGAAAATAATATATGCATCAATGAACTATTTAGTATATATCAACCCAGGAAGCCCATATATATATATATATATTAGTGGAGATATATAATATATTAGAAAAACAATGACTTAAACTATACAACACCTTACACTGTGGGTGTTTATCAATAATTGCTAGTTATGTCTTAGTATACTAAAAGGTTTATATGAGAGACAATAAAAAAGGGAAATAAAAATGAGTAATGATTAGATTTTCTAAACTACTAAGAATGTCTTAGTATACTAAAAAGTTTATATGAGAGACAATAAAAAAGGGAAATAAAAATGAGTAATGATTAGATTTTCTAGTTGTCTAGCTGTTTGGTGAATACCTAGCTATTGACTCTTCTATTTTTCTCTTTATTTTGAACTAATAGATGAATTAATACTTCTTATTTAGCTAAGATTTTCTTACCGATACCTACTCGTATAAGAGAGAAGAGATGAAAGGGATCAATTTTAAAAGAGAGATTAAAAGAAAGAAAAAGGAAATCTAAGGAGAAGTCAATATCGAAGTGAGCATTGGAAGGCAATAGGCACGAGGGATGAAGAGAAAAATGCAGAAAGATTTTGAAAGGATGAATTTCGCTAATAGCCCCTTTATTGTTTTTTTTTTTTTTTTTTTCTCGTAGTGCTCATTAGAGAGGCTTTATTAGATAATATTTGACTCATTTTGGGTACCTTGAAATATTTAGGAGGGGTTAGGTGGCAAGCTAACAAGTTATTCTCAAATAATCCTATGATGACATCACCATAGGATTTTTATCAAAGAGGAAGTCTTATGGAGGGAAGAACATAATCTAAAAGGGAAGAGATAAAAATCCTAAAGTCATTTATAGGGAGAAGAATGAACAACAAAGGAAGAGTATAATGATAAGGCATCATTATTTATTTTTCTTTCTTAATATCTTCAATCTGTATGATATATATGAGTTGGACCATCCAATCCAACCTTGGATTTAATATTTAAATAAAATAATAATTAGATAGGAATAATAAATATTGAAAAAATAAATAAATAAAAATAAAAATATAAGAAAGACATGTGTTCTAAATCTCATAGATATTTATGATACTTTTTTATCTTCTGTTTGATAAAGATTTTGTGAAGCTTTAAGTCTCTCTAAGTATAATTGAAATCATAATACATACTGTAAAAATTACAAGAATCTCATAAGTAGCCTATGGTATTGAGAAATGATATCCATAATTTTTTAGCAACATTATTAAACAATAGTATGAATTAACAGATGATTAGAGATATCATTTATGGCCAATTCCAGAGTATGAACTAACTATAAACAAATTTTTGGAAGCCCAATCTATGGTTCGGCAGAATAGTTGCTCAACTAATCTTCATACAGATTACTTTCCAATAGTGAGAATTACCAGTATTTTATAGATCTCAAAGATTTCAAAATGAAAAGAATGATCAAATCTAAAGCTGACTACATACAAATATATATATATATATATATATATCTAACTAACATTGATATTTCTATTCATATTCATAAAAAAATTATGAATATAGATAGATAATTATTTGATTCATACCTCGTTATGTTGAGACATATTTATAGTTATATTTTTTATACAATTTTTATAAACTTTCCAAAGAATAATATATTATTAGTTTAATTAAATTTTATTCGTTATTTTTAAATTTTATGGTCAAAAATTTAACCAACTATATATATATATATATATTTGTTTAAAGTAAATATAGATATAAATTTTTGTATATGATAAATTTTTATATTTGCATCTATATTCATTGAATATGAAAGAGTGTAAATAAAATATATAGGGATTCTATTACAACTTGTTTAGAATAAATGAATTTCATGATTTTTTCAAAATTCATTTGCTAAATATAGCAAACCGTAGATTTGCAAATAAATTTCATGATTTTTTTGAAATTCATTTGCAAATCTACGATTTGCTATATTTAGCAACATAAATTATTGATTTGAAATCTTAAATACTGAATTATAGAATTGTTTCCTCTTAATGTAATATGCCAATGAATTCCATTGAACAAAGGAAACAAAAGTTTTGTACAAAATTACCCTATTAACGATCAATAGTTTTTGACAATAAATGATGGCATTTATGATATTATTATGATAAATTATTATTATATTAATCATTATGATAATATTATTATGTTGACCCAATTATTGATTTTGATGATTAAAAAAGATATGAGTATATTCATTTTATTACTAATAAATTTAACAAGTGTTTCAGGGCTTAAAAATGTTTGATTAATCAAAAGGTATAAAGAAACGTGTTTTGAATCAAATGCCAAAGGTATATTCAAAATTCAGAGCCTGGAGTCGACACCTAGAAGGTCTGGAGCCGACCCCATGGCCGATCAAATGCTTTCTGATTTTTGGCACGGTTTGGAGCCGATACCCAGTGTTTCGGAGCCGACACCAGAGTTTCGGAGTCGACACTTACAGTGTCTGGAGCCGACTCCAATGTGGAACAGAAAGCATATTTTTGGACTTCTCTGGAGCCGACACTTACAGTTTTCCGGAGCCGACTCCCGAATGCGCGAGCCGACACTAACTTTTTCGGAGCCGACTCCTCAACGAACTTTTACTTTCTATTTTTGGATACTCGACTTGGAGCCGACACCTGAAAAGTTGGAGCCGACTCCAACCTGTCAGGAACGGATTTTTAAATGTCAGAACGGCCTCAACGGTAATATTTTCTCACCTAATCTCTAACGGATATTTTTTTTGTGTGTAGAGGAATCCAAGGATAGAAATAACGGCTAGTTTTTCACCTAATCTTGGATTAAGAAGAATCTATAAAAGGGGAGTCCGTCCGTTTGAAAAAGAGGAAAAATAGAGAGAAATCAAATTGAAAAATCCAAGAAGTCTTGAGCAAGAAATCAAGAGGAAAGAATCAAAGTTCAAATCCATCAACTCCAGAAAGCTCAAAGAGAAATCCAAGGCATTCAAAGTTCAAATCGGAGGATTTTCCAAAAGAAGAAAAGAGAGCCAAAACCCTGTTTTTCCCAACTTCTCATCTGCAATCTTTGTGAAGAATCCGAGCTGAGGCCTGATTCAACATCTCAAAAGAGAAAAGAAAAGAAGAAAAGCTCAAATCAACTCTGCTTCAAACAGGCTTTTCTAACCTTGTTTATTTATATTGAATATTTGCTCATTTGAGGAGCTGTTTGTTATTAAACTCTATTCTTATTTGTTTTGCTAATTCAATCAGGGGGATTGAATTAGTGGAGGTAGTATACCTCGGGTCAAGCTAGATTAGCTTGGGTTTGGGTTTTGTGCTGGTGAGCCCGAAAACCAGCTGGGTTCGTTGTGATCCCGGGAAACAATAAGTTTTGAGTTGTGAGCTTGTAAAACAACTCGGCTGTAATCTAGTAGATTATAGTGTGGACCCAAGTGGTACTTGGGAGTGGACGTAGGTGTTGGATACACCGAACCACTATAAAATCTTTGTGTTTGCCGTGTTTTGTCTCTCTCTCTCTCTTTGTTTGTGTTAATATTACCTTGCACTTAATCTTGTTTATTCCAAAGCAATCGTTTTAAAAGGTTAAATTTTTTAAGAACCCAATTCACCCCCCCTCTTGGGTTGCCATCTGGGCCAACAATTGGTATCAGAGCAAGTGCTCATTTGAATTTGGTCTAACGATCAAGAGCTAAAGATCCAAATGGCAGCTCAAGCTAGTTCATCTTATTTAGAAGGTCAATCCACTAATCGACCTCCTTTATTTAATGGAACTAATTATAGTTATTGGAAAGCTAGGATGAAGATTTTTATTCAAGCACTTGACTATGACTTATGGGGAATCATAGTTAATGGTCCACACACACCACATTAGAGTAGAACATGGTGATTCCTAAAGAAACGGAATGGGATGAACATGATAAGAAGTTGGCTCAGCTCAATGCTAAAGCCATGAATGTTTTGTATTGTTCATTGGATGCAAATGAATTTAATCGAATTTCTACATGTATTTCCGCAAAAGAAATTTGGGATAGATTAGAAGTTACCCATGAGGGTACTAATCAAGTAAAAGAATCAAAAATTAATATTTGGTGCATAAATATGAACTATTTAGCATGGAACAAACTGAAACTATACATGCATGTACACAAGATTCACTGATATTGTTAATGGCTTGAAAAGTCTTGGTAAGACTTATACTAATTCTGAACTTGTGCGTAAAATTCTTAGGTCACTTCCAAGATCATGGGAAGCGAAGGTGACTGCAATCCAAGAAGCCAAGGACTTAAACGTTTTACCTTTGGAGGAGCTACTTGGATCCTTGATGACTCATGAGCTGACTATGAAGCAACATCAAGAGGAGGAAGTCAAGAAGAAGAAAACTATTGCTCTCAAGGCTGCAGAAAGTGAGGAAAGCTGCAGTGATGGTGATGATGATGAGGAGACTGCACTCCTTGCAAAGAAATTCAAAAGGTTCATGCAAAGAAGGAGACCCTTCCACAAGAAAAAGTCTGGAACAAAAATGGAAGGAGAAAAAGAGAAAGAGAAGGACAAAGAAAAAGAAAAGAGCCCTTAATATGTTATGAGTGCAAGAAACCGGGGCATTTCAGATATGACTGTCCTCAATTGAAGAAAGTCTACAAGAAGAAGAAGAAGGCTTATGTTGCAACATGGAGTGATAGTGAAGAATCCTCTTCCGAGGAGGAACAAAAGGAAGTTGCCAACATTTGCTTTATGGCAAACGACGACATTGAGGTAAGTTCTGAAACACCTTATGATGATTTCACTTTTGAAGAATTATATGATGCATTTAATGAATTAGTAAGTGATTTTAAAGTTCTGAAAAAGAACAAATCTTTAAAAATGATAATTTAAATCTTGTCAAAGAAAAAGATAAACTAACTCATGAAGTTGAAAAATTGAAATCAGAAAATGAAGCTTTGATTGAAGAAAAAGGATCAATTTCCAATGAAAATGATAGATTAAAGAAGGAAGTTGATAAATATAAAAATATAGTTGATAAATTTACATATAGTTCTGAAAAACTTAATTTATTAAGTAATCAAAGAGCTATATTTGATAAGCTGGATTAGGTTATAGCCTAACATAAAACAAAAGTATGTCAAAAACTTCTTTAGAAGAAAACAAATGATGTTTTATGTCATTATTGTAACAAAAGGCCATAAATCCTATGAATGTAATGCAAGAAAAGTAACAAGAATTAATTGTAAAGGAAGAAAATATGGGTTCCAAAAGGAACAATCTTTTTGCTACTAACCATGAAGGACCCAAGAAGGCTTGGGTACCTAAATATAAGACTTGATCATTTTTGCAGGAGTGTCTTGCGGCCAAAAGATCAAAGCGAAAGTGGTATCTCGATAGTGGCTGCTCAAGACACATGACGGGTGACAAGGATCAATTCATCACCCTTGAAAGCAAAAGAGGAGGAGTTGTTACGATTTGGTTTAATCAAATCTTATATATTAATGGTTTAAAGCATAATCTAATTAGTATTAGCCAATTGTGTGATAAAGGTTTCAAAGTATCATTTGAAGCTTCTATTTGCACTGTTTCTAATCCCATTGATAATAGCATTGTATTTATTGGAAATAGAAATGGCAATGTGTACTTGATTGATTTAGACAATTTGTCTACTAGTAATCATTGCTTAGTTGCTAATAATGCTAATATGAATGAGATTGGATGGCTATGGCATCGTAGATTAGGTCATGCAAGCACACCTAATTTCAAAATTAATTAGAATGGATTTAGTAAAAGGCCTTCCACAACTAGATTTTGAAAATAACAAAATCTGTGATGCATGTCAATTTGGAAAACAAACTAGAAACTCTTTCAAAACTAAAAACATTGTTTCCACTTCTAGGCCACTTGAACTACTTCACATGGATCTTTTGGACCTACTAGAACCACTAGTCTAGGAGGAAAGAAATATGGTCTTGTGATTGTAGATGATTATTCTAGATACACTTGGGTATTATTTTTAGCTCATAAAGATGAGACCTTTCCAATATTTTTGAAATTCTTCAAGAAGGTCACAAATGAGAAAAACAACACCATAGTGTCTCTTAGAAGTGATCATGGCACTGAATTGAAAATCATTTATTTGAAAACTTTTGCATTGAAAATGGCATCCATCATAATTTCTCTGCACCTAGAACACCACAACAAAATGGAGTTGTAGAAAGAAAAAATAGAACTTTAGAAGACATGGCCCGTACCATGCTATGTGAAAGCAACCTACCAAAGTACTTTTGGCGGAAGCTATAAACACGGCATGTTACATTCTTAATAGAGCTTTAATTAGGCCAATCCTTAAGAAAACTCCTTATGAACTATGGAACAATAGAAAACCAAACATAAGTTATTTTCATGCATTTGGTTGTAAATGTTTCATTCATAATAATGGTAAAGATAATCTAGGAAAATTTGATGCAAAATCAGATGAAGGCATATTCTTAGGATATTCAACATCTAGTAAAGCCTAGAGTGTTTAACAAGAGAAACTTAATTGTAGAAGAATCTATTCATGTAGTTTTTGATGAATCTTTAGCATCGAGTTCAGGAAAGATTGATGATGAGGAAGATACAAATATTAGAAAGGGATATTGAAAAATTAAATATAGATGTATCTTCAGATCATGAACAAGGAGCTAAAGATGATGATTCTCCTAGTGTTGATGTTGTTGATGCAAATCATAATGATGTAGATCTTCCTAGAGATTGGAGATATGCCTATGGTCATCCAAAAGAATTAATTATAGGTGATCCATCTCAAGGAGTAAGAACTAGATCATCAATGAGAAACATCAATAATCATCTTGCATTTGTATCTCAAATTGAACCTAAAACTATTGAAGAGGCTGAAAAAGATAATAATTGGATGTTAGCTATGCAAGAGGAATTAAATCAATTTACTAGGAATAATGTCTGGACCCTTGTAGATAGACCTAAAGATCATTCTGTTATAGGATCAAAATGGGTATTTAGAAATAAATTAGATGAAAATGGCATAGTAATTAGAAACAAAGCTAGATTAGTCGCAAAAGGATATAATCAAGAAGAAGGAATTGATTTTGATGAAACTTTTGCACCTGTAGCTAGATTAGAAGCAATTAGATTACTACTCGCATTTGCATGTCATATGCATATCAATTTATTTCAAATGGATGTTAAAAGTGCATTTTTAAATGGATTTATAAATGAGGAAGTTTTTGTTGAACAACCACCTGGTTTTGAAGATCATGAATTTCAAATCATGTTTTTAAATTGCACAAAGCACTATATGGTTTAAAACAAGCACCTAGAGCTTGGTATGAATAGATTAAGTAAATTTCTGATTGAAAATGATTTTACTAGAGGAAATGTTGATAAAACACTATTTTTGAAAAGAAAAGACAAGGATTTATTAGTAGTACAAATATATGTTGATGATATTGTATTCGGTGCTACTAACAATCTTTTGTGTCAAGAATTTGCTAAGTTAATGCAGGGTGAATTCGAAATGAGCATGATGGGAGAACTCAACTTCTTCCTAGGACTTCAAATCAAGCAAAGCAAAGAGGGGATTTTCATCAACCAAGCAAAATACACAAAGGAACTTCTCAAGAAGTTTGGAATGGAGTCAATAAACCCCTTGGAACACCTATGAGTCCTTCATGCAAATTAGACAAAGATGAAGATGGTAAGAAAGTAGATCAAAATATTATAGAGGTATGATCGGATCTCTTCTTTACTTAACAGCTAGTAGACCAGATATCATGTTTGCTGTTTGTCTATGTGCTAGATTTCAATCTGAACCTAAAGAATCTCACTTAATTGCTGTGAAAAGAATCTTAAGATATCTAAGTGGAACTAAAAATGTAGGATTATGGTATTCTAGAGACTCAACATTAAACTTGATTGCATATTCTGACTCTGACTATGCTGGATGTAAACTAGATAGAAAAAGTACAAGTGGTGCATGTCAATTCTTAGGAAGTAACTTAATCTCTTGGTTTAGCAAAAAGCAAAATTCGGTTGCATTATCAACTGCTGAAGCAGAATATGTTGCAGCTGGAAGTTGCTGTGCTCAAATCCTTTGGATTAAGCGACAACTTGAAGATTATGGCATAACACTTGATAAAACTCCTATTAGATGTGATAATACAAGTGCAATAAATTTAACTAAAAATCCAATTCAACATTCAAGAACAAAACACATTGAAATTAGATATCACTTTATAAGAGAACATGTAGCTAATAATGAAATTTGT